>JAVLUZ010000160.1:6223648-6583899 GCA_036768485.1 Mermis nigrescens
TTTATTATCTGAAATTTTGAAAATTATTTTAAAAAGACACTTTTAAGAGGCCGCAGAATATACTTCGATTTTTTGCGTTGCTTAGAGAAAGTGTGATTTTTAGCAGATTTTGCGACTTTAGGTAGATTCTTCCTAGTCCCCTCCTTTTACATCCTTAATAATCCACAATTCCAAGTATATTCATCTTTTTTGTTCCATCGGAGCATTTTTCTTTGCTAGTAATAAATCATCTACGACAAGGGTTCGTATGATTTGATTATTATTCTTTTGGAGAAAACTTATTAAATTTCTTACTCCAAAAATTATTACACCTCGTGCTCTTAGGAACCAAACATCTCTCAGGAAGGCTTTAGTTAGAAAACAAGTTAAAAATAAAACAACTCGAGGTCTCTGTAATTTCTTGGGTTAGGATTTGGCCGGAGATCTTGGTAGATCTAGCGCATTTGTATTTATTGGGGTTAAGTAAGTAATAAGATTTACAGTCTGTTTCACTCGCGTTTGGGCATCATTTTAAAATCTATGTCCGACAATAAGCCGGCAGATTGCGATTAAAGAAAGTATTGATTTAATATATAATTATCGTAATCCTTGGGCTTACTTTCGGAAAAATTCTTAAAATTTATGCCTAAACTTATGTGAAACAGACTGTAGAATTCTAGGGCGTAGCTGCCTGACCCTTCCGGAATCGTGGTTTAAGGGTCAGGTCGTAGAGACCCAAGGTCATTCGGTTGAACCATGACATCCAGTGTCATTGCAACCAGACCAGCGCTTATAGTCTGTTACACATAAGTTTGATCATAAGTTTTGAAAGTTTTTTTCGAGAGTAAGCCGACGGATTTCGATAATTATATATCAGATCAGTGCTATAATCGCAATCTGTCGGCTTATTGTCGGACATAGTTTTTAAAATTTATGCCCAAACTTGTGTGAACAGACCATAGATAAGCCTAGGTAGGTAATCACCCCATTATATAAATAAATGTTATAGGTACACACACGTCTGTAACACTTACGAAAGTAGCGTTTTTCGACGTTCTGCGTCGTCTACTTTCATTCATTTAAAATCGCTTTTGGCGCAACATTTTTCTCGAAAATTTTTTAAATTTTCATTAGTTTTGCATTAAAAAATCATTAAATTTCTAATTCTAGCGCATGTCTGGCGCGAAGCGCCGGAAAAATTTATTGATTTGAGCGGAAAAACGTTTAGAAGCCTGAATTTTTGCTCTATCACCTTTTGAAGCATAATGCTTGAAAATATAAGAAAACTATAATGAAAAGCTGTTTCTGCTCCTAAAATCGTCTTAAAATCTATCCCCTGAGCGAAGATATGATTTCCGGGCCATCGAGAAAGTAAATAAACGTCATTCGTTAAAGAAACCACTCTGTCCCATTTCTCCGACCGTCCCTATTCTCCGACCGTCCCAATTCTCCGACTCGCTGATTCTCCGACCATCCCTATTGTCCGTCTAATGGTAAAACAGGCTATTATTAGATTCCAGAATTTCCCAATTCTCCGACTATCCCGATTCTCCGACTGTCCCGATTTCCCGACCAATAGTATAAAATGCTATTTTTAAACACTTAAGATTCCCGATTCTTCGACCGTCCCGTACCCCGTCCGTCCCAATTCATCGTCCATGCTAAAGGTTGACGAGCGTGAGAAACAAGTGAATTTTAGGAAATGCGTTCGATTGCACAAAACTTAGTGCGCACAAGCTTAGATGCTTGATGTAGGTATTTATTCATTTGACCAGTGTAACGAATAAGAGGAAATTCTGCTACAAAGATAGAAACAATAAATGGAAAATGCAAATTAGATATCACATTAAAAATATTTAGCGTCGGTTTCCCGACGTATAATACGATACCTGATTTAATTAGAGACAGCGCGTTAACGCGTACCTACATCATAAGTAGCGCGATAGCGCTACCTTCAATATACTTGGCCATCCTTTTGTCTTATTACATGTTTATCATAGCGATTGCGAAATTTGTATCCCCCTCACAGCAACAACGGCACACACCTGGGAGGTGCGGTTTTTTTAAAGGTAGGTAATAAACTTAGATACCCTTTTTTCTTTTGTTTACGCTCAATACCGAGCTAGTCGTGAGTGTGTAAAGTTTACACCAAAAATTCAAATGATCGGCGGCGGGCCAATTTTTTTAAAAATGTTTTCCCTGATTAGTAGGTTACGAATCTGGTCTTAAAATTTCTTTACACTCATTAGTTGTTGCACAGGAGTGTAAATTAGACGGGTTTTTACTGTTTTCATGTGCACAAGCATATCTAACTCAATTTTACATTCTATACAGTCTGATTGGTTTCAAAAAGTAGACGGTTATAAAATCTAGGGAAATTTTTTTAAATTTTTCTTAGAGTAATATTTTTAAATTTAGAGGCAGTTTATTGTAAAGAGTCTGGGACAAAAATTTTTTCCGCTCAGAGCGTCGTGAATGATGAATTTAAAAAAAATGTTCTCCGTAAGGTCAGAATAACGAATCTGACCTTTAAACTTTCTACAGTCAGTGTTTGTTGAGGTATGAAGAGGTGAACTTTGAATTATACATCTCTTTTCTAATGCCGATAGATAACTCCGTATTGCATATTATTTGATCAGATTTTTCATATTTCAGAGGTTTTCGACTCGTCTTTAATAAATAATTACTTTATTATCATAAATGCACTATTCTTAAACTTCAGTAGAATGATGAATGTTTTTCAATATAGTATAATCAAGCTGAAATCTTGGCTGCGAGTTGAGTTGACAGGCTCCGTAGCCAGGATTTTTTGCGGGAGGGGGAGTGCGACCACAAGAAATAGCGAGGATGATGATAACCTACCAAAACCGAAATGATACATTCGTTTTGACATTTCATGCTTATGCTAGTCCACTAAAAACGATTCTTTTCTACAGAAAAATTTCAAGTCTCTCATAAATACACAGACAGGATCTATAAAGTATTAGAAACGCAAAACTAGATTAATTGGCTATTTCAAGATCACAGAAGCTTATTGAGCATGATATCTGGCTGCTAAGCAAGTACTATAAAAATAACCTTGCATTCATGCAAAAGAAAAAGTCTGGCTATGCAAAAACATGAGTAAAAAGTAGAGACCAAGCACAATAAAGATTTATTTTAAAAAAGAGAAAACAATATGAAAGGTGTCATATTAAAGATCGATTCTACACTTTTTCTTCTTGAAAAAGTCCAAAATGTCATCACTGGTGAAAGGTATAGCACGATGGGTATAAACAATTGGTAAATTCGAGAAGCGTGCTTGAGTTATTGATGACCGTAAATAAGTTTTTAAACGACGCATTGTCGAAAAGCTCCTTTCTACACTAACAGTTGTGACAGGCAACGTTGCAAGAATTTGCGAAGCTCTGTGCACATTCGGTCTAAAGTCCTCATCACAGACTGACAAGGCTTCGGAAACAATTGAAGGCTTAGTGTCCTTGAATCCGAGCAACCAAGATGAGAATTCGAATTTGAACTGAGACAATGAGCTCTGGAATTCCTCCATGAATCGCTCATACATATTCTCCAGTCGCTTCTCTTTATCGTAAAAGCTTGGAATCAGGTAATGCAGTGAAAAATTTTAGACGCACTGTCGTTGAAACGTATCAAGGTATGATCTTTCAGATCGATCAGATGTCTTCAATGGCCGCTGTGATACAGATAGTAAAATTTTGAATTTCTGCCTGATATTTCACTAAATCTAACTTAGATGATTGCAGCTTTTTTGCTATAGCTGGCAAAAGATCCGAAAATTCTGCCAATAAACAGGTTGCAAAGATGAATTCGAAATTTGCAATCACACTAGCCATTTCCTTAGCCTTGATGTCATTTTCAGCAGAGTAGAGTCGATTCAGTGTCTTCGGCACATCTATATATGTATATTTGTGAAAGTTTGTTTGTATGTTTGTCCGGGGTTGGCTCCAGCCCCATAGCAGATGGGGGGGGTTGAAATTTTGGCCCGAGGTCGGCCTACCTATGGGGGTGTAGTAGCGATTTTGAAATTTTGACAAACGCACCCATTGGCCCTGGGCAGGGAGGGAGCGGGGTTTGGCTCCTGTGCTATAAGCCTCCACGATTTCGGGAGATGGCCGTGTTTTTGCTATTTTTTCAAAACTTAGTTTATACTGTTTGTATAGGGATACCCCGGCCAAGGGGAGCATGCCTGGCGACACTATGTACATTGTTATATGTTATAGCATTGGTCGGCACTGTGAAACATCAAAATACGGGTTTAACCAAATAATGCTATAACATAGGCAACTTCATAAGATAGGCATGGTATGAGATACTATGTGCAACAAGATAGGCAATGCTATAAGATAGGACGTGATATAAGATACTCTGTGCTACAGGATAGGCAATACTATAAGATAGGACGTGATATAAGATAACCCGTGCTACAAGAAAGGCAATGCTATAACATAGAACGTTATAAAAGATACCCCGTGCTACAAGATAGGCAATGCTATAAGATAGGAAGTGATATAAGATACCCCGAGCTGCAAGATAGGCAATGTTATAAGATAGTATGGGATATAAGATACCCTGTGCTACGAGATAGGCAATGGTATAAGATAGGTGTGATATAGATACCCTGTCTGTGCCATAACATGCAGTGATATCAGATAGGAGATACCATCAGCTATAACATTTGAGTGATATGAGATATCACGTGATATATGACACCCTTTGCTACAACAAACAAAAAATTTTTAAAACATCAAAAATATGGTTTTACCAAAAAAATTTTCCGAAACATCCTAAAACATCAAAAATATGGTTTGACGAAAAAATTTTCCAAAACATCCCAAAACATCAAAAATATGGGTTTGATTAAGAAAATTTTCCAAAACATCCTAAAACATCAAAAATATGGTTTGACGAAAAAATTTTCCAAAACATCCCAAAACATCAAAAATATGGGTTTTATTGAAAAATTCCAGAACATCCCAGAACATCAAAAATATGATTATGGCTAAACAATTTTCAAAACCATTCTGTAACGTCAAAAATATGGATTTGATCAAAAAAATGGTTGACAAAAGACATTTTAAAAAAATCCAAAAATAAAATATGGTTTATACCAACAATTTTTTTAGAAATATCCCAAAAACATCAAAAGTCTTGAAAAATAAAAAATACAAGAGACATATCAATTCCATATAGCTATCAGGCCTAAGTTCAGCCCGGGCAACGCCAGGCAGCTCAGCTAGTAAACATATAAGACTGCAAAGTTATCAATTGCTTTGTGCTTTTCGACCCATCTAGTCGTGCACAGGCGTTTCAGCTTATTGCAAGGCACTGATAATGGCAGCTGACTAATGACATCTTTCAGTAACCTGGATTATCTTCGGGGACTGGTGAAAATAGAAGGGTATTTTTTCTATGAGAAAAATTGCTAGTCGAATCTGGGGATTCACTGACGTTGAAGACAGAGCTAAGTTCAGCAAATGAGCAGCACAATGATAATGCGTAGCATTTGGATATAAGGACCTGATTCGGGCCTGAGCCCCTTTCAGAGAACCAGCCATGGCTCCAACGCCATCATAGAACTGTGCATATAGGCAATCCATATTTAAGCCAGAGTCTATTAATGGTTTTAAGATAGAATCAGCAATTTTTTCTCCAGTTTCATAAAAAAGTTCTACGAAGCCTAGAAAGTATTCAAAAGATTTTGCATTCTCCACAAAGCGCACAGAAACGCTTAAATTTGAGCACATGTTGACGTCAGTCGCTTCATCTGCAAGAACCGCAAAGCACTTGCTATTATTTACTCTTGCAACAATTTGATTTCTAATCAAGTCAGCCATGCAACTGATCAGCTCATTTTGTATTTCTGGCGACAAATATTTCGCATTTTTGGCTGAACTTTGCATGTGTTTTCGAAGATCTCCATCGTTGCTAACGTTGATTTGATAACGTATCATTTCTCTGAAATACCCTTGGTTTAGGCTGCTCTGTTCAGTAAGGTCACCTGATTCCACATCGCCTCTTAATGCATAATTTTGCTGCACAAAAACTTGATGATCTCAATGATTTTCTTCAGGATACTATTGTTTTGGATGCGCTCTTCATGCTCCCTCTTACGAAGCTGATGCAAAACTGTTTCATTCCATCGTTTTGCTTCAAGAAAACATTCACCACGTGCATAATTTTGAGCATGATATTGAGAATTTGAATGTCGGTCAAGGATATCGCGAGCTTTCTTCAGATGTAATTAAGAAGCGAATGGAGTAAGGACTAGAACTCCCAGCTCCTGGTCACTAAATTCTCTGTATCCAAACAAAACACAGTGTTTACAAAAGGCACCAGCTTTTTCCATGCTGTAGCAAAGCCACTTTTTGTAATGATCGTTTTCCAGCCACTCATATCGAAACTAACAAAGAAAAATGCTCCGATGAAACAAAAAAGATGAATATACTTGGAATTGTGGATTATTAAGGATGTAAAAGTAGGGGACTAAGAACAATCTACCTAAAGTCGAAAAATCTGCTAAAATCACACTTTCTCTAAGCAACGCAAAAAATCGAAATATATTCTGCGGCCAACAAATTAATATAAATATTTAACCATGAAATGATTGGAAAAGCAGCACATTAGCTATGCAGTAGCTATGGGAAATGATGTTGAGTAAACTAACAGTCTTTCTAAGCCAATTGAATGAATGGTTTAAAACAGTAGGAAACGCGTAAGTTGACTTGAAACAGACTAAATGTAGGTACACTAGCATGCCCTTATACGATTGTGTGCACTAATCAATCGGCCCCTGCTTTGCTTGCTTTAAAGCTCAAAACAAAATAAAGCAACTTTAAATACAATACCACTTAGTTTTCCATCAATCAGGATACGAAGCTAGTCAGCATTGCTACTTACCAGCAATTTAAAAAAATAAACATTACAGATTTCGTTTAAACACTCTTATCTGAAACTTTGAACATTATTCAGAAAAGACACTTTTTAAGAGGCCGCAGAATATACTTCGATTTTTTGCGTTGCTTAGAGAAAGTGTGATTTTTAGCAGATTTTGCGGCTTTAGGTAGATTTTTCCTAGTCCCTTCCTTTTACATCCATAATAATCCACAATTCCAAGCATATTCATCTTTTTTGTTCCATCGGAGCATTTTTCTATGCTAGTATCACTACTTTTAATTAGCGTGATTTCAGTACATCAGTCAATAAACACATACAGTAACATGCCACAATAATGACAACAGTCCAAGAACGCGGAAAACAATATTGTTCTTAACATCAGCATTATCCTTTTTAAACAAGACAACCTTACATTCTTTAAACAGATCAAAGTTTTTCAGCAAAAACTCAAAAACTTTACGCAAATATCGAATGTAAGGAACACTAACTCTTAGATTTGGAAGTAAAATAAATTTGTAGTATAAACTACATATTAACAACAAATGAATAGTGCAAACTTTACACAACTACTAGGTGTAGAGAAAACTAACAGTCAGATTCCAATTTCTGATTTTACGTAGAACATTTTGCAAAAAAATTAAGCTTCCGCCAGGCTCTAGAACTAAAGTTAATATGCAGTGTAAACCTTACACAACCACCGAGTGTAAAGACGACTTTAGTCGGATTCGTAATTCTAATATGACTCAGATATTACGATAAAGATTTATGGAAAAATTAAGTCTCCACAATAACCCGAGAACAAATAAACATCAGTAAAAAACTACTTTACACTACTGTTGAGTGTAAGCAAACGCGCTCAACTAGCGTCTCACATTTGATTCCTGGTACATTTTTAGACTTTAGAAAAAGTCAAGTTTCTACAAGGCTCTAGAACTAAACTTAATATGCAGTGTAAACTTTAGACAACCACAGAGTGTAAAGAAAATTTCAGTCGGATACGTTATTCTGATATTACTCTGATATTACGATCAGCATTTATGAAAAAATTAAGTCTCCACAATGGCCCGAGGACAAATAAATATCACATGTTACCCACTTTACACCACTGCTGTGTGCAAACAAACTGGCGTATCATATTTGGTTTCTGGTTCATTTTTAGACTTGAGATTATGTCCAGACTTATAACCCAGAACTTGTCAGAAAAAACAAGACAGAAACACGTTTAACTCCCCCATTTTTTGACTTTACACCTCCAGAAAAAGCTAAATATTGATGTAAACAAACGCAATTCGCAGTGACGTGTACCCCTTAGAAAGTACTTTATTTTTATCCTATTCGACCTCGCCCGACTTCTGAACAGAGAAAGTGGCGAACAAAAAATGGACAAACACGAATTTTCCACTGTCCACCACATTGTAAACTTAAAAAATGTGAACCTAACGCCCCGTTGAATGTAAATGAATTCGAGTCGAGCCAGTTTGTTGCCCTTTGATTGTAGTACGTTTGTATGTGCCAAACCTATGTTCCACTAAATATTTGAAATGATTTACGAATCAAAATACGAAAAAAACCTGCTTTTTCGCCTATTTTACACCTCAGATTTCTAACTTTACACCCCGAAAAACCCTGAATATTACGTTTTTTGAACGCGGCTTGCTTCGACGTGTAGCCATTAGAAGTCATTTTGTTTCTATTTTATTCAATTCATCCCAACTCATAACCGAAAAAGTTGGCAGAGAAATCTTGGACAGAATCTGTTTTGTTACTCATCCACTAGAGTGTAAAGTTTAAAACCCTGGTACTAACTGCGTATAAATTGTAGAAAAGTTTGATGGTAAGCACAAGATAGCCCTTGATCCGCAGTACATTTCTGTCCGAAAAAAATTTCCTAAAACTCATAACCGGAGTTGTTGGCAGACATAAACAAGTCGAAAACTCGGCCAAAATGTGTCTTTTCACCCCCAGATTTTCGCACTCTTTACACTCCCATTCGAGAAGTTAGGCGAAATTCAAAAAACAAAAAAGTGTCATCTGCAGAACCTAAATAGATGAATTAGTCAAATAAAGTGCATGGTTTTGCCAAAAGAATTAAAAAAATGAAAAAAGTCAGCATTTTGAAGATTCGAGCCCATCATTCTTTTTTCAAGACCGCATCCGAGAACGGAGTTGCCAACCACTGCGCTAACTCGACATATTGGCAGATTTCAGCTTGAATTTACTATTTTGAAAAGTATTCATCATTCTACTGAACTTTAAGAATAGTGCATTTATGATGATAGAAATAATTATTTATTAAAGACGATTCAAAAACCTCTGAAATAAGAAAAATCTGATGAAAAATATGCAATACGGAGTTATCTATCGGCATTAGAAAATATATGTAGATATAATTCAAAGTTCACCTCTTCATCCCTCAACAAACACTGGCTGTAGAAAAGTTTAAAGGTCAGATTCGTTATTCTGACCTTATGGAGAACATTTAAAAAAATTCATCATCCGCGACGCTCTGGGCGCAAAAATGCTTCTCGGTGTAAACTTTACACTTATGCTAATACCGCAATATTAAGTGTATAGAAACAAAATAAACTGGGGTCTGTAACGCTAAGGTAAGGGCACCTTTTAAGCATAATTATCATGTTCCGCCTACTTAGCGGAGTAGTTGAAGAAATATCGTTTTTCGTCTCGAACCCTTTTCACTAAAACGATCACAGATCAAGAATAGTATGTTAAGAGAGAAAAGATTGTTCCTCGACATTCTATAACCCTCTACATTATAAAACCAATTGGACTGCACAGAAACCAAAATTGAGTTAGATGAGCGGAAAACAAGCAAAGAATAAAAAACCCATATACTTTACATTTTTGTGTAACAATCATCAAGTGTAAAGAAATTGTAAGGTCAGATTCGTAATCTACAGCTCGGAGCAACATTTAAAAAATTGGCCCTCTGCGAATTATTCGAGTTTTTGGTTTACACTTTACACACTCATTGCTAACTCGGTATTGAGTGTAAACAAAAAAAGACTGGCATCGAATTTTTTAATTATCCATCGATCAAAAAAACCGCACCTCTTAGATGTGTGCCGTTATAGCTGTGAGGGGGGACACAAATTTCGCACTCGCTGTGAAAAACTTATAAGAAAAAGGATGGCCAAGTATGTTATAGGTAGCGCTATCGCGCTACCTATGATTTTCGTGGATCCTTTTGCGACTGGCTTTATTTCGTTGGGATAAAAGTTAGCTTCTGGGCGCCATGCATCAAACAGTAGTTCGACCTTTTTATCATCCTCAATGTTTTTGACATTAACGTACAATCCAATATCCAGATTGGAGGTATAGGAACTTGTAACAGGCTGTCTTTGACTAGTATCTTCATTTGAAATTTGTGCGCCCGATATATTTCCGGCTTCTAGTTAGCTCAGCCTGAGCAGTTTTTGCATCATCTATACTGATCCTAATATTTTTTGGAATAAAACCAAGTAAGTTCGACTGTCTTTTAGACATGCTGATACATAGGAAGTAAATAATTCAATAGTTGCAGACTAATGCAAGGCTAGTTTTGAAAAATGAGCTTGCTAAGCGAGAGTTGTAAACTAAGAGGAGCTTAAAGTTTAAACCTACCATTAAATTATAAAGATAATAATAAAAGATTTAAAGCTTTAAGAAAAAGAAAAATAAGGTAAATTAAAACAAATTTAGAGGATATGATGAAACATATATTGTTGAGAATGGGACGATCACGTGCTATGTATAATGACTCCTTGATTAAAAGATCAAAAGAGTTGTATGCTCGACTGATAACCTTGAAGCAATCTGATGTAATTGGATGATTGCTATTTGAGATATGTTTGTGAATAGCAGATAAACTATCACCCTGAATTGACTTTCCTGTAGCAAATGAGATGCCAGTATGCTCTGCCATTCTAATCCCAAAATGTCGGCGAGTTTCACCGATATAACTAGCCATACAGCTAGAACACGTATACTTATATACTAAATTTGAGAGCAGTTTAGCAGGTACAGCATCCTTGTTCTTGAAAAACCGGCTGATACACATGACAGGTTTGTAAACAAACCTTACTCTAATCTGAGGGTAAAATGCAGATATAACCTTTAGAATTCTGCTGCGTACATTGTAGCCATGCAAACCAGTGTAAGGCAAAACAAGAGAATAGCATAGTTTATCACACCCGAATTTTATGTCATCACTCTTACTATAAACTTTTGTCATAAAGTCTGATATGACCTTATCAATCAAGCTAAGCGGATATTCATTTTGCAGTAGAGTCTGCTTCAGCTTGTCAATATCAGAGACAAAAGTCTGATATGAGTTACAAATCATGTGAATACGACTTACAAGTGTCTTTATTAAACCAACTTTGTAGGCAAAAGGAATGAAGCTAGACAATTTGGCATAAAGGCCAGAAAATGTGGGTTTCTGATATGATGATGTGATAATATCACCGGACTTCCTTTCAACAAGCACATCAAGGAAATTTAATTTCTTGTCACATTCAGTTTCAAATGTGAAATTCATATTAGGATGTTGCTGATTCATATAATCACAGAACTTTCTAGGCTGATTTCTGTCAGAAAACACTACAAATGTGTCATCAACATAACGTACATAAAACTTGGGTCTAATCTTTATACTACAGTCTCTAAGCCACTTTGTTTCATGATGGCTCAAGAAAATGTTGACAAGAACTGGGCCAAGCGGATTACCCATAGCAACACCATCTATCTGTTGATAGATTTTACCATTACATGTAAAGTAACACTCTTTAACTGCAAGTTCTAGAAGCAGTTTGAATCGATGACAATTCATGTTATTTACTAACATGGCATTCTGATCATCAAATTGTTTCCTAATACATATGTCAATGGTCTCATTGAGTGGAATATTAGTGAACAAGCTTTCAACATCAAGACTAGCCATAAAATGATGGCTTTTGAATGTAAAAGCCTTAAGTCTTGTCAGGAAACTACCAGTGTCACATAAAGTGTATTCATTAGTACTTATGTCTTGTAGGATCGGCACAAAATACTTAGCCAACTTATAAGTTGGAGTGTTGATGGCTGACAAGATTGGTCTTAGAGGAACATCTCTCTTATGAGTCTTAGGCAAGCCATATAGCCTGCCATAACTGCATCCTACAGGATTTATACTTTTATAGACATCAGCAGATAGTCCATTCTGTTTATGAACCTTCAGTATATGGGCTGATATGCGTTTCTCAACTGAGCGTATAAACTGACAAGGATTACAGTCAATTACTTTGAACTTTGAGATATCATTCAAGACATCATTCAACTTCCTAATGTAGTCATCTTTGTTCAAAATTACTACTTGATTACCCTTATCTGCCTTTAGAACAATTATATTCTTGTCTTTTGACAGATTGCTGAGGATTTCATAGTCACGCTTTGATAGATTATCACAATGCTTCTTACCATAATTAAAATATGAGCTAAGAGCAATGTCTCGCAATTGATTCTTGATCATTCGCATTTTTACATTATCACAGTTAAAGGCAGTTTGTTTCTTGATGAAACCCAAGGAAAAAAACCAAACCAAGAAAAAAATCCAAGAAAAAAGAAATGCAAGGCTAATTAAAATGCAAAATATCACATGCAATGCCATGTGCATTGGCGAATGACATGAACGGCATAATGATTGTGCACTGAAACGACAAAAGCTAAAATAGATTACCTTTACTAAGCACTGTACACACTAAGATTACAAAGAATTGCCATGCACATTAATGAAAGTAGGGGCGGATTAAGGGGGCGGGGGGACGACCGCCTCCCCCATTGGCCTAAAATAGTGCGCAAAATTAAGGAATTTTAAGCGAGTATTAGCGAATTTCGAACACAAACGGCTACTTTTTTTGCCCAAATCAGGATTCCGCCCCCTAGGAAAATCCTGGATCCACCGCTGAATGAAATCGAGAGTCCTTTGCTTTCCAAAAAATTGCAACTCTTAAAAATGTACACATATAAGCATATAATCAGGCAATATGCTGGCAAGCTCTTGCATAAGTGGTGTGCTATATGATAATAGAGTGGGATAGGTAGCTAAAGATAGCGCTTGCTTCTCCTATTCTAAAAGACTTTTCGAAATGTAACCAATAAATCAGATAGATATAGACAGAAAATATCAATATTCAAAATTATTCCATTGCATATTATAAAATCTTGTTTTGGATGTTTCTAACTCATTTGAAGTCAAACACCAAACATACATATGTAAACCACAAGAAAACAAATTCAGATTCAGGGAAAGTAAAATATTTCTCAAAAAACTGCTGAGTCTGATTGCCGACGCTTAACTATCGAAATTCAACTGTTTAAACATTGGAGCTGTTCAGTGTAAACTACCGAACTTTTCGAAGTGCTAGAATTGACGTTAATTTGACATCTTTGAGGATATCAGGCACAGTAATAAGTTATTGCAACAATGTGTCTGAAATCTTTAGTATTAGCAGTGCCCTATTAATCAGTTTGACAAATACATGACCCTGGAGGGGTGCGACCGCACCACTCGCACCCCCAGGCCACAGGCTTGAGTTGGTGCAATGGCTGACGTATCCATTCTCGCATAAGAATTTAAAAAAGAATAATGGGTTCAAGTCTCCTGAATACTAACTTTTTTCATTTTTTTAATTCTTTTGGCAAAACCATGCACTTCATTTGACTTATTCATCTATTTAGGTTCTGCATATGATACTTTTTTGTTTTTTGAATTTAGCCATAGTTCTCGAATGGGAGTGTAAAGAGTGCGAGAATCTGGGGGTGAAAAGACACATTTTTGTCGAGTTTTCGACTTGTTTATGTCTGCCAACAACTCCGGTTATGAGTTTTATTAAATTTTTTCTTACAGAACTGTACTAAGGATCAAGAGCTATCTTGTGCTTACCAGCAAACTTTTCTACAATCGATACGCAGTTAACCCAGGGGTTTAAACTTTACACTCTAGTGGATTGGTAAGAAACAGATTTTGTCCAAGATTTCTCTGCCAACTTTTTCGGTTATGAGTTGGGATGAATTTGATAGAATAGTAGTAAAGTAACTTCTAAGAGCTACACGTCGAAGCAAGCCACGTTAAAAAAACGTAATATTCAGTCGTTTATAGGGGTGTAAAGTTCGAAATCTGAGGTGTAAAATGGGCGAAAAAACAGGTTTTTTTCGGATTCTGATTGGTAAATCAGATCAAATATTCTGCGGAACATAAGTTTGGCACATACAAACGTACAGAAATCAAAAGGGCTACAAACTGGCCCGAACCTAATTTATTTACACTCAATAAGGCGTTAGGTTCAGATTTTTAAAGTTCACAATGTGGTGGACATTGGAAAATACGTGTTTGTCCATTTTTTGTTTGCCACTTTCTCTGTTCAGAAGTCGGGCGAGGTCCAATAGGATAAAAATAAGGTACTCTCCAAGAGGTACGCGTCACAGCGAATTGCGTTTGTTTACATCAATATTGAGCTTTTTCGGGAGGTGTAAAATCAAAAAAGGGGGAGTTGAACGTGTTTCAGTCTTGTTTTTTTCTTCCAAGTTCTGGGTTATGAGTCTGGACAAAATCTCAAGTCTAAAAATGAACCAGAAACCAAATGTGATACGCCAGTTTGTTTGCACTCAACATTGGTGGAAAGTGGTTTACATCTGATATTGATTTGTCCTCGAACCATTGTGGAGACTCAAGTTTTTAATAAATGTTGATCGTAATATCAGAGTAATATCAGAATTACAAATCCGACTGAAATTTGCTTTACACTCTGTTGTTGTGTAAAGTTTACACTGCATATTACATTTAGTTCTAGAGCCTTGCGGAAGCTTAATTTTTTACAAAATGTTCTACGTAAAATTAGAATTGGGAATCTGACTGTTAGTTTTCTCTACACCTAGTTGTTGTGTAAAGTTTGCACTATTCATTTGTTGTTAATATGTAGTATATACTACAAATTTATTTTACTTCCAAATCTGAGCGTTAGTGTTCCTTACACTTGATATTTGCATAAAGTTTATGCTGAAAAACTTTGATCTGTTTAAATAATGTATGGTAGTCTCGTTTAAAAAGGATAATGCTGATGTTAAGAACAATATTGTTTTCCGCGTTCTTGGACTGCTGTCATTATTGTGGCATGTTACTGTATGTGTTTACTGACTCATGTACTCAAATCATGCTAATTAAAAGTTGGGTACTAGCAAAGAAAAATGCTCCGATGGAACAAAAAAGATGAATATACTTGGAATTGTGGATTGTTAAGGATGTAAAAGGAGGGGACTAAGAAAAAGCTACCTAAAGTCGCAAAATCTGATAAAAATCACACTTTCTCTAAGCAACGCAAAAATTGAAGTATATTCTGCGGCCTCTAAAAGTGTCTTTTTAAATAATTTTCAAAGTTTCAGATAAGAGTGTATAAACGAAATCTATAATGTTTACTTTTTTAAATTGCTGGCAAGTAGCACCGCTGACTAGCTTCGTATCCCGATTGATAGAAACCTATGTGGTATTGTATTTAAAGTTGTTTTATTTTGTTATAAGCATTATAGCAAGCAAACCAGGGGCCGATTGATTAGTGCATACAATCGTTACAGTCAACTCCGCGTTCCCTACCGTTTTGAACCAACAATTTCTTCAATTGTTTTGAATGCATCGATGTTTGCTATTTCATTCCAATTGGCTTAGAAAGACTGTTACTCAATATCATTTCCCATTAGCTACTGCATAGCTAACGTGCTGCTTTTTCAATAATTTTTATGGTCAAATATATATTTTAATGTGTTGGCCGCGGAATATACTTCGATTTTTTGCGTTGCTTAGAGAAAGTGTGATTTTTATCAGATTTTGCGGCTTTAGGTAGCTTTTTCCTAGTCCCCTCCTTTTACATCCTTAACAATCCACAATTGCAAGTATATTCATCTTTTTTGTTCCATCGGAGCATTTTTCTTTGCTAGTATAATATACTTGGTTACCCCCAACATATGTCCCCCTCACAGCTATAACGGTACACATCTGGGAGGTGCGGTTTTTCTAAAAAGTAGATAATAAAGAAACTTAGGACCCCCATTTTTTCTTGTTTACACTCAATACCTAGCTAGTTGTGAGTGTGTAAAGTTTATACCAAAATTCAAATGATCGGCGGAGGGCCAATTTTTGAAAAAAAAATGTTTTTCCTGATTAGTAGGTTACGAATCTGGTCTAGAAATTTCAGTTGTTGCACAGGAGTGTAAAATAAACAGTTTTTTACTGTTTTCATGTGCAGAAGCATATCTAAGTCAGTTTTACATTCTATGCAGTCTGATTGGTTTCAAAAGGTAGACAGTTATAAAATCTAGGGGTGTGTTTTTTATTTTTTTCGAAAAAAGTAATATTTTCAAATTTAGAGGCGGTTTATTGTAAAGAGTCTGGGACAAAAAAATATTTATTTCCTGCCATATTCTCCACTTAGTAGACAGAACGTGGTAATTGTCTTTAAAATGTGCCTCGTCCTAAGCGCTACACGTCAAAATTTATTTTGTTTCTTTACAATCAATATTGCGTTATTAGTGCAGTTAAAAACTTCACACTGAAAAATTTCTTTTCCGCCCGGAGCGTCGTGGATGATGAATTTGAAAAAAAATGTTATCCGTAGGGTTAGAATTCTGACCTTTAAACTTTTGTACAGCCACTGTTTTTTGAGGTATGAAGAGGTAAACTTTAAATTTTACATCAATTTTTTAATGCCGATAGATAACTCCGTATTGAATATTGTTTGATCAGATTTTTCTTATTTCAGAGGTTTTTGACTCGTCTTTAATAAATAATCAGTTTTATTATCATAAATACACTATTCTTAAAATTCAGTAGAATGATGAATATTTTTCAAAATAGTATAATCAACTTAAAATCTTCGCTGCGACACTCACTTAACGTGCATTGTGTTGATAGACAGGCACCTAATCATATGTTCCAATATGTCGCCATGTTAAAAAACCTGCAGCGTAATAAGTATAGGATGTTGTTTGAAAGTAGGGAAATGATTTCAGATTTTCATCTATTGTCTACAATACAGCGAAATCATGAGTGACTAAGTATTAAAATCCGCCGATATGTTGAGTTCATGCAAGTGGCTGACGTATCCATTCTCGCACGTGGATTTAAAAAAGAATAATGGGTTCAAATCTTCTGAATACTGACTTTTTTCATTTTTTTAATTCTTTTGGCAAAACCATGCACTTCATTTGACTTATTCATCTATTTAGGTTAAGTAATCCACTGGCTTCTTCATTTATCGTTTTGTAAAACTCCAAATTTATGTTTACTATTTTATTTTAGGGTCAGTAATTAATCATAGGTAGCGCGTTAGCGCGTACCTGTAATATACTTGGATACCCCCAACACCTGTGCACCCCCTACAGCTATAACGGGACACATCTGGGAGGTGCGGTTTTTTTGAAGAAAGATAATAAAAAAATTCGCAGCCTGTTATTTTTTGTTTTTCTTTACACTCATAACTGACTGTGTAAAGAAGATGTAAAGTTTTGGCGTGACGTTATAACATACAGCGAATTTTGGGGTTTTGTTTACCGGGCTTGTGAACAACTCAGTATTGACTCTTCAAACAATTTGATGGCATAGATTTGTAGAAGAAGGAATTCCGCAGATGACACGTTTTTGGTTTTTTTGAATATCGCCTTAGTTCTCGAATGGGAGCGTAAAGAGTGCGAAAATCTGGGGGTGAAAAGACACATTTTGGTCGACTTTTCGATTTGTTTATGTCTGCCAACAACTCCGGTAATGAGTTTTAAGAAAGTTTTTCTGACAGAAATGTACTACGAATTGAGGGCTATCTTGCCCTTACCAGCAAAGTTTGCTACTATCCATACGCAGTTAGTACCAGGGGTTTAAACTTTACACTCTAGTTGATGAGTGAAAAAAACAGATTTTGTCCAAGATTTCTCTGTCAACTTTTTCGCTTATGAGTTGGGATAAATTGAATAAAATAGAAATAAATTAACTTCTAAGTGCTACAAGCCGAAGCAAGCCGCGTTAAAAAAACGTGATATTGCGTTGTTTATGAGGGTGTAAAGTTCGAAATCTGTGGTGTAAAATGGGCGGAAAAACAGGTTTTTTTTCGTATTTTGACTGGTAAATGATATCAAATATTTTGCAGAACATAAGTTTAGCACATAAAAACGTATAATAACCAAAGGGCTACAAACTGGCCTGAACCGAATTTATTTACATTCAAAGGGGCGTTAGATTCAGATTTTTAAAGTTTACATGTGGTGGACAGTGGAAAATACGTGTTTGCACATTTTTTGTTCGCCACTTTCTCTGTTCAGAAGTCGGGCGAGGTCGAATAGGATAAAAATAATGTACTTTCTAAGGGGTACGCGGTTTGACTTTTTCGGGAGGTGTAAAGTCAAAAAATGGGGGAGTTAAACGTGTTTCTGTCTCACTATTTTCTGCCAAGTTCTGGGTTATGAGTGTGGACATAATCTCAAGTCTAAAAATTAACCAGAAACTAAATGTGATGCGCCAATTCGTTTGCACTCAACAGTAGGTGTAAAGTGATTTACATCTGATATTTATTTGTCCTCGGGCCATTGTGGAGATTTAATTTTTTATTAAATTTTGATCGTAATATCAGAGTAATATCAGAATTGCGAATCCGACTGAAATATTCTTTACACGCTGTGGTTGTGTACAGTTTACACTGCGTATTAACTTTAGTTCTAGAGCCTTGCGGAAGCTAAATTTTTTTCCAAAATGTTCTACGTGAAATCAGAATTGGGAATCTGACTGTTAGTTTTCTCTACACCTAGTAGCTGTGTAAAGTTTGCATTATTCATTTGTTGTTAATATGCAGTTTATACTACAAATTTATTTTCCTTCCAAATCTGAGCGTTAGTGTTCCTTACACTTGATATTTGCGTAAACTTTAAGTTGAAAAACTTTGATCTGTTTAAATAATGTAAGGTTGTCTTGTTTAAAAAGGATAATGCTGATGTTAAGAACAATATTGTTATCCGCGTTCTTTGGACTGCTGTCATTATTGTGGCATGTTACTGTATGTGTTTACTGACTGATGCACTCAAATCATGCTAATTCAAAGTAGGGTACTAGCAAAGAAAAATGCTCCGATGGAACAAAAAAGATGAATATACTTGGAATTGTGTATTATTAAGGGTGTAAAAGGAGGGGACTAGGAAAAAGCTACCTAAAGTCGCAAAATCTGCTAAAAATCACACTTTCTCTAAGCAACGCAAAAAATCGAAGTATATTCTGCGGCCTGTAAAAAAGTGTCGGTTTTAAATAATTTTCAAAGTTTAAGATAATAGTGTTTAAACGAAATCTATGTTTACTTTTTTAAATTGCTGGCAAGTAGCAAAGCTGACCAGCTTCGTATCCTGCCTTATTGATAGAAAACTAAGTAATATTGTATTTAAAGTTGTTTTATTTTGTTATGAACATTATAGCAAACAAAGCGGGTGCCGATTAATTAGTGCACACAATCGTTACGGAAATGCTACTGTACTTACATTTAGTCTGTTTTAAGTCAACTTGCGCGTTTCCTACTGTTTTAAACCAACAATTTCTTCAATTGTCTAGGATGCGTCGATGTTTGCTATTTCATTCAATTGGCTTAGAAAGTCTGTTAGTTTACTCAATATCATTTCCCATAGCTACTGCATAGCTAACGTGCTGCTTTTTCAATCCTTTTTAAGGTTAAATATTTATATTTATCTGTTGGCCGCAGAATATACTTGATTTTTTGCGTTGCTTAAAGAAAGTGCGATTTTTAGCAGATTTTGCGACTTTAGGTATCTTTTCCCTAACCTTTTCCTTTTACATCCTTAATAATCCACAATTCCAAGTATATTCATCTTTTTCGTTCCATCGGAGCATTTTTCTTTGCTGGTATGTATATATGTATGTAACATAGGTAAGGAGACAAATCCAGGTAGGCTCTGTGCGCGTATTCAGTTCGATATAGTTTTTGATTTGTTCACAATAGGGATTACAAAATTAAGCTCGTTTATTATGATCACTAGATTCTTTAGAACAGATCCTAACATCTGTACTCATCAAGTATAGAATTAAGCAGGTTTTATAATAACTTACGCTTTAAATAAGCCCTATTATTATAGTCTGTTTCACACAACTTCGGTCATAAATTTTAAAACTATCCACGGCAATAAGCTGACAGATTGCCATTATAGCGTTGATCTGATATATGAATATCGTAACCCTCAGCCTACTATTGATGAAAATTCTTAGGATTTATGCACGAAGTTATGTGAAACAGACTATAATTCATTCTTTACATCTGCCTACTCATCAAACCAAATCAATAGATCAAGACCACCTTCATGCTACCGTTCAGCGGTTGATTGACGTGATGTTAGTGCCACCTGTCACATTTGAATGTGCAGTCAGAGAAACGGGAAAGTCGGAGAATTTGGACGGTCGAAGAAACGGGAGAGTCGGAGAATCGGGAATGTCGGAGAATCAGGACGGTCAGGGAATCGTGATGGTCGTAGAATCGGGACGGTCGGACAAACGGGACGGTCGGAGAATCGGGACGGTCGAAGAATGAGACCACAATCGAGAAAATATGATCACTGACTGCCAAAAATCATTGCGAATTACTATCAATAATTTTTATCTCGCCAAATATTTTTGGTCAATGGCGGGCGGCCGCCCTCTTAAAATCCGCCCACTTTATCTACGTAAGTGTGGTGGACAACACACTGAGACTTTTAGGATGGTGGGGTCATTGAGACAATCGCAGAATGGTGGATTAGGAAAAGTGGATTAGTGAAATGGTTAGTCTACCGCGACGAATCACAACAACTTAATCGGTATGCTGGAGGGGTTAGCCAGAGAACTATTTTGAACTAAAATGGCCACAAAAACTGTCTTAAATTATAAGATGCATGAAAATTATGTTAAACCCCAGTTTGTGGTCCATTTCAAACAATTTCGAGAAAAATTTTTGTTTCTATCCATTATTGTCCCTTATTCTACCTTATTTCTTCATGAAATCAATAATTTCTTCATTCTAGGGGACTGCCTGGACCCTCAAACCCCTATGTGCAAGTCTGGATGAAACTACCTGATTGATGGGTCTAATGGATCACAATTGCGTAGTCGCTGCCATAGGTGGGCGGCACCAAAGTTCTGGGGGAGGGGGTGCAAGATTTTTTCAAAGGTCAAAAAATGGCCTTGAAAGTGGTGGTATGGCGAAAAAACACAATTTTTCAAAGTTTCTCATCGAGCACTATCCATTGGCATCAAAAAATTGCGGAAAAACGAAAAAATTTTCAAAAATTGAAATCTCGGGGGACGGGGGTATTCTGATTTCTGGGGGGGTATTTTTGGTTTTTCGCGGGGGAGGGTGCATACTACACGGACCCCCCACGCCCAGGTATGGTCGCCGCCCGCATGCAGTTCTATGCAGAAGAGCAGTCACTTTATTGTACATGTATGTCCATTTTGGAAATTGTTTCACATGTAGCTTTTTTATTTTCTGTTTGCATAATATGGCATAAAGAATGTATTAGCGAATAATTTATATATTAGATCACTTAACATGACTTGCAACAAAAAATGTTAGAGAACGTCTGCTAACTTTTAACTGCATGCAATTCTTCGAAAATTCGGCGTCATTTTATTTGGTATGAAATGATGCTTCCCAGAGAAAGTTTATCGATCGCATTATTGTATTTAATTTCTAACTTATTCAAGGATTTATTTATGCGAAATAACGGATCTACTGAAGTATGCGATACGAACATGCGTGCAAATTTTCGCGATATTTGCATAGAACACTTGACGCGGAATGAAATTAGGGCTATACGAAAGTATAATAGTGCATAAGCGAAAGTGGAATATTAGACGTCAAGGAAACTTAGCGACAAGTTATTATTTCGACTCAAACTTGATATACCTACTTATTCTACAACGCACATTGCGTAAGACAACAATAATACTTACAATAAGGACACAAAACAGAAGCTTACAACTACTTCCATCTCTATTTTGCCAAATAGTTTTTTAAAATTCAACATGATTATGCGATTCCGATAAGTCCAAACTGATCGCATTAGGCCATGTAAAGGCAGCGTAAACGGTGATCAGCTCATTCGGTACTCGTATTCGGTAAATCAATACAGAAGATACGACGCGTTCATAAATGTACATATACATGCAGCTACAGCGAATTAATTTTAATCCTCATGCGGAACACTTGAAAGGAGGTTTCCAGCCAAAGTTTGATCATGCTGACAAATGATTTCCGTTCATAATCAAAGCTCGTATAGTTTTAAAAAAATGTATACGTTGTTTGGATTCACAAGTGGTCTGCTAAAAATATAGAAAAATTCATAAACGGGGAAAGTCAGAATTACGAGTTCATCCATCATGCGTTTAGAAAGAGATTCAACAGTTTTAAAGATTAAAAATTTGATAAAGATTCTGAAAGATTTGACATTCATTTCCGTAAATCGAAAGAAACTTCAAAACCAAAAATAGTGTTTCGAAAAGCATTTAAAAAATCACTCACGCGAATTACTAGAGTAAATAGGCAGAGGATGTAAAAAAACTGCAGGTGACATACATGTATGTACACTGTGAGTTGCTATACAAAACAGTGCCCAATGGTCTTTCGTTCAGCTCAGATCATAACTGCGTACTTTAGCTGTCACTTTAGCATTTTCTCGCTTAGTTTCAGAAACTTCCATTGTTCGAAAATGACTGGCCCCCGGCCCAACAGTGGCTGATATTGTTCGCAACTATTCTATGATCCAAATGCATTTTAGTCAAGTAGCACGGTCGAGCGAAATTAGCCTCCGAACTTAATACACTGTATACCGTTGCCACAGCGCCCAATAAGCCACATGAGACAACGACGAAATTCAACGCGTATTCCCACAATGGGATATCTCCGCCATTCCTTGAGATGTAATTTAGAATTACACTAATATAACGATTTAATGTATATCAGTCACTGTTATACGTTATCTTAAACGTTTGGGGGTTTTCAGCCCCCCAACAAAATTAGGATCTTATGTAGGATTTCCCCCAGCGATTTTCATATGAGCTACAGGGACCTAACTTTACATAAAACATTGATCCATAGTCTTAAATTTTTGCATGATATATCAAGTAGATGAGGCAATGTGCAATGGATCAGTGATGTTTAGTTACTGTAGCTCGTATGGAAATTGCTGGGGGAATGCTACATAAGATCCAAAATTTTTCACATCAAAATTTTCGATTTTCAATAACAGAAATGTCGAAAAATGGTATTTGAAGCGTATCTATCGCACTGAGTTCAGAAAAAATACTTAATTTTTTTTATTTCACCCTCCCCCTAGATTCCTGCTATGCATTTATAATCCCAATCGATTCTTACTTATTTAAAAAGTGAAAAATATAAAAGTTTGAATAAAAAACCAGCTTACGAGCTAATATGACTAAAAAAGCTCGATCCGGTGCTTGATGACGTAGAATTCTGTCGTTTCCATTCAGGCGCGTCCTTGCCTAAGAATCATAGAAAAGTCTTAATATAAAAAACGGATAAAAACTATATTTGTTGACGAGAAATGTGCAAAGGAATTTCAGGAATACGAGCGGCCTTCCTATTGGTTCTACGAAGTTGGAGAGATTGGAAATGAAATAAATTTTTTTAATGATTTCTAAGGTTTTTATGTTTATTGACATTCATTGATTTTCCAGGCGGTCCTATTTCTATATCCTTAATATATATTTTCACATGCAACGAATATTTCTGTACATAAACGTAATCATTTTGACACTGTTTATTCAGTCTTTCAACAAAAAATTCTGGAAATTTTCGGCACTTTGCGCCGAATTTTTTAATAAAAAATGTATTTTGTAGAGAACTCAAGGGATGAAACAATAATTTTAGCCATCTTTATCCTTTTTGCAACATAAATTTTCTAATTTCTCTAGCATTTTGCGCCAAATTTTGCACCTTTTGTAACACTAAAGGTAATTTCGACAACATGCTCATTTAAATTACCCCTTAGCATATTTTAAAATTTCGGACCAATACTAGAAAAATTTTATAATTAAAACAGCAACAAACAATGGCTGAAAACGGTATCCTGCGCATTAATAAGAGATTTTGAAGACTATTTTTGGCTGTTTTAGGGGATGTAAGGGTGCCACTCTAATACAAAATATCTCGAATCCACTGACTACAATAAGATATTAACTGATGGACAAACTGCTGAAAATTTCATTATTGGAATCAGATATGTATTTTTCGCACTAAAAAAATTTTTGACCATATTATTCTGCTAGCAAAATAGCGGTAAAATTCAGATTGTGTTTAACAGATTAACATCTTTCAAATACAAGACATCCAACAAACAACTACTTTTTCAAATTTTGTCTAATTTTCTCTAATGTGATTGATTTCCTCCGTCATTCAGACCCTTCATAAAATACACACGCTCTACATTGATCTAAGATGGAGGAACAAACTTACATCTCTTAAAATACACATGATGGAACGACAAGTATTATAAATGCGGTCGTCTTTGGTAAACCTATGGAAGAACTGCACATTTGTTCGACGCACATAGAATTGCGCAAGATCAATTGAATATAAATTGAAGGAATTTGTAAAGTTGTATAATGTATTTTTAATTGATTTAATATATTTACATATGGTTCGACTTCTTTCAGGTTGTGTGTCTTATCATTAGAGTTATGTTTAAGCCCGGCTTGACTCGCACCTAAGGAAACCGACCTAAACCAGGCTTAAACCTGACCGCGTATCTGAGTCCAAATTAAGCTTGACTTGAGCCTAACTATAGTCTGAGTAAATTGGAAAGACCCTGAAGTATTAGTGCATACTTACCATCATAAATGATCTTAGGGATACCTCCACAGTCCAGAGATGTTTTCATCCCCAGAAATCTTTTCAACCCCAGAATTCGCGATATTTCAAAAAAATTCGTGAAAAAGTGCTATTTTGAGCTTTTTAAGCTATCTGCTTGCTCAAAAGTGTCAAATTTTCGGCGCTTCGCACCATATTCTAATTTTTTTGACTACATTTTTTCAAATCATTTGAATTTTCTGGACATTTTTGCGAAATATTATTGTTATTACGTTCTTGAGAGATACAGCATGTTAGGGATGCAAAAATGATGTTTTCAACGTGTATCTTTCCTTTTTGAGCCCAAAAAGACGCTTTGGAAAAATTTCCATGTCCACCTTTCTCTCAGAATTTCCATGCTGAGCATGTTTGCTTGCCATGAGTTTTATTCTTGAGCATTAGGTAGAAAGGTCCGGGAAGAATGTAAGCGGTGGCGGCTAAACCCGTTCCGCCGACTAGTTCTAATAATGCGTTGAAATCTGGCAATGTGAGGGCGACGAAAAGAACAGCAATCATCATCGTTGCTCTTGTACAAACTCGCTTCCATGAAAAGTCTTAAAAAATAGACACATCTGGTCGAAAAATGAAGCAGCTCTAATATTCGTCTAGTTCTCTTCTATTAATGGTTTTCTCTTTAATATAAAATCGGGATAATCTAGAGCACATATTTTTTCATTTATTTTACCTTAAATTAGCATATTAACCATTCGTAATTTCTGCCTGAATCCGTTAACATCAGATGCAATCATACCATGTTACAGGGTAGATAGGGGGTCCCCCACCCCCAGAGCCAAAAAATTTTAACCTCCGTCCGATTAAAGAAAATAGATTTTTGGCCGATTTTACGTGTTTTTTGCCATTTTTTGCCAAAAATTAGGGGTCATTTACCCCCTCCCCTAAAATGGCCGGGGAACTCCTCACCCAGGTTTTCGAGCCGTTGAGTGTATGGATACAATTGAAATAAAAAGCTCACGTAATGGAATGTTGATAACTCGTTCGAAATCTTGAACCACTGGACTGATAACAATGAAGAAGGCGAAAAGTACATGACCAGTGATTAAGACCATGATAAAATCGCGAATCCATTTTGTGCTCAAATTAACATCTATCGTGCCTTGTACAGTATGACCATATACATGATAAGACAGCACTGGCATCGGAAGGTATATTAGGAATAGTGCTAAAATAAAAAAATTATTAAATTAGTAAAGTTTGACAAGCTTACCTGAATTTGGAAAACTAAACATCGGATTCGAGCAAATTAAAGAGTAAAATGAATTTAATAAGTTTAATATTTTAATAAGTTTTAATCTGTATGTTAAATTGTACAAAGATTGAACAGCGTGGAAGATCGCACAGTTGTTCAACAAATTTGATTAAAAATTTTTTTGTGAAATAGTCATAAAAAATTGACGATTTGTAAGAGGAACGGTTTCAAGCTTGTATTTTCGTCAGACTAACTTTCTCCTAAGAATTAAGAAGTTTAAGCAATGAGCATTACTTACTGTTAAAGTGTTTTGAAAATTGTTCGTTATCCTTTCTATACAAATATTACTGTTCGCACCAGAATGTATCTCAGGTGAAAGTAAGCACGTGAGCTAAGAGGACATTAATAGAAGCTAACTGTTTCAATACCGAATATTATGACGCGCAATAAACGTGTATAAATAAGCAAAATATTCGACTTGTATTACCGACGAATGATATTATGACCGAAATAGGAAATTTAGCTGGTCGTTTCATGTCATGCTGAATGGTTGGAAAGGCAGCGTGCCCACCATAAGCAAAACAAATCGTACTATAAGCCGAAATGAAACCTCTGACGGTCATTTCCGGGTAAGTGACCTTGTTCTTGCAGGTCGGCATGTCTATCACCGTTCCTATTACAATAAATATAATGGCCAGAACCGTAGCGCAGATCGCTCCCACTGCAACGGGCCTGTAAGAGAAATTATTCTCTTATTGCTACTAATATTATTATATTGGTGTAATTATGCTATTGTATTTTTATGATACTAATATTATTATACTACTACTGTTCTTAAGCCATATCTACTCATATACGTATGAACAAGATTATATAACAACCACACATAGGCGTTCTGGGGGTTACATCTCGAGAATCCAGCAGACCCATACATGTAAGAAGGGGGATGGGGGATCTCCCCTCAACCAAAGTTGGCCGTCCACCTCTAATCTAAAAAATTTGTTACCCCCGATTTTTAAAGAAAATCAAATTTTTGAAGAAAATCAAATTTTTGGGCCGTTTTTTGTTGTTTTTTTTGGCCGAAGATTGGAGGTCATCTACCCCCCCCCCCAGAAAATGGCCGGGGACCCCCACTCTAAAATTTGAGCTGTTCATGTCTGAGTAGACCCTGGAATTTAATTTTGGAATGTTGTTTGGAATTTGTGCCAATTTTGCACCACCAAGACCCCCCAGAATTTGGTCGCTGCCCATGTATGATAACCACAAGGTAGGATGTTTTATGAATGCTTCCTATAATTGCAAGTTATTATTTAAATGAGATGCAAAATCCCACGTGTTTTCAGGAGTCTTTAACAAAATAGTTGAAATTTAAAATCACAATATTTAAAATTGTAGATGGACTACGAAAACGAATAAGATTTTACACAAAAATTTTAAAATAAATTTCATTTAATAAGCTTTACAATGTACGGACTGTGTCCACCTGGGGCCGGTTTCACAACAATATACTTTGGAAAATTTGACTTCGGTCGCTCAAACCCGACTTTTCTTGCAAAAGTCGACTTTGAAAAGTCAACTTGGAAAATGGGTTTCACAGCACGACCGTTGACTTTGTAGCTTCCAAAGTTGCCCCTGACAGCTCAAACAATATGTACGTTTGCTTCATAAATATTTTAAGTCAACCTTTTTATGTTGATGAATAACTTGAGGTACGGTTTGCTGAAATGGGCTTAACTTGATAAAATTTGGTATAGGTCAATCGTCTCCACTGCAAAGGCTGAAATATTTTATCCCTTTGCATGCTAAACAGTGGAAGCCACTGCTATTTTGTACGAGCTTCTTTGTATATACATGTACAAAGATCAAGAAAGTCCTTGTTCAATCGAAAATTTGTTTGCACATATAATATACAGATATGCTATAATGTACGCATTTTTG
Source organism: Mermis nigrescens (assembly GCA_036768485.1). Lineage (NCBI taxonomy): Eukaryota > Metazoa > Nematoda > Enoplea > Mermithida > Mermithidae > Mermis > Mermis nigrescens. The sequence continues at coordinate 6,251,591 of JAVLUZ010000160.1, forward strand.
CATAACTATCAGTCTGTGATCATCGACTTGTATGCCGTCCAAAAAGTGCTACTTTGTCCTAAATTCAGTTGATGATAATATAAGTTCGGCGCAGGGCGCCGGAATTTTTATTAGTTTTCGATTGAATAAACACATAAAAGTCGACTCAGAAAGTTAAAATAACTTGTATTACACAATCAGAAGTGATACAGCGATTGCAATATGAATCTTGTAATAAACGCTTCGCGTATGAATTCAATGTAACTAAATTAACAAGTAAATTTTATCCTCAAACGGCAGAAAGCAGTGCAAAGACGTTACATAGTTTTTATTTTCGGTATAAAATCTATTTAAACAGTTGAGATAGATTTAAAAGATGTTTTAGTCTGTACAAAGATGCTTTAAATTGTACAATGATTGACTTTAAACTATTAGAATATACTCAATATCAGTCTTAATATAACTTATCTACAATCTCTGAAGAAGTGAATTGGAAATCTATATTAGAGAAAATTTCATATTTAGGATGAGGTCGTCGTGAAAAACACACTAAATAAACTCTGACTTTGGTTCCAAGGAGCGGTCCGACCTGTCTTTGAAAAAACGTCGTTTTTTCAAAGTCGACTTCAGATGTAAAGTCGACTATGAGACTGAAGTACGCTTTGTGAAATCGAAAAAGTCAAAGTTGGGTTTAGAAAAGTCGACTTTGCCTTCCAAAGTCGCCTTTAGCGCCAAAATACGCATTGTGAAACCGGCCCCTGAGCTTAATCAAATCAAGTAGTATAAAAAACTATTTGAATTTAAAATTTCGGCGCCATAAAAGGCTATATATTCAATGAATAGAGTCGTATTATTTGCTTCGAATTCTTAAAGATACTTCAGACTATTAGCCAATATATTTTTAAACAGGCACGTATATATCAAATTGGAAATTTGACTTACCAAAAATCTTTCGGGGTTCCGAAGAACCAAATAGGAAGGAGGAATCCACCAACGATTAGCACCGTATAGCAATAGCCAATTTTGACGCCGAGCCAATCATCAACTAGATGCGATATATTGGAAGACGAAAGGATTATAAAGGCTATAGCGCTTCCGAACATTGCCAAATTTACACAGCCTTGAGCAAAATATTTGAAAATGCAAACAATATGTGAAGGAAAATAAACTTGTGGGAAGTAGAGAGGCTAAACTAGACGTGTTATTAGCTGTACTATGTCTGAATTCCTTTCAAAAGTATCGATAATTTTCGTAGTTTACACGAATAGCAAACATGAATCATTTTTGTAAATCAATGCCAACAGCATGATTATGTAGCATTAGGATGAGTCTTACGCTACATCGTGTCTGTTACTTATCGACTAATCGATTTTAAACGTAAAATCGGATGATCCTGATATATTCCGAATAGTGAACTAATTATATATTGCACTAGAAATTGGTTTAAAATTTATTTGAAGCCCACAAAATTTCAGTATCATAAGCTTTGCACTTTTAAATCGAACCACCCGACATAAAAAATGAATAAATGAGGAAAGGCTGGAAGAAGCACAAAAGACTAAATTTATTTTCATCTACAGTCTCATTTATACATATAACGGTTCGAAATTTTAGGTGGGCTCCCCGGCCATTTTTAGGGAAGGGTAAATAACCTCAAATTTTTAGCCAAAAACGATCAAAAAAGTCATTTTTTTAAAATGGAAATAAAAAATTTTCTGGCTTTGGGAGATAGGGACAACCAACTTTGGATGAGGGATCCCTCATCACCCCTATTATATGTATGGTCCAAATGGAAGTGTTAGCTAAGACTTACTTGAAGAGGTTTCCTCCGGCCCTGTAGGCGATTTCCGGATATGGATTTCTCGTGTGCTCTGAATATTCTGGCCAATTATCCTGCAAAATGGTCCAGCACCAGCTAAGTTGGAAACCGGTAAAGGAAGCAATTATCGACATTATACTTATCATAGGAATCGCCCACCAACCTGAAAAATGCATAACGAAATATTATTTAATTCGCTGTAAATTGCAGTGCATATACAAAAAATTTAAAAGAATTGATGCTCATCAGTTATATAACTATAGTTATAAAAGCAGCATTGAGGTTTTTTCAGTTAACCTATGAAGAACTTTCTTTCCTTTAAGTACGAGTATTTTATTATTACCTGGGATTTCAATTGTTCAATGCTTATATAAGTATCTATACTTATTTTTGTAAAATTACCAGCTTTCAGAAAAGCGTTTGGCATAGCCATGATCCCGGCTCCGGCGATAGCGCCTAACAAAAATAAAGCCGCCACCCAGATGCCAATGCCGTGCACCGGCTCGGATTCTTCGGTCTTGACCCCTTGGGTATTCATAGGACTTAAATTTGTAGAATAATTATTTCTTTTGCGATCTACCATGGCTATAGTCATCTTATTTGAACTGAAAAAATGGTACAAAGGTGAGTTGAGGAATGAACTCGGACACTATCTTCGTTAACGACAAGGAAGAAAAATAAAAGAACTAGGTACATGTTAATGTCGAATTAATAGCGCATGTAAATACTGTGTACGTTAGCTTTCTGTGTTCAGGATATACGGGTAAATAGGCCCGTATCTAGGATTCGGCCAAGGGTGGGGGCGGACCAAACATAAATTGGTCTTTATCTTGGGAAATTCGTTGGGATAGCTCGCAAAAACCACATTTTTCGACATTTTCCGAAAGTGTTGTTTTTTGGTGGTCCTTGAGCCAAAATTATAGAAAAAACTTCTAATCTGGCACGAAGCGCCGAAAATTTGAAGATTTTATATCAAAGGAAGGCAATTTTTCCATCTTTCCGTGCATTATCTTACCTTTCAAATTTTTTACGCTCACCTTAATTTTGATTTCTGGATTTTTTAATTCACGAATCATTCCGACAGAAATATCTTTATTTTTCATCACATATCTTTTACACCAGCCTTACGGTGACTAATGCCAAATCGACAGGCGTTTAAATGATTCGATTGCGAAGAGCCAAAAATAAATCAACGAGTCTATTAAAATTCGTGAGTAAAAGCATTGAGTTAAGCGAATGGATACATAAATAACAAACAATAGAGTTTTGAAGTCATTAATTTTGCTAGACTGGCAAGAGCCTCAGGCAAAAACCTAATGAGTTTTTTTGGAAATACGCGGCGAAAACAGTATGAAATGCAGGGTTCTCAATGAACAGAAAGGGAGAGGAAAAACGGAAAAGGTAGAATTTCTCATTATTTCATATACCTACTTATTGGAATAAAAGAGATGAAAATTTATTTTTGCTGACTAAATGCATTTCTAATCAGCCGCAAGTTAAAGAATTCTAATTACCCTTAACTTCCGAATTGATTTAATCCAGACTCTTCAGTACTGGAAAATTAATAAATTTGCAAAAAGAAATTTAGTAAATTTTAGTTAACATACCTTTCAAAAATAAAAACATACGCAATTTAGAGAAGTGAAAGAGAATTAATTTTGACAAAAAAATCGACGGCAAAATCTAGTATTCGAAACGTTTTTTGATCGAAAAGCCCATGTAATTTTCAGTTCAGCAGAAATACCGTATCAAGTAGTTTAGGCATTTTTTGTATATGCACTCATTTCTTTAAAACTATGGCTTCATAAATTATGAAAACTTAGCTTAACAAGACACTTTCGGGTAATAAACATAGTAAACGCATAAGTTCGCATATGAAGGAAACAATGCGGGTCAGGTGCAACTTTAGATTAAGTGTCAACATTACAATTCAGAACTGAAAGTGCGAGTAAGTACATCAAAATGGCAACGCTCTATAAAGAGAGTCAAATTTCTTAAAATAAACGCGGCATAAGTAAAAATGAAGGCAGTAAATGCAAAAAATAGACGTCTAAATTTTACAAAGTCTTGTTTTACAAAAGTTGCAGAATCAACTTGTAAAATATCTTATATTATGCATTACCCGCGTTAAAACGACAGAGACCGTAAGAATTGATAGAATGACGCTACTGACACTGAAAATTGGGCCTAAAACGTATTTTAAAGTATTGAAAAATTTGGAAAATTTGGATAAAATCACAATTTCTAGAAGATAAAAAGAAATTCTAAACCGTCTAAATTCTGCTGTTCTACAAGCGATAACAGATGATTGTGCTTTAAACGCCTAAAAGGCCTAATCTATGAATGCTGTTCTTCCTAATCGCTCTAAATAAAAAGAAGGTCCTACTTCACTTGGAACACTTCCTAGGCGAAACTTTTGTATGAATGTGCGGAAAACCGGTAGGGAGGAAAACGTGTTACGCCTAAACTTAATGCGATGTCGAAAATACGACCGTAATTTTACTATAAGTAAGCGACCTTTCCTTTTTTAAATTCAAAGGAAACAACTTATGTGAAATAACAAAATTTGACACGAAATATTCGCCAACAAAAAAGCGCTATTGTTTTTTCAAGTTAAAGCTCTTGACATTAAAATTCAAGATCTGTACTAAGTTTGTGCGATTTTATGACAAATTTATAGCTTATTTTTGTGCTGAGTACATCAAATCCTACATGATCCATTTTATTAATAGCTTTTCAAGTAGGTCTGAAAGAATAATCATTTTTAAGTACAAAGGCTTCCGAACTTTCTTTTTCACTTCATTTTTGTTTTCATGAAATATGCTTTATCATTTGTTTCATGTCTGTGAACTCAATGAAAAATGCCGCAAGTTTATTTTCCGCTCAGTATTTATGAAATACGCGTGCCTAAAAAAGTGTAATAATCACGATTATATTCACGGTTGGTTGGTGGTGCTCGCAAGCGAGAAATAAAAAACTCCATTACAGAAACAATAAATCTCAGTGAGAACAGAACGGCATGATTTTTTAAAAATGGCTAAACCACCCACATTTAGCTTATCGAAATTTTGGAAAACATTACTCATCGTGGTCGCGCCAGACATTGCATCATGCTTACGAGCCTACAACGAAAAAGCTAGCCAAAACAACAGTTATTGAGACAAAGATAATAAACGTTCGATTTAAGAATCTTATAAGTAAGAGCTAACGTAGAGAAAGGTATTGAACATCAGTGGCAGGTGGCAAAATCTTCACAAAAAAATTACGAATTGAGCGGAAGAGCTTGGGCTACGACATGTCACAAAAATATAAACAAACGCGAGGTGGTACGATGAAAATACGCACAAATGCGCACTATTTTATTTATTGCCAGATCATACACTTTATTAATTGCCAAATTATAAAGGTTTACATTGTGCTCTTATAAAATTAAAAAATAAACAAAAAACTACATTTGCGCATATTTGCGAGAGAGGAAAACTACACTGAATATCCATTCAATTACTTAAATTTTGTTGAAGAACAAGTTCAAAAAACCATTCTTCTTTATTACATCGACTTGTCTGCCAAAGACCAGTGAGATAGCGAACCAGATAGCCGAATTCGCGGCATATTTACCTTATCTATTGCACTTTTTAATGTAATCGCATGTGATTAAGTGCGTAAATTACATAATAACAAATTTAAAGCCTTGGTGTTATGAGCATAATCATGAAAAATACATTTTGATTTTCAAGCATGACGCCACGTCACAAAATGCATTAAGGTGGACTGCGAATCTTAATTAGAACACGTGAAATGTAGCAGCATACTAAAAGCTATCAAAGAAGGACCTAAAGCAAAAAATGGACAAATGAAAGCTACTGACGTAATACGTGTGAACCATATTATTTATTGATTTAATATAAATCAAAGCGGAATTGAGGACAGAAAGGTTTTAAAATATTTAGGCTGTATGATGAACTCTCATCAAACCTAAAGTTCACACTAAAATTTACTTCGCCATAGTATTGCAAATCCTTATTTTTCCAGAAATGAAAAATTGTCAATCAAAAATTAATTAAACACTTCAAATATTATATACTTGGCCAACTTTTTTCTTATATGTTTATCACAGCGAGTGCGAATATTGTGTCCCCTCTCACAGCAACAACGGCACACACCTGGGAGGTGCGATTTTTTTAAACGACAGATATTTTAAAAACTCAATGGATCATTTTTTCTTTTGTTTACACTCAATGCCGAGTTAGCAATGATTGTGTAAAGTGTAAACCAAAAAATTAAATAATTTTCGGAGGACCATTTTTTAAATGTTTTCCCCGAGCTGTGATTACGAATCTGACCTTGAAATTTCTTTACACTCTATGGTTGTTGCACAAAAATGTATAGTATACGGGTTTTTTACTCCTTGCGTATTTTCAGCTTATCTAACTCAATTTTGGTTTCTGTGCAGTCCAATTGGTTTTATAATGCAGAGGGTCACAATATCTCAAGGACCAAGTTTTTTCTCTTTTAACGCAATACTATTTGATCCGTGATCGTTTTAGTGTAAAGGGTTCGAGACGAAAAACGAAATTTCTTAAGCTACTCCGCTAAGTAGGCGGAACATGCTAATTATGCTTAAAATGTGCCCTGACCTTAGCATTACAGATCTTAGTTTATTTTATTTATATACACCCAATATTGCGTTATTAGAGCAAGTGTAAAGTTTACACTGAGAAGCACTTTTCTGCCCAACGTTTAGTATCAAACAACTTGCAGAGGACCAATTTTATTTTTAAAACGTTGCCACCGAGTTGTAGATTACGAATGTGACATTAAAATTTCTTTACACTCAATGGTTGTTGCGCAAAAGTGTAAAGAATACGGGTTTTTTACTCTTTGTGTGTTTTCAGCTTACCTAATTCAATTTTGCTTTCTGTGCAGTCCAATTGGTTTTATAATGTAGAGGGTTACAATATCTCAGAGACCAGTTTTTTCTTTTTTAATCTGTGATCGTTTTAGTGTACAAGGTTCGAAACGAAAAACGAAATTTCTTCAGCTGCTCGGCCAAGTGAGCGGAACATGCTAATTATGCTTAAAATGTGCCCTGACCTTAGCGATACAGATCTTAGTTTATTTTGTTTTTATACACCCAAAATTGCGTTATTAGCACAAGTGTAAAGTTTACACTGAGAAGCACTTTTCCGCCCAGAGCTTGGGTATCAAACAATTTGCTGAGGGCCGTCTTTTTTTAAATGTTGCCCCTGAGTTGTAGATTATATATCTGAACTTAAAATTTCTTTACACCTGATGGTTCTTGCGCAGTCCAGTTGGTTTTATGATGTAGAGGGCTACAATATCTCGAAAGGTAAAATTTTTTCTCTTTCAATGCAATGTTTTTTGATCTGTGATCATTTTAGAGTAAAGGTTTCGAGACCAAAAAAGAAATTTCTCCAGCTACTTGCACCCCTCCCAGAATTTCGGTGCTGCCCACCTATGGATATATGGCCTAAAATATTAAATAAACAACTAGCAAAGAAAAATGCTCCGATGGAATGAAAAAAGTTAAGATTTACTTGAATTTCTTCATTGTTAAGGATGTAAAAGGAGGGAACTAGGGAAAATTTTCCTATATGCGCAGAAGCCATAGGAATGTGCTAAACAGTTAGACTTCCCTAAACAACACAAAAATCGGAGTATATTCTGCGGCCTATGCGCGTTTCTGCAGATTTTCCATAGTAATTTCGATTACGATGGCGAGTATTTTGATTACTTTATTTTGGAAGATTAAAAGAATTTTTTTGATTTTTCATGCAGAGTATTGAGTTAGCCATGTAGGTGTAAAGTTAAAAATATTATCTTTCACGCCAGAGCATTGTGGAAAGTCAAGATTTCATTAGATAAATAATACATTGATTAATAAATAGTCATGGAAGTGTCTTCAATGCTCTTTTGCGAAACACTTGAGAACATTTTGTGACTACACTCTCATTTTTCATAGGCTGCAGAATATACTTCGATTTTTGCGTTGTTTAGGGGAAGTCTAACTGTTTAGCACATTCCTATGGCTTTTGCGCATATAAGGAAATTTTCCCTAGTCCCCCTCCTTTTACATCCTTAACAATGAAGAAATTCAAGTATATTTACCTTTTTTGTTCCATCGGAGCATTTTTCTTTGCTAGTATGAAAAATCATCAACTATAATTGTTAACTAATGCCTGCCTCTCCGCCTTACGTAGGACAGGAAGTAAAAGTTTCTGGAATCATCAGATGGAAAAATATTCGTGTCTCACAAAAAGTAGAAATAGTCCATATGAATATAATCGAATAATCATAAATCCGAGAACCACAGGTCATAGATAACTTTACGAAACGTCGTAGATCCCTCTTCCCGATTCATAAAAACACCAACAATAACTGAATAATTATTTCGAAAAATCGAAACCTTCAAGAACTTAATCAAAGAGTATCGAGCCAACGTTCCTTGAACCTCAGACAGGTCGAATTGATCGTTTGTCACTGAAGCTTACTTTTTATACAGTTAGTACCGAAAATACGCACGTTTTTATTGAAACCGGTTGTTTTTACGTAAATTTGGATGCCGTGACAGCCCTGCCTTGTTTTTAAACTTTTTAACCTTCACAACGTGCTTGCCATCCCTTTATTTCACGCGTTCCTTGGATTCTGCCGCTGGCGATAATGACTCGAGTCATGATCAGAAAAGATGATATTTTGAAGTCGAAAAACAAACTTCATTCAATTTATCCGCGTAGACGAAGTGAGCTGTGTCTGCTGATTACGTCATTTCAGCTTGAGAAAGGTCATAAATGCCCGCACTTTTTCATAAGCTTTTAATCTCAGAAAGAAGCACATGACGAAAATGAGGCAGAATTTCGAGAGATACAATGAAGTAGTATGCGTGACTGAGCAAGATATCAATAGATATGCTATGGGAATCCTGGGAGGCCACCCGAAAATTTTTTAATAATGCGTTTTTTAAGTTAAAGGACTGTGGGTCACATAAAATTAAGAAAAAATTGAATAAATGCAACAAAATATGGTCAAAAAATTAGTATATGGCGCGAAGCGGCTAAGATTCGATACGTTTGAGCCAAACGCGTAAAACAGCACACTTCCTACGATTGTTTCGGGGAAAATCAGCAATTCTGGAGAGTAACAGTTATTTTGAATGGGTGAGTCAGTATCAATTCTGGAATTCTGGGGTCTAATGCCCTTAACTCCCTCCACCTAAGAACACGTATGCTAATCCCTCGGTTAATAACTGACCTGATGAGAAACACGTGAATCGAAGAACATCATTGAAATCGAGGAAACATGACAAAAAAGTTTCAGGTTAGGTCGCAATAAAAAAAGAAGCAAAGCAAATAAATTCGAATATTAAAACCGGCACTTTTTAATCGAAAAAAGTGAACGTATACAAAAAAATTGAATAGAAAATCATAGGAAAACCAAATAAAAATCATGAGGAAAATCGCACAATTAAAAGGAAATTGCACATGTCAAGAAAAACTAGAACGACGCACTTAGTATTCGTTGAAAATGGCGGCAGTCAAAAGCTCTTCACAACTATTCTTGAATAAAACTTAGCGGATAAATAATTCCTCTACGACAATTTTATTTTATGTAAAGTAAGAAAAGATGAAGAAGCTGGAAATCGATCTTACCTTGCTATAGAATGATTTGAAAAGAAGAAATTGCGATTTTGTCAGTAAATTTTTCAAGAGCATGTGGATACATTTAATTCGATTTATGATTAAAAACGCGTTCGGTCATTATGGCAGCACTTGTTAGCAGCTTGTCAGCGTTGCCGACCGAATAATATATGTGTGTGACTTCATTTTCAATTATTGTATATTCAATTTTACTGCTGCGACTCAAAAAAGGAAATGTTGAAATAAATAGATGTCGAATTGACATCAAATGCGTACTTGTCGCACGAAAACTGATTAAAGTTAAGGCGCGTTTGATCGAAGCTGATCGGAATTGAAGAAAAATGTGAATAAATTAGCTGCACGTGATTATGCATCGACAAAAGCACGTAAACTTGATTTCAGTAAGCATATCAATTCGATTCGAATTTAATCGATAGAGAATGAAGAAGGGATGACAAAAAAACCAGAATTTTAGTACTTTGAACTGCGATTAGTTACGTATTTTTTTATGAAACGTGAGGTCCAGGGTACATGCGTGCACTAGTGACAAGATGAAACTGCAATTTATATTGCACTCCACCATAATAATTATAGTAATCATATTTTGCAAAATCCGTACAAACATATAATCTATGCGCCAAGTTGAACACGTGTAAAGAAGAAAGGGCGAATCTGAACTTGGAAGGGGTGTATCCTTTCTCGATTGGCATTCATAAGCGCGACGCTATTCACACGTGCGATAGTAGTCAGAAGCGCAAGGTTATTCATAAGAGCGGAATGCGTTATAAAAACAGTGGGCATATCCGTCTCATGACCAGTGATGCACGAGGGAGGGGTTTGATAGGTCTTAGACCCTAGAATGGAAAAACAGGAAATTTTCTGAGGAAAATTAAGCAAAATGAAGGCCAAAAAGGGATTGAAATGGAAATTTCTATAAATTGATTGAAATTGACCAAAAACTGTAGAATACGTAGTTTTGACGATACTTTCGCATTTTTACCAGTTTTTGATGTCATTTTGGCCCAAAAACGCTCAATTTTTGACACCACCCCCTAGATCGGCTGACCCCATCCCGCCTCAGATCGGCTATACTCTGTATCTGTGCTTATGATTGTTGAGGAGCTGAGAGTCTCGCCCATCCTGGCAAATCTGTCCTAATTATAGAGGGTACCTGCTGTAGACAAATACTTACATGTTGTATGTGTGAGCTGAGAGGGTCGCTCCCAACACTTCCAACTACAATAGAATTCTCACTATTTTCTTCCCTAAATACAATTATATTAGCCAAGTATTGCACATTCATGCCGCTTCTTGAAAGTTGTACAACACTTAACAGCGCACACTTTTATTGAAGAACTGTATAAAACAAGCTCGTTATTTTAATTATCAATATCAATCGATAACGCTTCTGACTTGTATTTTAAGTGATGTAGAAAAAACATTTTCAACTATCTTATCAACAGACGAAATCGTAAGCTTTGCTGTGTTGCGCTTCTGACTATTGTCGCGCTTGTGAATAGTGTCGCTCTTGTGAATAGCGTCGCTCTTATGCCTCTAACCCTCTTCGATTCACTCTAGCACGAAATAATAAATTATTTCTGCCCTTAGTAAAAAACTGTAAGATGACTTTTTTGACAACCATGTTCTTTTACTCCAGATTTGCTAAAATTTGCAGATATCGGAGAATCCCAGTGCCTCAAATACACCTTTTATTACCTAAAACCAGTGTGACCTTTTCCAAGATTTACTCGCGTCGTTTTTTTTACAATAAATCGCATTATTTAATCAAACGACCGATTTTATCGAAATTGTTATATGACATTTCATTGAGTAATTAATTAAAAAATGTCTCTTCGCTTCTTTTAATTTTTTAGCGATTTGACTACTTATAAATCTTTCTAGCAAATTTTGGGACATTTAGCATTTATTAGAAAGAAATTTCGGAGCGACATGGTTCGTGCTAAAATTTGTCATTACTTAATGTAGAAGAAAATTATTCTATTACTAATAAATGTTTGTGTGTATTTCTGTTATTCCAATAAACTTTGGTATCGCTCCTTATGGAGATGACCATTCACTTAAATGATGCAAATCCTGAATCAGGGTCTTCGTCTCATGAGGCTAACACCCATTGTGCCCCTAAGTCTAAATAACTAATACTCAGCATGAAATAATAAAGAAGCTTGTCAATAAAAAAACGAAAAATAGCTATGAGTTGTCAGCATTGTCAGATGTATGGAGAGATACAAAATGTCTTAGTTATAAAATCTTAAAATTTTCGGCGTTTAACGCCTGCGAAGTACTTCCAATAATTTTGCCTCAAGCGCAACCAAAGACGGTACTTTTTATTACCTTTTGATAGAAAAAAATAAGTTTAGAGCGTGTCGAAAAATATCGAAAAATGTGCTATTTATGAGCTATCCCGACAAAGTTACAGAGATATGAGCCAGTGTTGGGTCCGCCCCTTCGAGCGAATCCTGGTTGCTCATCTGAATGAGAATATGAAAAATTTTTTAGGCAAAATGAAGGAAAAAAGTGGAGAAAAAATTGAAAATTTCCTTCAAAAGTCCTTGAAATTTATTAGAAACTGTGCAACAATGCTTTTAACGCTATTTCTGAATTAATACGAATTTTCGAGGTCATTTTGGCCGACGCTACGACAAAATTATAAGTAAAAAGAATTAGAACAACTTTAATACTCACGTCTTACACCCTCCAATTCCGCCTTGTAAGCATCCACGTGCTCCGATTGAACTCTTTCCTAATAAGGGCGTCCTTGTGGCGGCTGACATGGCGCCTGCAATCTTGAAAGGCTTTAAAATAAAGGAAAGCCGCTTCCAATACGCATATCCTTTTGATCGAAATCTACTAAAAAACCAATTAAATAGGTCACAATAAATAAGAGAATGACTAAAAATGGCGCACAATGGAAAGATTTTTTCATGCTAATTTTCTCACCATATTTCTAATGTTTTATATATTAACGGACAACCAGACAGTAGGTAAGTAAGTTAAAGTTCAAGTTACTAAACAGTAAGTTCAAACATTTAAATATTTTGATTTCTTTAGGAAACCACAGATACCGAGAGAGCACTCAGATTCATATTCCATCTTATTGGTTATGTAACAACTAGCAAAGAAAAATGCTCCGATGGAACAAAAAAGATGAATATACTTGGAATTGTGGATTATTATGGATGTAAAAGGAGGGGACTAGGAAAAATCTACCTAAAGTCGGAAAATCTGCTAAAAATCACACTTTCTCTAAGCAACGCAAAAAATCGATGTATATTCTGCGGCCAACAGATTAAAATAAATATTCAACCATAACAATGATTGAAACAGCAGCACGTTAGCTATGCAGTAGCTATGGGAAATGATATTAAGTAAACTAACAGTCTTCCAAGCCAATTGAATGAAATAGCAAACATCGAAGACAATTGAAGACATGGTTGGTTTAAAACAGTAGGAAACGCGTAAGTTGACTTGAAACAGACTTAATGTAGATACACTAGCATGCCCGAAACGATTGTATGCACTAATCAATCGGCTCCTGCTTTGCTTCCTATAATGCTCATAACAAAATAAAAAAACTTTAAATACAATACCTCTTAGTTTTCTATCAATCAGGTGCCAGCAATTTAAAAAAGTAACCTTGATAGATTACGTTTATACACTCTTATCTGAAACTTCGAACATTATTTAAAAAAGACACTTTTTTAGAGGCCGCAGAATATACATCGATTTTTTGCGTTGCTTAGAGAAAGTGTGATTTTTAGCAGATTTTCCGACTTTAGGTAGATTTTTCCTAGTCCCCTCCTTTTACATCCATAATAATCCACAATTCCAAGTATATTCATCTTTTTTGTTCCATCGGAGCATTTTTCTTTGCTAGTACACTACTTTTAATTAGCGTGATTTCAGTACATCAGTCAGTAAACACAATCAGTAATATGCCACAATAATGACAACAGTCCAGGAACGCGGAAAACAATATTGTTCTTAACATCAGCATTATCCTTTTAAACAAGACAACCTTATTGACACCATCCATTTTCAAATTAAAACTCCATTAAGTTATTTCTTCTTAATGTGCAGTTCACTTATAATCAAGCACAAATATTTAACCAACGAATTCACATTGCAAATCCTCACTCAATCAATACACAAGCACAATGTGTTGTGACTTTTGAAATTGAAAACATCCAATTTTCAATTTTCAAATTGAAAATTGGATCAATTTTCAAATTGAAAATTGGGTCAATTTTCAAATTGAAAATATGGTGTTTGAATTTGCGATAAAGAAAATAATCAAAAGATAGTCACTTGGTTTATTTAAGCCGAGTAATAAAATAACGACCGTCCACCAATTCCAAACTAAACGCGACTAATCTGATCACTATGAAAAAGTTTTGAAAAATGAGCTTGCTAAGCGAGAGTTGTAAACCAAGAGAAACTTAAAGTTAAAACCTACTATTAAATTATTAAGAGACTTATAAAAGATTTTAAACTTTAAGAAAATGGAAAAGGCGGGATGTTGGTAAATTAGAAGGCAAAGTTTTTCGGCAAAAATTCAAAAACTTCACGCAAATATCAAATGTAAGGAACACTAACGCTTCGATTTGGTAGTAAAATAAATTTGTAGTATAGACTACATATTAACAACAAATGAATAGTGCAAACTTTACACAACTACTAGGTGTAGAGAATACTAACAGTTTACGGCTTATTAATGTACATGATTACAATAAAGCTGCATATCTTTGTCGACTTCTGTTCACAGTAGTGTGATTGCTGGTTCATTTTAAACCACTTTTGCAGGCAATTTACATCAATTAAACGATAGCTCTCCATGTGCAAGATTTTGTGAAACATATTATAAACACGGCTAAGAAGGATTTAACTTTAATGCAACCCATTTAAGACAAAATTACATCTCTTCAATGATCTAAGGACACTTGAACATAATTTTTAATTCACTTTAGATTACTTTTGAGGGTAAACAAACTCACTTAATTGATGTCTCACATATGAATCCTTGAAAATTTCTTTACTTCACTTACATAGTCTCTGCAAGTCTATCGAATTAAGCTTAGCACGTAATGTAAACTTTACACAAACACATAGCGTAAAGAATATTTTAGTCGGATTCGTAATTTTGATATTGCTCCGATATTACTTTCAACATTTATGGAAAAATGAGTCTCCATAATGTTTTAAAGACAAATAAACATTAGGTTTAAACCACTTTGCAATACTGCTGAGTGTAAGCAAGCGCGCCCAACTGACGTATATATTTCATTCCCTGTAAATTTTTGTATCTCAGCAAAAAATTTCGGATTTTGCAATGCTCTAGAACAAAGGCTAACATGCAGTGTAAAAATTACTCGGATATTATGATCAACATTCATGAAAAAATTATGTCTCTACAATGGTCTGAGGACATATAAACAATGAGTGTAAACTACTTTACATCACTGTTGGATGTAAACAAACGCACCTACGTGACGTCTCACATATGATCCTTTGAAAACTTCTAGACTCCAGGAAAAAATTAGGTTTCTGGAATGCTCAAAAACGAAGATAAATACATATGTAGTGTAAACTTCATGTAAACACCTAGTGTAAAGAAGATTTTAGTCAGATTCGTAATTTTGATATTGTTCCGATATTACGATTAATATTTATGAAAAAATTAAGTCTACATAATGTTCTATGGGCAAACTAACAATTGGTGTAAACTACTTTACAACACCGTAGAGTGTAAACATATGTGCCAGACTGGCATATCAAATTTGGCTCCTGGTCCATTTCTAGACTTGTTAAACGTGTCCCTGACTCGTATCCGGAGAAGCAGGCAGAAAAAACAAGACAGAAACGCATTTTAGACTCCAAATTTTTGACTTTACACTCGCTAAATATTAATGTATAGACAATTTGCTTTGACATGCATCCGATATAAAGCACTTTATTTTTATTCTATTAGACTTATCCCGACTTCTGGACGGAGAAAGTGGCGAACAAAAAACCCAACAAAAACGTATTTTCCATCATTTAGAACACTGTAAACTTTAAAATTCCGTACCGAACTCCCCATTGAGTTTAAAGAAATTCGGTTTGGTACAATTTGTAGCTTTTAAATCGTAGTACATTCCTGTGTGCCAAAATTCTGTTGCAAAAATTATTTGGCATGATTTATCAATCAAGCTTCGGAAAAAACGTGTTTTTTAGCCCATTTTTTACCTCTGATTTCGAACTTTACACCCCCATAAATAACTCAATATTGCGTTTTTTTAAATGCGGTTTGCTGCGATGTTTAGCCCCTGTAAGGCACTTTATTAATGCTGTCTTCGATTTGCACTGACTCATAAGCGGAAAAATTTGGCAGAGAAATCTTAATTAAAATCCGTTTTTTTACACCATCCACTAGAGTGTAAACTTTAAACCCCAGGATCTAACTCACCATAGAGCATAGAAGACTTTGCTTATATGCAGAATGTAGCCCTTGATCCGCTCTACATTTCTGTCAGAAAACATTTTTAAAACCTCATAACCGGAGTTAGTATCGGACATAGGAAGGTTGAAAACTCGACCAAAAAGTGCTTTTTCACCCCCAGATTTTCGCACTCTTTACACTGCCGTTCGATAAATAATGCGAATTTCAAAAAACAAAAAAAGTGTCATCTGTAGAATTCATCCCTCTATTATTCTATTCTGTTCAATCGTTCGAGTCGTCAATACTCAGTTGTCCACATGCCGCAGTAAAAAGGTCCCAAAATTTGTCCTATGTTATAACGTTACACAAAAACTTTACACCTTCTTTACACAGTCAATTTTGAGTTTCAAGAAAAACAAAAAAACACGGGCAGCGAATTTTTTATTATCTTTCTTTTAAAAAAACCGCACCTTCCAGAAGTGTCCCGTTATAGCTGTAGGGGGTGCCCAGGTGTTGGGGGTACCCAAGTATATTATAGGTACGCGCTAACGCGCTACCCATGATGACTGTAAGTAAGCAAATTTTTCTTGAACTATGCAAAACCGATTTCGGCTTCTAACCATTTAGGGCCGTATCACAGAAGGTTAGGTAAGACTTGCCTTTTGGTAAATTAGCTACCCTTAGGTAAACTCTTGGTTAGGTTAGAGATTGCCATATCACAGAAGGTTGGGTAAGGTAAAGCTTTGGTAAATAAAGACAAATTTACCCAATGATCTTACCCTTGCAAAGAGCAGAGGTAAAGGTCTGCTAGCATTCAATTAGTCTACGTTTTCAATGGATTTGATCGAATTTTTGGATGACGCAAGTGAAAACGAGGAAGATTTATTCTTTCATGCACACCGGCTCATTAATCGGACTGAACCGTTTGAAATTTACAATGACCAACAATTTTATATGCTATACAGATTTAGCAAGGTCAATGCCCATCGATTAATTACTCTGATTCGCTGTTTTTTTGTACGAGACAAAGATTTTGAGGCTCGTGCGAAGATTTTCAGGGCCATCTTTGTACAACGTACAAAGACTTTTTGGGGCAGAGTAATAGAAATTTTAACACTTTTTTGAGTATTTTTAGTAAAATTTCAAAAATTTTAGGCGCTTCGCGCCGAATATCATAATTATATTGTATTTAGCTCCAAGCGCTGGCATTAAACACTCCAAAATCTATCTTCAAGTATCTTTGTACAGATTTAAGCATCTTTTACATCTATTTCTACTGTTTTATAAAGATTTTATGCAGAAAAAAGAACTATTAAACAACTTTGCACTGTTTTCTGCCGTTTGAAGATAAAATTGACTCTTTTATCTTTGTGTTGCATTAAATTCATAAGCAAATTAGTGTCTATTATGAGATTCACTCAGCACATTGCAATAGCTTTATTATTTATAATTACGTAACACTAGTTATTTTTATTTACTGAGTCGAATTTTATGTGTAATTTCAACCTAAGACTCATGAAAGTTTTGGCGTTTCGGGCCGAACTAATACAACCAGCTGAATTTAGGACAAAGTTACACCTTTTGCGAAGCGTGCGGGTCACAGATAACAATCTAGTAGTATGTAAAAATGTGTACATTCAATAGCATATCTATACGTTATATGTACAAAAAAATTTTCGCTCGTACAGAGACTTTTCCGGAGATCTTTGTACATGTACAAAGAGGCTCGTACAAAAAAACAGTGCTCTGATTTCACCCTATCTGAAACAAAGAAGCACACGTCGTCATTATTCTTTATCACACGAAGTTCATGTAAGCATATGCACGTTACATAAAATCAAGCTAGAAAAGAAGCAACATTATTTTACAATTGATAATATTGGCTGGTCGAGGCAACGTGGCCATCTGAATCACCGGACTTCGAAAATATTGACATATGAATTTGCCTTTTTGAATGAATACAAATCAATTTGATTTGTATTTTACAATAATTCAGAGAATGTCAGACGCTAAACTGAACGGATTTGCAATAAAAATGATAAATTTTCTCGTCTACCTAACGTTTACCCTTAGGTACTTACCTTGCCATCACCCAACCGTCTGTGATACCAGAGCTTGACAAACCATAGGTAACTTACCAAGGCTGGTAAACCTTAGGTAGCTACCTAGACATTACCCAACCTTTACCTTTGCCATACATTTACCTTACCCAACGTTCTGTGATTCGGGCCTGAATTGGCGGCTTGATTTTAAAGTTGATATTCTGATAAGGCCTGAAAACATGTCGGAAAAGGACCTGCGATACTTGTCAGACTTGTCAATGTGTGACGAGACCAAGCCCTTTGGGTCAGTAAGACAGACGGGAACGATAAACCCCCAAGATTTTGACTTATCGAGCTGAACTGATCCCAAGCGGTGCCAACGTTGAAGTGGCACAATTTCTACCTTGGGTCACAGTTTAAGAGCATTTCTAACACTAATTATTATTTTAATTATTTGAATTATTATTATTATTATTAATATTATTATTATTATTATTATTATATAATAATAATAATTATTATTATTATTATTATTATAATTATTATTATTATATATTATTATTATTATTATTATTATTATTATTATTATTATTATTATTATTATTATTATTATTATCATTATTATTGATATTATTATTATTAGCACTACTATTATCATTATATTGTGATAAGAAATGTTCATAAGATAAGAAGTAAACACATTGCGCGCGTGATAAACAACTGGCGAAATACGCAGAAGTACAATTGCAGCAGACATCGCCAAAATTTGAATAAAAGTTTGCCATCGTCCGGCTCACCTACTAAACCGTTTTTCCAATAAGATGACGTAATAACGCCATCTGTTCGCCGCACATCAGTACAGAAACTTCGTGCCAAGCGAATGAAGGAGTGAATACACGTGGTATTGCCGTATGAGAAAAAATTGCTTACGTCAAATCCACGCACTACTGGTGAAATGCAGGTTGTACTGAGAGACGGCTATTGACAGATTTCAATAATTATGAGGATAGTCAAGTGGCATTTGAGAAAAAATCATTTTTCATTATCGATTGTTCACAAAAATTGGTTAATGAACCATCTCGTGTCAAACCATCACAGCATGAAAATAAAGAGTGCATCAATGCGAAAGAATTCCTGTTCGTGAACTTGCGTAGCTTTGTAGTTGTAGAAAAAACACAAAAAAGAGCAAAATATTAGACAAATAAAAATGAAAATGGAATGATATAGCGAACGACTGGAAGAAATTAGCATAATCTTAGGTGAAGAATTTTCATGAAGACCTAGGCAACAGGAATTCTAGAAAGTGATTATAATTCATTGTGTATCAAGGTTAGAATAATTTTTGCATAGCGAAGATATGATCATAAATGTGATAAACACAATTACACATGTAGGTACGTTAAATTCAGTGAAGCAAAATCTAGTCCTCCTTCTTGACCATTCGCTTTCTACTTTTCTTAGTCGGTACAACATTGATTTACCCTAAAAAAGTGGGTACATATGTCATTTTTTAGGTTAGTGACATGAAGCGAAAAGTCAGAATAAAGCAATGCAAAATAGGAATTAAAACCTATAAAGAAAATTAGCGAAGACAGATTTTCTTAGAAATAAGGAAGCACATTAAATGCTTTTTAGTCACACCGACTATAACTAAGGGGAATCAATGACGTTAGGTAGCATTTCCATTTAACATGATTCAAAGTAGTTTTTCAATGAGCATTTTTAGAGATAAGATAGTATTACGTCATTTTCCTAAATTATACATCTTTTTAGTAACTAATCGGTAGCTAGCTACGCTAAAGGCCCTGCTATACTTCGCCGCGTGGCGCCGCGTGGCGAAGTAGCTGCTATACTTCCAACGCGGCGCCACGCGGTGCTGCGCGTGTACTCGCGCGGTGCCGCGCGGCAGAAAAAATTTATTGATGTTGTAACTGCAGTAAAACAGCAAAAAAGTAAAACATGTGTAAACTGTATACTGTATTCTGTGTCAAGAAAACAAGTGAAAAGGGTATAGGTCAACGATTGTGCACATTAAAAACTGTACTCATTTTCGGTTTCAGCATCATGAAAACAAGTTTTGAAAGGCATAGAGACTAGTGATGTAAAAGATCATCTGGATTTGATCTTTTTATCCAGATTCAGATCCAGATACAGATAATCTGGATCTGGATCTGGTTATTTCATGATCTGGTTATCTGATCTGGATCTGTATCTGCTGGAAATTCAGAACCTGATCTTTATCTGGATCTGTTTAGTCAAGTTATATCCGGTTAAAGAGATCAGGGAGTTATTTTTCAGCGATGGTATCCTTTCTGTTTTACGATTTCAAGTGGGTAGGTTAGCCTTACATGCACATGGGGGGCTGCTGCTGGAGGTTTTGACCTTTAACCCCCAGTTCCGTGCAACCCCTCCCCTTCAGAATGGCCAAAAAGTGCCGCTGACCCCCCATAATTTTTTGGTTTTAGAAAAATTTTTAAAGCTCTGCAGAAAAGTAACTTAAGTGATAAAAATGTATTAAAGGTTGTTTTTTCACATAAATGATCCTCAGAATTGACCTTCGAGATACTTTTTTGCCTAAAAATGGGAAAATTTTGAATTTTTTTGTCGCGTTTAGGACGTCGGAACAGATTGAAAGACACCAATTAAAAAAATATTACCTTGTTTAAAATTAACCAACATTTTATTTAAATTTGAATTATTTGTTGATTAAAATTGTTGTTGATGTCTGTGAGACAGAAAGGAACTTTCAAATAGTACGATAAGTATTCATGAGTGATTATAATTTTAGCAGCAATGTTTAAAAAAATTGCATTCGTAATTTGGATTAATGTCGTTTTTGTAAAAAGCAGACTACACTGTCTTTTGGTTGACTCAAAAGTCTAAACTTGTGAGCTTTTACTTTTTAGACAACTTTTACTGATATCATTTTTATGTAAAAGCTCTAAAATGCAAATTTTCCTCGGCTCTGCCCCAGACCCCTCTGGGGGGCTCTTATATTAGTCCCGCCACCCGAGACCCCTCAATCAATCTGGGCTTGGGCGCTTTACGCCTTCCTTTTTAGCAATACAAATTGCTGCACAAAAAATATATTTTTATCTGGATCTGGATCTGTATCTGGATCTTTTTAAATTTTGATCTGGCAAAACGATCTGAATCTGGATCTGGTTAATTTCTGATCTGGTTATCTGATCTGGATCTGGATCTGGATCTGCCAGAAAACCTGAACCGTATCTTTATCTGGATCTGGATATGGGTAAAAATCTGGATCTTTTACATCACTAATAGAGACACACATTTTTGCACACAGACATCTTAAAAATCGATTATTTATTCAATTTTCACGCTTTCACGTATGCATAAACATCAGTACATCATAAAAAATGCTAAAATCAAGCTTTCCCTCATAAATAAATGATAAATATAGGCCGCCGCGTCCCACCGCGTGGCAAAAGTTTGAACAGTGTTCAAACTTCAATTTATCTGCCACGCGGCGCCGCGCGGCGCCGCGTGGCGATGTGCTGCTATACTTCCACGCGGCGCCGCGCGGCGGGAAGTATAGCAGGGCCTTTAGAAATTTGCATGAATCTGACACTTTTATAAAGCTTTTGCAAAAGTTTTCAAATAAATTATAACTATAGATGCACAGCATGGTACGGATTATATATCCACAGCATGGCCGATCTGGGGGGTCAGCCGGTCTGGAGATCAATTATTGAGCTTTTTTGGCCAAAATGACATAAAAAACTGGTATAAGCGTTAAAGTGGCGTTAAAACTACGTTATTTAACAGTTTTTGGACAATTTTGAGCACTTTCGAAGAAAATTCATAAGTTTCATCCGTTTTTCGCCTTCATTTCGCCTCTTTTTCCCGAATATATTTTCCATTTTTCCATTCTGGGGTCTTTAGACCATACATAGGCAGCACCCAAATTTTGGGGGTGGGATGGGGTAAATCGCCGGAAATGTTACTAAAAATAGAATTGTGGGGTCTATAGTAATCTGCAGGGGGTTTTTCAATATCTAGGGGTTGCAAACCCCTCTACGCCCATGTATGGCCTAGACCCACTCAACTCCCTTCCCCAAAATGGTAAACACTAGTATAAAAAAGCGTTGCTCGTCCATCTACATTAAGCTCAAAAACTCTTGAAAAAATCTCAAGCGCTAAAAAATTCAATGGTTTTTATGCCAAGTATGTGCTAAACTGCCACAATCATGCGTTTCTTGGAAATCGTAACACACAACATTTTTCTAACGACCATATGGAATTAAACAAATAAGTGAGAGAAAAACATAATTTTTTGATTTACTGCCGTTAAAAAAATGATAGAAATGAATTATAAGTACCCGATTCAACTCTTTCAGATTCAGGGGCGGATTTAGGGCGGAGGCGGGGGAGGGGGGGCGCCCGCCCCCCCCCTCATTGGCCCAAAAAATGCGCAAAATTAAGTATTTTTTGAGCGATTTTTAGCGATTTTCGGGTTAAAACGGCTAATTTTTCCGCCCAAGTCAGGGTTCCGCCCCCCCTTAGGGGTACCGCCCCCTTAGGAAAATCCTAGATCCGCCACTGTTCAGATAGTATTCAAATTTTATTTTCTAACTTTGTCAGCTGTTGCGAAAGCGAAGTAATAAGCATGGAGCCAAAAGGTGAGTTTAATAGGACAGTGGAACAGTGATATTGGAAGAATAACAGTCAGGCAGGTAGTGAATAATATAAGTTTAGAGGTGTTTGACATCGATTAGAAACTGATGCAGAACACGTGTTTCTACGCCATTTTCACCGTCGTACTAATTTTTGGGGCACACCTCAGTAAAACTATTCAGTTGGCCCGCCAGAACGGCTATCCATGGCGCAGAGTAGCAGTAGCACAGAAATAGCTGATAGGGAGAAACAGAACAATTATGCAGTACCGTACTTAGTGAAGTGTACTTTTAAAGCACGAAATAAATACGTCATAGAATGTTGAGTAAAATATTTCTATGATTGTTTTTTATTACATTTAGTTGGAAAAGTGACATCTAACAAACAATATTTTATAATCGAAGCTCGATTGAACACTGATCAATGAATATCAGATTTCAGTAGGCTGAAGCTTATCATTAGATGGATGAACAAAAATATATTATTATGCAGATTCAGGAAAGCAATTTCACGATTGTCAATTTGAAATCATTTAAATCATATAATAAATAATTTCATGCTTTGAAACACCTATCGGCTTAGAGGAACTTGTTGGGGTCGTTTTACTTACGACTGCCATAATACGAATAAAAAATATTCTCAAAATAAGAGCACAGTACTATTGTTAACAATCGACGTATCATTAGCCCAACATTGAGTTATATTTCCACTTTCTCTCCAATTTTCCAAATTCATACCGTTCAGGTAGCAAGGTTTCGAAATGCTAGATTCGGATATTATAACACCATATATAGTTGCTACGGCGCCCATTAAACCACAAATGACCACGACAAAGTTGAGGGCATATTCCCAGAAAGGTATTCCGTATTTTATCCTTGAAATATAATCAGTGATTTAGTTCGAACATAATATTAAGGCTAATTTCATTTCTAAGAGAGATTCTCAAAAAACAAAAATAAAAGAAAACAATACACAAATAAAGAAAAAGAAGGTAAAAAGACCTAAAACTATATGTTTGGAGACGACTGTTGCTGATTATACGAACTCTCTCTCTCTCTACCGTACACGTATTTCGGTCTTTTTTACCTTGTCTGCTGTAATACTACGTAGGTTTTCAGGAGATGGGTAAGTATTTGAACTTAATTGGTTCTCTAGTGAAATGCATCGTAGTATTTAGCCAGCAATATCAATATATTTCATAATTACGACTATAGATGTCCAGCATGGCCAATCTGGGGTTGGGGGTCAGCTGGTCTGCAAAGGATCCGAAATTCAACGTTTTTGTGCCAAAATGATATCAAAAAGTGGTATAAAGGCTAAAATGGCGTTGAAACTACGTCATTCCACAGTTTTTGGTATATGCACTTTAGGAGAAAGTTTCCAATTTGCATTCATCTTTCGCCATTTATTTCAATTCTCCGTTGTTACATCCTGGAGGACTAGATCCTAAACCTTCCCCCATTTGTATGTCTGATTGCGACCAATCGTATTAAAAAGGTGCAAAAATACAAAATACGTGCTTTGCAGCTTGATTAACGAACTTTTATTTGATCACTGCTTATGGAACATAGGTCCGAGTTGTTAGTCCAAATAGCAGTAGTCTAAAAGTTACTCTCTAGAAATCGTGTTTCACTAAGTAAAATCATTCTTTGCGATAGCCACCCAAGAAAATACTGAAGCATCAGTTTTCTATGCAGATTATCACTACAGAGCAAGAATAATGCTTGATTATATTTTAAAATACTAATCGTAATTACAGTAATCAGAAGGTATAACACTTACAAGGGTCTTAAAAGCATATTCAATAAATTGTTATTTGTATTCATTGATAGTTCATCATGATAGTACAGTCATTAATCTAAAGAATTATTATAAACTACAAATTATTAGTTATATTAATTTATAATTTGTCATAATGTCTCGACTTAAGTCAAATGCACTAAAATATTAATATTACAAATATGCGCAATCTGAGCAAGACGTTTTTATCACACAGTAGATTCAAAATTATAAAATTAATTTTGAAGGGATAGAGAACGTTAAGGAAAAAATAAGCGACAGTGGAAACTTTGAAAATATATTGAAATTTTAAATAAACCCGCTAGTTTATTTGCACAGATGCTAATGTCTCTTGATTAAACAGCACAATCAAATGGACTGAATAACGATCCGAGCACACAGTTAGACTTTAGCCCTATGCATGGTCTAAAATAGGCAAGAACTCACGAGCTTTTGTGTCTGACGGATCTTGTTTGCATGGGAAAAGATGCTGAATTATGTTGTCCATCGACAGACATTTCTGAACAAGAGTCATGTTATATGAATGATTTTCTATCACAACTGAAATGCACCAGATAAATGGTAAAAATTTTTTTTAAATCAGGCTTACTTGCATTAAATTAAGGAGCATTACTAGACAATGAAAGGTAAAGACGACCTATTCGCACTTTGAACTTTGCTTCTTAGCATGAGGTAAAATGGTCCAGGAAGAATATAGACTGTAAAAGCAGTAGATGTTCCGCCGACTAATTCCAGTATCATGTTGAAATCCGGCAAACTCAAAGCAACAAAGATAACGGCAGCCATCATACTTGTTCGTGTGCATACTCTTTTCCACGAAAAGTCTACGAATGACAGAAAAATTAAGATTCAGATTCTAATCGTATTAAAATAATTTGTTGAAATTATTATTCATAAATCAGAATGCCTCTACCGCATTTAATATGATGTATGTCGAGTGATCGAACGCTAGCATAAGTCCATGCTAACGCTAAGAATAATTATAACAAATACGCATCTCTTGATAGCTCTGAATTCACTAACAGGTGCTTAAAATACAATTTTCCATTGTTTTTTTGTGACAGACTTAAAGAGGTATTTAAGTGGCGGTGAAAGGCGTGCAACCGTATACTTAAAAATACAGTAGAATTAACACCTATATATTCTGCAGTGATAAATACAAATAGATGGAAGGTTAATTTCATCACTTTATTTGATAAGAAAGATTATTCCTTCATGATTCGTGACTTTGAATAAATGCTTACAAAAATAAGAATTAGATCTCTAAGTTATTTCGATTCATGGAAATTTCGGCCATAAATGACATCTTGCGATGAGCAATATATTTCTCTTTACCATCCCTAAACTATCTTTCAGATGCGTTCAAATCACTCGGGAGCCGACTAAAAAGATTTTACAGATGAATATTCACACAGGGAAACTAATGGATGTCCACTGATAGCTCAAACTTAGCCAGCACATCAGCAAACTACTGGAAAATATCTATGAGTACAAAAAGACATAATCATCGCTTTTTGTTGTTGCAAATTCTGTATATCCTTAAGAAGTGTTTTTGACAAAGCTCATTTTTGTTTTTTTGCTAAATGGCAAATGTTTTATATAATTTTTAATAAGACTAGCAAGATTGTAAAGTAAAAAGCTTACGTAACGGAATACCAACCACTCGCTCGAAATCTTGAACGACCGGGCTGATTACTATGAAGAATGCAAATAACACGTGACCAGTTATCAGCACCATGATCACATCGCGCACCCACTTTGTGCTCAAATTTGTGTCTATTGTACCCTGCACAGTATGCCCGTAAACGTAATATGATAGGACTGGCATTGGCAAATATAAGAGGAATAAGACTGAAATTAAGAAATTCAAATGTCAGTAAGATATAAAAGAAAAAAGGAGAACAAAACGGTTGAAATTGGAAAGGTTTCAAGTCCTAGAATGACTGCTAATCCCCACGTACACTCATCATTTTATACAAAAACCTTATAAAGCATGGCATTATTATTATTAGCGAGTAATCGTCTTTTGACCATGTATCGCATATTTCATTAAATATTTCAGAAAATCTCAAGCATTCATGCTCTAAAATCAGAATAGTGTTGATAGACCAAATGGACGTTTCTCACGTGTAATAATCGCTCTAAAGGACACTCCTGAAAAAAGGTTTGTTGCTGAGCCCCTCGAAATTCAACCTGGAACTGATGCTTACAAGAAAATAGATCTTCAAATATTTTTTCTTTGTAACCTATTTTCTTGTCAAGTAGTTTCATGTAAAAGGCGTACATGTACATCTGATTCACTAAAGTCATGAGAAAAGATTAATAACAGGAAAGAAATATGACCTTTTTTCGCTCAGTTTTTGAACATATTTTGAAGCTCTTTAAGAAACCGAAATTGTTGCGGGATTCCATAGTTGTCAGATTTATTATTCCCAGAAGTTGTGGATCAAAAAAATAATTTGCTAGATAGAAAATTTTTGTAGAAAATTATCAGTGCTCACCAATAAACGAAAATATAATGGAAATAGGAAATTTCTCCGGTCGCTTCATGTCATGTTGTATAGTTGGAAAAGCGCCATGTCCACCGAAGGCAAAACAGATCGTACAGTAGGACGAAATAAAACCGGCTAGAGTGATTTCAGGGTAAGTGACTTTATTTTGGCAAGCTGCCATGTCAATGACCGTACCCAGTATTACAAATACAATAGCTATAGTCGTAGCGAGAATTGCACCTACTGCAATAAGCCTAGAAACGTATTCAGTAAGTTTAGTGTATCATATTTGAAGAATTCGTTCCTTAAGTGAAATGACTTTATATTAATCCTTCAAGTCATACATGTGATAGGAGCATGTGAATCCTCCACCCAAAATTGGTCGTTGCCAACCCCAGATAATTTTTGACCCCCTCCCACCGATTTTGAGAAAGAGTTGCGTTTTTTAGGCGTTTTTAGGTGTTTTTGACCGTTTTTAGCCAGAAATCTAAGGTCCCTATAAAAATGGCCGAGGACCCTCAAACAAATTTAGAGCCGTTACATGTATGCTTAGAGTAGGTAAGAATACAAAATATAAAGATATAGTACGGGCAGAGCTTTGACAGATTTTTTATTAGATTGAATTAGTCATGTAGGTATTACTTCTTGTAGATAAAATATATAGCTATATGATAGACAGATGAATCAAAAAAATCAACGCATATTTGAGAAATTTGTTTACCAAAAGTCCTTAGGCGTGCCTAAGAATAAGGCCGGCAAAACGCATACGCCGATAATCAGTACCATGTAGCAAAAACTGATTTTCACACCAAGCCAGTCATCTACCAAATGAGATATATTTTTCGCGGAAAGTATTAAGAACGCAATAGCTGCTCCGAATAATGATAAATTTACACAGCTTTGTGCACAATATTTGAAAGTTAAATTGACAATTGGTTTGCATGCTCTAATCCTTATCATATAACTTGTGTGTAGCAATCTAACAACAAGCAACAATTACGTCGAACTCAATAAAATACTTATACCTGAATCAACAGATTCTAAATATTGAAAATTAAAATAAATTTAATATGTAATATTGACATGAGTTGATATGTAATACAATCAAAATACTAAAATTTGTCGAATATAATAAAATATAGAAAGCAGTACGATAAAAATTTTAGATAGATGCAGTACAATATAAGCAAGTACGAGTAGCTATATTCTGCTGAATTAGAAGAATGTTATTAAAAATATGAAAGTGTGGTTTATATTGTCTACTGATTATTATTCTTAAGTTTTATCTTCATCAAAAAAATCAGCTTTTCTTTAATACTAAATTCAAAATGTAAGATCTTACAAAGAATTAAAAATTTCCAGTCGTGCTCTGAGTAATTAGGCAACGCCTAACACTCTCCGAAATTCACTTTTTCGCTGATGTATCTGACTGACATAAACGCGAATTTGCTAATGCATTTTCTTATTGATTTGTCGTCAGCATAAAACTTTGCTATCACAAGTGAATAGTTCGGTGATTGACAAAAAAGCGTCTGTTAGTTCCCCGAATCAGCAAAGATTGACAAATCGAACTACAATGAATAGTTATTGCCAATCCGACTGCAATAAATGTTGTAAAATGAGAGATAAGACATTGTAGATAAAAGCTGATTTCCGAATTTTTTTGAATTTCTGAATTTACGAATTCACTTTTTTAAATTAAAAATTATCTGATAGAGGAGCGGAGCAAAAAAAGATGAGGTCGAACATGCCTTAAAATATTCCACATTATGGAAACAACGGAAACAACACAAAATATGAGACAAATTGAAAGGATGTTCACATAGGCGGTAAAACTAATTTCGATTCAAGTTTTATCACGTAACTTCTCTCTTTTTCTGAGCACATCAATCTATAATTTTATATCCGAAAAGATCATTAGAGTGTTCACTTACTACCTGAAAGTTTGAGGTAAAATAAATAATTTAATATAGCATCTGAGGTCTTACTTCTAGTCTAAAATGTCGTAGAAAGTTTTGAAAAATGATGAAAAGCTAAGCGACAAAGACAAAATGCAATTGGACCATGACGCACATTCTTCTTTACTTGCGCCACTTAGATATGAAAACAAGGAAAGCGATATAAATATTCAGACTTTAAAGACATATAAGATCTTAGAGCCAAAACCAGTTAAAAAAAGACTTTAAAAAAGGCGCATGTTAACATAGCGAGGATTCGACATCAAATTTAAAACTATCAGAAGAAACATAACAAAAAAAGAAAGTGATGCATAGAAAAGAATATTTTACGTATGTTTCCTACAACTTGACCAAAATAATTAAGGGATAACAACTTAATTAGTCAGTTATTTAAAAAATCAAGAAGATCGAATTCCAAATAATGCACTCAAAGCGCATACTATTTCACCAATTATCGTTCGATTAATGTATCAGGCAATTTGATTGAAATTTTCAATGTTCATGCATTTTTGGTCTTCCTATTAACTCATTTCCCAGAAAATTACCCATTTAATCATTCTGGGGTTCTGCCTCAAACCCCTCATGCCCACGTGCATGTCTGTCTATAAATCGACGTGGACGTGAGGCTTTGAGGGGGTCTAGAACATAAATGCACAGCATGACCGATCTAGAGGGGGGTTCAGTCGGTCTTGGGGGGGGTAAAAAGTTAATGACTCAAAAACTTGTAGGAGCGCTAAATTAGCGTTAAAACTACGTTATTTCATAGTTTCGGGTCAATTTAAAGCACTTTTTAAGAAAATTTTCAATTTTCATACATTTTTGGCCTTTATTTTGCTTCATTTTCAGCAGAAAATTTACCATTTTTCCATTCTGGGGGTCTAGACACCACGTGCATGTCTGATCTAGACCTCTCCCATGAGGACAAAAAGAAAATCTTTATGAGGAAAATAAGGCTGAATTAAGACGATAACAGTTTAAAATCGAAGCTTTTTTCAAGTATATTCTTTACGCTAAACGTTTATGGCGATTTTCAAGACTATTTTAGTCCTCTCTAGTCGACCCTCTCAGATCAGCCTTGCTGAATATCTATGCCACTAATCAGAGATGCAAGTGGGAAGATTAGGGATCTGGTTGGACCTTAAAAAGGAAAAAAGGCAAAATTTTGCAAAATTATGGTCAAAATGAAGAAAAACCAAAATTCGTCTGCAAAATTGGTTGAAATTGAGAGAAAATTGATGATGATTGTGCTTTTTGCGCCATTTTAACACTCATACCAATTTTAAAGCCGTTTCAGCTAAAAATAAATCTACAGTCGATCATCTCCCGACTAACAGTGCATCTTCGTCCTCAATGATACGGAGCAATTTTAATGATTACTTGAATGCGTTTCCACCAGCTCTGTACGCTATTGATGAATAAGGACTCCTTGTATGTTGACTATACTCAGGCCAATTTTTCTGCAGCATGCTCCAACACCAACTAAGCTGGAGACCAGTCAAGCAGCCGATTACCGTCATGACAGTTACCATCGGCACAGCCCACCAGCCTGAAAAGTACGTAAAAACGACGGGATCCCTCCGACTTGTTTTAGAAATCTGCATGTTTTATCTTTTTATGTTTTTCGAATTTGTTTAATGAATATGCTTTTCAAACAACGAAATTATTCATTTTTATTAGATCGATATTAATACCTAACCATATTCTCCATATTCTTATTTTTAATTGTATTATTAGCATTATTATTATTATAACAATCTTTCTAGCAGACATGTAGCAGTGGGATAGGAGGATCCAAGTCGGTTGTCTCTCCCATCCACCAAAAGTCAAAAATCCCGAAGCCCCCTCGTTTTTTTGGCGAAAACTTGCATTTTTTGGTCACTTTGGGTGCTTTTTTTGCCATTTTTGGCCAACAATTGGAGGTTATATACTCCCTTCTCTTAAAAATGGACGAAAACCCCCTCTAAAACCTTCGAGTCATATGATTCCTAGTATTCTTATTATTATTTGCTTAAAAAAGTAATAACAAAATTATTCATTATACTAAATCCTGAATTTAATAATTATTTATTGTACTTTTTGATAAGGTATAAAGAATTATGATTTTTCTTGTTCATTTAAATAATAATCAATCGAATATGCTCGTAATACCGGCTTTTAAAAAAGCATTTGGCATTGCCATAATGCCAGCTCCAGCAATGGCTCCCATTAGAAATAAAGACGCTACCCAAATTCCGATTCCATGCTCTTTGGTTGGCTGCTTGCTAACTTGATTAATATCGAATGATTTAGCGTTTGTTGAGGAACTAACGGAATGTGAATTAGTACCTGTCGTCGTAGTCATCTTATTTTATTTATCTAAATTGAAGTTTGAGGAAAATACAATTATAATTATATCAATTCGTATATACGAGCAGGCCCCCATCCAAAATTCGCCCGCGAAAGGGGAAGGGCGGACCCAACATAAATTGGTATATATCCCTAAAAATTCCTTCGGATAGCTTGTAAAAGCCTCATTTTTTGACATTTTCTATCCATCAAGATCACAGAATAAAATTTTTTTTAAGAAATAAATTTTTCACCTGAAAATGCTATAAAAAGTGGCATTTCTAGATCGAACATGAGGCAAAATTATTGAAAATACTTCACATACTGAAAATTTAAAGTTTTTATAACAAATACAGGTAATTTTCCTCTTTCCGTGCATTGTTTTACATTGCAAAAATTTTTTTCAGCTGACGGTGAAGGCATGACCACACCTGGGCGTGGGGGAGGGTTTCAAGGAGGGTATGCATCCCCGAGAAACCGAAATACCCCCGAGAAACCAAAATACCCCCAACAAGAAACCAGAACACCCCCAGAATTCAATTTTTGAAATTTTTTTTGTTTTTTCAGCAATTTTTTGTTGCCAATAGATAGTGCTCGATGAGAAACGTTGAAAAATTGTGTTTCTCCGCCATACCACCATACGTGGGCAGCAAGAAAATTCTGGGGGGGGGTGCAAGATTTTTTTGAAGGTCGAAAAATGGCCTTAAAAATGGTGGTATGGCGATAAAAACACCATTTTTCGACGTTTCTCATCAAGCACTATCCATTGGCATCAAAAAATTGCGAAAAAAACGAAAAAAATTTTCAAAAATTGAATTCTGAGGGGGGGTATTTTGATTTCTGGGGAGTATTTTGGTTTCTGGGGGTGCATACCCCCCAAACCCCCCCCCACGCCCAGGTGTGCATACCACCATTTTAAGGCCATTCAATGTAAAAAATAAATCAAATCACTTCCGTGTCACCCGTATGTAGGGAAAGCAGATTTGAGAGCTAAGCAATACAGTAAATTCGGTCATTTTCGAGCTTGTTAATAAGTTTAAAAGTCGTTGTAATCATTGAGGAATTTGTCTGAAAAAACGAAGAACAAAACTTATGCTCTAAAAATGCAGAATTGATGGCGCTATATCTAATTAGTTGAACAGTGAACAATGAGTGAAATTTTTTGTCGCTGAAACATATTCACATGAGACTCTAATTATTCTTACTTAAAAAATTTGCACTGAAAATGAAACTGATATAGTGCTTTAAGCGGAAAAATGATCTATCACAGCATATCAGCGATACTTAATCTCAAATAAATCGAAATATGATACATTCGATGAAAAGCAGAAATAGATTTTATCATTCAATGAAAAAATTGACTTTGATATTCAGTTTTACTTAATCAAGAATTCTGCCAGCATACAAATATTTTCGAAAAATGAGCTTGCTAAGCGAGAGTTGTAAACCAAGAGAAACTGAAAGTTAAAGAAACCTGCTATTACATTATGAAGATAATTATAAAAGATTTTAAACTCACAGAAAATGAAAAAGTTGGGATGTTGGTAGCATCCAACCTTTTTCATTTTCTTCAAGTTTAAAATCTTTTATAATTCTGTTCATAATGTAATAGCAGGTTTAAACTTTAAGCTCATTTTTCAAAACTATTTCATGGCGAACAGTCGTGTATAAAAATATTTGTCTTTCATAGACTGCAATAGGACGTTACTTATCTTATTGCTGAGCTAATCAGCAGTAGAATTGAAATATCTCATTGAATCTTATTGAATAAAGGCGTGAAATTTATGATTTAGGAGAATAAATATATTGATAAATATATTGTCTTTAGATACACTCATTAGTTTAAGAGATTTCGATCGTGAATCATTCAATATTTAGAAAGAATACAACGAACTATCAGCAAACTAATGAAAAATGCGAAAGCCAAGAATAATACGGCGATAAACACGAATTCTACCCGTAAACGTTTTTGATTTCTATTCATTGCAGCGATCTGAGATAAATTTGATATCCATGCAATTGGCAGAAGCACTTTGAAAGTACTGTGAAATTCACAAATGCTCCAGTAGAGTATTAGTAGAAGTTAATTCCGTCTATAATAGATTTGATATCACAATTGACTGATTGATGGTATAAATAAGGCCGATCAAGTGCATTTTAAACTAACTTGACTATAATTACTTAGTTCAAATATAAATATTTTCAAGAATGCTCGCGGCAAAACGACCAAAACAGTCGATTGTGTGAGCCAAGCCAAGGCCATTTATGGATTGCATTATAAGGTCTTATCGCCCGCTTCATCTTAGCACCCCGACTAAAAAATTGTTGGGGCGGAATAAATCATGAACGTATTGTTAAAAAACAAATAATGTTATTGCCCAAAACTTGTTTTGAAATCTTCGATATCGTATGAGCTGCAGATCAGAGACGGATGATTATTAATATAAGATAACAGACCCGTGTGATTGTCGGTAGCGATAGACCAGCAATACGTACCGGTCCAATGCTCCCACCAGCTAAACCTAATAAGTCTATTTAACGAAATCTTGCGCATAGAAGACAAACCTTAAATGATAGTAAATTGGATGGAAAACGGATAAAAATAATGCAGCAACCATGATATTGTACACAATAAACAAGGGACAAACTTGAAACCACAGCCACTACTGTTAACGCTAAAAATTGATTTTGATGTCTAGAAATCGTGAAATAGACTGCACTACTTCTAAATAAAGTGGCTTGCATTAATTATAACTTGTTACTAAATCTCAGGAATGACCATGTGAACAAATGCTGAGATTTTCTTTCCAAAAAATGTCCGATAAAAATGTGAAAAGTTATGAATGAAAATCTTTCACCAGTACAATTGTGCTAGTGTTGAATTCAATGCAATTAAAATGCTGCTGACAAAGCAATAAGCTCAAATATTTATAGCAATCAATGTTACTGATTTATTTTCTTTTATGACTTACCTAATGCAATTACTATCGTTCCGAGCGTCGAACTTATAGTCTGTTTCACACAAGCGTGGGTTTAAATTCAAAAACTATTTCCAACAATAAGCTGACAGATTGCGATTATAGCATTGATTTGATATATAATTATCGTAATCCGTCGGATTACTTTCGAAAAAAATTCAAAAAAATTATGCCCAAACTTATGTGAAACAGACTATAGTAGCTCAAAACAAATGGAATACAAAGCTGAAAACGTATTCGGCGGAAATACGACAGATCAAAAAGTTACATGGTAGTATTTACCTGCACATGATTCTAAAGTAAATATATTATGGACCTACTGACATCCCTTAAATCTATGAACAAAAGCCATTATTCATTTCGTCATTCAGTATTTCTTTATCTATCGGGAAATTTAGCTAATCTTGCTTCTCCTTTCACGTAATTACACGTATGGCTGAAAATAACCTTTGTTTCGCTGGAAAATTCCATCTGTCAAACTTGCATTCCTGGAACATCAGTCTTCTCATAAGAAGCATGAGATATAAGTAAAAAATGCTTTCTTCGATCTACTCGCGCTTGGTAATAAAGTATTCCCTGCCCTTGGATCAATCAATGAATCTACTTTGAAAGCTTTGTAACCTACCCTTGGAACCAGGAATGACTGGAAAACTATCTTATAAGCTTACGATTGACCCCGGGACTATTCGATTGGTGTTACTGCAAATCATGAGTATGCGCCAAAAGCGTGTTCCCCACTTCCTTTCTACATTAATTTCACAACGAAAATGTTTATTTTGAGACGTGCAGTCATCAAATTTAATTTATCGCAGACCAGTATAAAGCAAACGTGTGCGTTGGTTTGCCAATGTGTCAACTACTACTTTTGTAATCAGTAACAAACTAGTTCTCTATACTTTTTGAATTGAACGACGTGAATTTATTCCTGAAATTTTTGAAGAAAACGTATTATCATATAGTACCTACCTACATATTTGTATCTTATAAAACAAAGAATCATTAATTTAGCAAAATTGATCAAAACCAGCTTTGATCAAGCACTCCTTAGAGGGTATATGTAGACTCATTCAATCGCATAATAGAATCGATTAAAAAGCTTTGTTGATTTGATTCTTTAATTCACTAAATCATCAACGTCTGTTTCAACTTAAATTATACATAAAAAATCCTGGTATCGAATGAGAACTCTGTTCTCCTTTACGTCATCAGAAAGCAAACAAACCGTATAAGTCAAAACATGCAGAACTTTAAATTATTTCTCACGAGAAATTATTCCATGTTTGTACGCAGAAGAAACTACATGTACGTAGGTAAGCTTAAAAAACAAGGAATGAATAAATACAGGTCAGTCCTCAAATCAAGATCTTTCCTAAGACAGGTGACAGTTGGACATTTACATTTTCGAGACGACACGATTATCCCTTATCACAGTTATAATATTTTATACACTCTGAAAATTTTTAAAATTAATGCTTTCAGAGGATAAATAGGAAATCTTCGGAGAATAGTTGATATAGCTACTAAAAATCAGCCGCACATAATCTATGTACATAATCTTTTTCAACGTATTTTGTTTACTGTTGATCTGAAACGTGGATAACAATGTAAGGTAAGGCTGGCATGCACGTGGGGAAAGGATTTAGGCGTCTAGACCTGTAGAGTGAAAAAACAGGAAATTCTCTGCAGAAAATAAAGCAAAATGAAGGCTTAAAATTGATGAACATTTTAATTTTTCAAGTGCTTTAATTTGATTAGAAAATGTATAACAAAGTTTTTACGCTATTCTAGAATTCATTCCAGTTTTTGAGGTCATTTTGGCCATTCATGCCTATAAGTACAAACCTATATACGATGCGAGTAAGTGACTTTAAATATCATCCATTAAAAATCAGTATTCAATCTAGTTCCTACTAATTAAGATACCTAACGATCGCGACGCTCTCGTTGCAAGCTTTTCTCGTTTTCATTTATATTTCACTGTTTCGATTTTGCTAATTTTTCCCTTAAGTGAATTGATGAATAATGTGATAAAAGAATGAAAATCATCACTTATCGAAAATCAACAACTATACAAAATTAGCATTGTTGTTTTAAATTTTCTAAAATCAATTTCACTAATTTAGGCTGATTGCGTAATTTGGCTTTTTTATGCGACATCACGATTGTAATCGTTTACGTGAATTTTTTCAAATACACCAGTAAATGAATGACAAATAATATTTAATCAATTCGTAAGATTTTTAAATGCCTTTTTCACATCTACTTTCCTGCTTAATTTAATTCACACTTGCTGGAGCAGAAACGTACAAATTAATATTAGCGAGTGCCTGTGTATATCGCTGTGTTGCAAATGCAGCGTTGGTGGAAAAGTAAACAAAATGCGAGTTTGGCCAAGTAAAACTGATAAGAAAAATGGACAGTAGACGGCTCTAGGAAGTTTATTATCTTATTTCTATGTTGCGTTTCTGTCGGCTGATTATGTGAACGTGAACGATTTTCCATGAAAGGCGTTTTCTGCTTCAGTGATCAAGGCGACAACTTATTATTTTGGTACGCGGATTTGCCACTAAAACGAATTTTGTACAAAAATTTGAGCAAGATTATGGTCGACGAGAGCGAAATACCTGCCGATGAATTTTCCAGAGAACTAAACGCCGAAAGTATGCAAAATTACGCTCACTCTGTTGGATTCTTATTCTTACCGTTGACTACGATTTACAGGACTTTGCAAATAATTTGCTTTAGCCATTTATTTACATTCAAATTCGGCAATATTCGCATCATCATGATCGAATTCAAAAATCTTCTTCTACTAATACTCACGTCGTTGAACGGTCCGGATCTATCAAAAAAACGTTTGATCAAAACCGTCGAATCCGTGTTATCTTTTAGCTTCGGTAATATTATGAACCTGATGTCCGATCATGATTTGATTAAGTCACAGAATGGACTTTGTCTTCGTCTAATGAATTCTTTGTTAGGAGAAGAGAATACGGGCATTTTCGATAATTCGATCAGCGCTCATTATCTGATCGCCGAAAAATTTCGGTCAGAGTCGATTTGTTTCGTTGAACGAACTTTATCTTATTTAACAACATACCAGCCTGTAAACGTATGCCTTTTATTCAAAGGCAACGAATTATTGAACTATCGTTGCGTCGGATTGGGTGGGAAATCGGGAATGGAATTCAGTAGCGCGGATCTGGAAAAAGTTTTCAAAATGTCTCGCAATTTAAAAAATAACCTAAGCGGGTATAATTATTTTCGACAAAATCTGCACGCCGACCCTAAAAATTGCATAGTCATGTTGCCGACGAAATCCGATGCGAACGTCGTCGCGTTTTTGCCCTGGAATCTCGTTTTTTGGAAAATTAATAATATATCGGATATTCTATTAGTTATATTGACGCCTCTGGGCTTTCAGGCAAGCGCAAATGTAGAGGGGCGGGGGGGGGTGGGGGCAGCCGCCAACCCTCACCTCAAAAAATAGTCGGGCGCAATCGAGAAAAAAATGTATTTTTTGATGATTTTAGCCATTTTTTACGTCAGAAGAGTAGTTTATGCACAACAATTTTGCTAATTTTGTGCGTTTTTCATAGAAAACTTTCTAAAATTTCTAAGTTTTACGGATCACAAATTTCGTCTGTCAAAAGACGGTAAATAACCGCGAAGCATAATGGACGGATTTTTTCGGACAATTTTTCTAACATTTAGGAAAATCTGGGATTCCGCCCTCTCGCCTGTCAGAAAATCCTGGATTCGCCATTGCTTTCAGGATATTCTCTATACTCTCGATTCGATGGAAAATGACCTCAGATTATTATTGTTCAACAAATCGATCACAGGAATTCCCGCATTGTCAAAAAAGATGCAAAAGTTGATCGGATTATTCAGAGCGTACGATTGCAACGATTCGAGCTTGACTAGTATAATCAAGCATCATATGTCATCCGCTGTATTCGGCAAAGGACACCAAATCGATTTTTTGACGAAATCACTGCTATTGCAAAGTAAAATAATCATTCGACGACTCGCCGGTCGACTTTGGTCCAAAGTCACCGACCATTCTAACTTTCTCAGCACCGAATTTATCGAAAAGTTTGCGCCCGACTTAAAAAGTCAGCCATTTTTTAAAATCTTCTTATGCCAGTCAATGAACAGCTTGAACAAGCTGACGGAAGCTGACAGAGGACCCGACCCTAATTTTTTTCGCCTAAATATTCTAGCGTACGCTTTCTGCTTCGGCGGCTTTACTGTAAATTTTCCGGAGAATTTTAGAGAAAAATACGGAAGATTCGCGAGCAGTTTTAGCCGAAAATCCGATTTTCAGCTTTGCGAAACGCAAAATTATGTAATAATATATCATAGGTCAAATATCGATCGCGCGACCGTTTGGGCGAAGATTATCGTTATCTTCGAACCGTACGCCAACTTATATCTCGCCGAGAAGCAAACAAAGCAACTGATGACAATTCTTTGTGATTTGCTTACTTCTTGCTCGAATCTACATTGTATAAAGTAAATTTTATTCACATATTAAAGTACCTACATTTAAATGCTTTTTAGTTTAAAAAATTATGATAATTCGTATTTTCCTGTCCAAGGAAAAAATTTTATGATAAATGTTGAGCTTAAACCTTTCTAAGATATTTTCACACGTAATCTGACATGAAAAAGCTAACGGGTTTTTCGAATGTCTCTGACGATAATTATACTAAAACGGAGAATCACTAAAAATCTAAAAATGTACTATTAAATTTGAATTTAGAAATAAATAGCAATCTTTGATTTTCTGTGTGACCTTCCATACTAATCACTTTGTAACCAATGGTCAGGAAGGAACCTCCGGCTCCAAGAATGCGCATGGATGTCATTGAAAACTCTTATTTGTTTCGTTATTTTGATCAGTTAATTTTCATCGATACAAGGGCAAATTTAGAGGGGCGGGGCGCAGCCGCCTCCCCCGTCGTCAAAAAACACTTGGGCGCAATAGAGGAAAATGTGTATTTTTTTATGATTTTTAAAATTTTTCGGCGTGTCGCGTCGGGTAGTACTGATTAATAACATTTACTGATTTTCTTGGCGCTCTGAAATCCTTATTTTTTACGTCAAAAAATGCTTTATGTACAGAACGATGGTTTTTTATTTTGATTCAGTGTTTTTTAGCGCTTTGTGTTAATATTCGCTTTAATACTTTTGAAAATTTTGAACTTTTTCCGAATCACAAAAAAATTCTGCTTATCGAAAGCCCGCAGAAAACTGCTGCTTTACGCATAATTGATGGATTTTTTGGGCAATTTCCGACATTATAATAAAAATCATAGTGATATTCATTAGTTAGTTAGAGCAAACAGTGGTCTCCTGACTCCTGTAGACGGTTCGAAATTCATATTAATTGATTTGTCAAACAATGTCAAGAAATCTAAAGAGATGAAAGTCAAACTCGTGACTGGATGGAACTTTTTTGAGATTTTCTCTTAAAATAGATACTCGTCGCATAAATATACAAAACAATGTCATTTGAGTACTATTTTCGCGCACACTCCGCGTGCAAACAAGCAAAAGACTTTGTGTTAGCACCTAAATAATAGTTATTTAGGAAAAGCTTTA
The DNA here is from genome assembly GCA_036768485.1 of Mermis nigrescens. Lineage (NCBI taxonomy): Eukaryota > Metazoa > Nematoda > Enoplea > Mermithida > Mermithidae > Mermis > Mermis nigrescens. The sequence goes on from JAVLUZ010000160.1 coordinate 6,291,323, forward strand.
TAGCACTGATTTCTCTATATCCATCGACTCATGTGTATCATTTTGTAGACTAATCTCAAATTTTATTAGCAAAAAATAGCTACGTACGCCGAATCGATTCCTGCTTTCGGTGGAAAAATTCAAGAGACCATGATTATCGAAAGGATGTGGATGAAATGATCGTCTTGAGAACTCAATCTTTTCATTATTTTCGCACACTTTAACGATCTAGACGTGAGTGTAGGTTGTTTTTCTCTGGCTTTTTATCCTGCAGTGCTCAAATTACCTTCTTTAATTACTATTTCGCGGCAAATAGCTTTTTCCTGGGTTAAGCGTATAGCTGTTGGACGAATCATTGAACACGTAAAATATTTTTCTTGGTTTTCACGATTGAATTTTACAAGCTCAACGGAGTCAGCAACGCGACTAGTTCATACAAGTAAGTGCCTTATTAGTATATGTGTTTGAAAAGTTAGTGATATTGCCGGACCGGTTTAAGTGCAACTATGCATTGCATGGCCCGTCTGAGGGGCGGTCGTCAGCTTGTCTGGAAGGGAGTCAGCCGGTTAATATTGGGTTCACTTAGGGGGTTTTTGGGCCAAAATGACCTCAAAGACTAATTTCAATGCTAAAATAGCGTGAAAACTATTTTAATCCAAAGTTTCTTTTCAATTTTAAGCACTTTTGGAATAAATTTCCTACTTTTTCATATCGACTAAATTTCCCAACCCTATAGCGCATGTCTGATGGCATGGCAACTATATTCTGTTTCACTCAAGTTTTGTTATAAACTCTTTTTTGACCGACCATACAATAAGCTAGCAGACTTCAATTATAGCGTTAATCTGATACATGCCTAAATTGGAGCTAAACTGAAAAATCGCTAAGTTCAATTCCTCTCAATAGGATAACACGATTTCAGTAGTTTTTAGTGCGTATCTGACAAAGTGATAATAGTAAAACGCAAATAATTGCTAAAGCTATGAAGTTTCGGAGAATAGTTTATTTTGAACCGGTTAACAAATTCGTTTCATTTATAGTTCCAGATATAGAATTGAAAAATATAGTCAAAAAGTTGTCCTTACGAACAATCTTAACTTAAGATATAAAATAAAAGTCTAAAAAGTTAGTCGCTCACTACAAAAAAAGCGATATAAATCAAATTGTTTAGACACTTGAGCGTAATTGAACAGCCTGCCGGAATTGTCGATTAGCACACATGAATGCTAGCAAATTCAACGAAGCCATTAAGTGGACTGCGAAACAAGGCTATAAGCATAGCAAAATAAATTCCATAGTATTAAATGCCACGAATGTATGCAAATTAATTTTTTCTCTTTTTAGCAACCAAGCACCATTAAAAGAAATAGATTAAACTACTTAAAATCATGCATTGTGAAGTAACTTTTATTTGTTGAAATCAAATTTTCTGTTCAACAAAATTGTTATAAAAAGCTATTTAACTTGTAATCTGAAATTTTTGTTAGTCATAAGCTGACATTCTTTTCATTTTGATTGTCCAATTTAGCTGATTTTATAATCTGAAAATATTATTTGAGCAAAAAATAAGATAGCTCTGTGATGTTGAAATCGTATGAAGTTGTACGTACGCACTTAAATACATAAAACCTAAGTAACTTTGCACATTGCACGATAAACTTAATCCATGCGCAATTTCATTCATAATAATCCGGCCTATATGTGCTGGAACAAAAAAATTATAAAATACTTGAAGAAATTCATTATAAGATTATTCGAACACTTTTTTTATTAAAGAAAAAAGTAATTCGTGATTGGACGAATTTGCGAGCAATTTCGGCAACATATCCGACGTTTAGGCAAAATTTAAGCGCCAGAAAGGCGTCGCAGTATTTCCCTTAGGGCTAGAAGCAAATTACTAGTTCATTTGTGTTTGTAAAATCACTTTTTTGCGTTCCAGGCCTCATAATTACAAGCTTTGTGCTATATGGGTAGAAAAGTCGAAATCACATTTGACGCATTGTATACATTCGACGGCGAAAATGTGTGTAGCATTCGTCGATAGTTAATGAAGCCAGAAAAGCAGCGAACTAGCACATCAGGTTTTTAGCAAAAAAATTAGTCAGCGATATAGATATCTCCGACTGATGCGTTCAAAAGCCTTGGTTAATTCGCGTCTTACAAAAAATTATCACTTTAACCGCAGATACAGGAGTACTACCTGTTTACTCGCCGAATTCAATATATTAATCAGGCAGACGCTCAAATTCCAATTTTCTGGGTAAGCTTTATTTCTCGTCATATTGCTAATCAAACGTACCTGTGCAACATACGACTTTTTCGGAGGGGTTTGGGGTTTCGACCCCCTTCCAGAATGACAACTGACCCCACACAAAAATGGCTGCGACTCCCCATTGAATTGCCGATATATTTTGTTTAATTTATTCAATTTTTTGAAATTTTTTTGAAATTCGTTTATTTTTCATGTAGTATAAGGAACGAGCATTGTCCAAAACGTCACAAAACTGTTTTTTTGACGTGCGCTAATCTTTTTTTAATTCGAAAAGGCACTTTTTATTAATTTTGGACCTGAGCTCTTAGAATTCCCATGCTGTACATGTTCGCATTCAATGATAATCAAACTTACCTAATTAATTTGAACGGATGATTTTAATCATCCTCGCCAACCAAGCATGCTAAATGCGCTGTTTTGAATTAGATTTTATCAAGCGGAATTTCGTATCATCATTTCGCTTTTTTCAAGCGCCTTTATTTTTCTACATTTTAAGCTTTTTTGGTGGTTTCAGAAAGTCTCGAAATATTTCAATTATTTGGCATTATGCAGAGACTCGTGTTTTTCAAGTATGTAGGCGTTTGCTTGTGATAAATGTTTTCTGCTTTGTGCTTTTTCTCAATATTATTTTTCTCAACAATTAATATCAAGGAATATACTAATCTATATTTTACGAAACTTTTTCCATGCAAAAAAGATAGCAGCAAACTTGCCAACGTAAGTGAAAACCTGATATTAATATATTAATTAGACAGCACGACCGATTTTTGAGGATACAAAATAGATTGATGTTTAATCGATGTCAAAAAAGGCGTTGTATCTATTGTAGGTAGAAGATAAGCCATTGTAATTACATAGCAACTGATAAGACTGGAAATGCCTTCTGATTACCGCAGTTGACATATTCACTGTAAAATTGTTCTTTCTAAGCTCAAATAGTCAAAATGAGAATGATCTTTGTCGTGTGATAATTAAAATAATTTGATGTCCTGCATGCATTATTTATCAGTTTTTGTATTAAAATTTCTGTAAGCAATATTGCTTAAGAAGTTTTTGCTTGCCTCAATAACATTCGTCATTACTAATCCGATGATATGTAATTATTATCTGCGAAAAATATATTTATTATTTGCATCATTATGACATTCGGCGATATGAGACACATTTGTAGTTAGTAATTCATCTAATTCTTTCCTAAAGCCATTTACGAACACGATGTAATATGCACTTTGCCTCTTTCAACGAAAATTAAAAAACCTAGAGCTATCCCTATCCTCTTCCATAGTCGATCAATGTTTTTCTGTAGAATGTGAACGAGTGAGCGTGTTTCTCAATCGCAAAAGCGATAATGAGAAGGACTTTAGCCTCCGGGAATTCATTTGAGTTGCATAATAAATTAACAGCAATTTCATCTAAAATTAGATAAATGCTTAAGTACGAACATTCTCAGCTTCTATAAGGACTTTAATTAAGATCATATTTGGAACGAAAATAAGTGGGAATCATTTTATTCCACTTGAATAAAATAATTATCATTTCTTATTTTATTATTTATTATTTTAGGCGCAAATTCATCTGTTATATCGAGTGCAAAATGCTTCAATATACCTACTGATTGTCCTTTCTTTCAATATTATTACTCACCGTCTAACTTACTTGTCACAAAACTTACGCTCCACATATCAATGATTTTTCGTATGTACGAATTTTGAAATAATTTTATGATTCGAATCTTTTGTATTAGCAGATGATCTTCACTTGGCGATCATGATTCATTTTTATTTTAATAGATTATATACGGATTCCAAGAGCATGTACTCTAATTGCTATAACTAGGCAATGAATATCATAACCCAGTGATGAGATTGATTTCGAGCACTCTTTGAGAAAATTGAAATTACAATTCGATTTAGATAGATTTCGATTTTGAGTTTCTGAAAGAATTACAAAAATAATTTAATTTCGATTTCGATTTCATCCTATTTTACCAGCAAATCCATCTTCTGCATTTATAGTCTGTATCATTGAACCCGCAAAGCATAAGGATTTCAAATGTTTTTTCAAACACTATTACGTATACTAATATCGCGCATCTTGCTTAGAAGTGTATCTAGTTAGCTAAGCAGGAACAGTAAGAAATTTAGCTGTATTCTGATACGCTATGATCGGAAAGCTTTCATTTGTATGATGACGTAGACTTTTTAGGATTAAAATTATCATTAACAAAAAGACCGTCTGTAATGAATGCTTGCTGTTTGGAACATATGCTTCTGTAAAAATAAACTGCTTCTACTTTGTAGTTGAGGATAGTTTTACTTTTTAAGAACGTAACGATAATTAATCCGGTGCCTTCCATTCGAAAAGACTTTAACATGTACTACCATAATGCCTATTCGTTCAACAAGCGCCGAAAAACGGAGAACTCTGTATCAACAAAAACTCTTCATTTTCGGCAACTTTATCCATATCCACCAAAATTCGATTTTTGGTGTGGTTCTGTGTTGGGACGAATCGTCATGTCCATTCGTCATCTTGTGTACTGCTTGCAGTACGACAACGAAGGTAAAATGCAGACTAGTGAGATCAGTCGACCCTTTACCATACAAACATGTACAGCTGGGGATTCTTGGAAGGTTAAACCTGAAAAATTTTAAAAAGTCGACAATGCTTTTTCTTTGTAGATCACAAAAATATCAAAAAAATTTGAGAAAATTTGGAAAATAATCGAGTAATTGAACAAAATAGTCAGAAAATGTGTACCTACACGGCGCCGAAAATTTTAGACTTCTGAGCCAAAAATGAGCTAAAAAGGCATTAAATAAACACTTTTGACATTTTTTGAACAAAATTTACAATTCTGGGGGTCGCAGTTATTTTGCGGAGGTCAGTAGCCATTTTGGGGGGTCAAATCTTTCCCCCAATAACGCGTATGCCCTCAACCCCCAATTTGTCTGCATATATTTATTGTTCAGTGAGTGAGTAAGTGGTACAAGTGAATTTCCTAAGATGCTACGCGTATTCAAGATTTCTCATTTAAGAATCTCACATCTGGCATTAAACGTCCATCAAATAAAACTTTTTTACCGAATCTAATGCATCAGGCAGAATCCAGACTTTGTCTTAAACTTTCACACAAATAGTTTCGGCAGATTTGGAATCACCAAATCACTCAAACTTTGTTACAGAAGCGCATCAAAAAAAGCTAATAACCTCTCGAATGCGCTCTTGCTTTTTCCTGTAGAGCAGCTTCCTTAATTGCCAGAACATTCTTCGGCTAATTCAATTTGGCCACGCAAGTAATGCTTATAACAACTACGTTAACCAGTTTTGTCGCTGCTTTTCGTTGTCGCGTGTTTCAGTCGTGCATAAAAAGTTATGCAATTATTTAATTGCACATAAGTTTCGTATTGAATTATCCAAAGCGATATATAAATCACAGTTGTGTCATTTTCGTTCGTAGCTATGTTAAGGGAGACTAAGTTTTCACGATTTAACCCAAATTTGGCGTTCCATGTGGGTCTGGGCGTCATATATTAAATTACAAAACGCATCTATAGCTTTCTTTTTTGATAGTTGACATTTCAGAAATTCGAAAAATTCCTATAATCTCAACCAAACTGAAAAAAGCTTTAGAAGTAAAATTCAATTTATAAATGCGCGAGCGCGGACAACTCTATGACTTCTTGTAGGCAAAAAATTACTGAAAAATATTTTCTCTAAGCACTTATTGGATAAGCTCGAATTCCAGAACGTGAAATTTCGCATAGAGTCAAATCAAACTCTTTTAAAAGAAAACGTGCGATGAGAATTTACTTAATTATTTCTTGAGCAAATAGAAAATAATTTGAAATAAAATGAATTTCTTCGAAAATGTCTTGCTCTTCTATTTATCTTGAAACCTCGTAAATTCATGGCTGTCTTTTGCAGCGTATGCACGTATGATATAAGCTTAATAGATTTTAGCGCCTCTGCTCAAAGCGGTCTCTAAAACCATCATTCCGGTAAGAATGGCTGCCCTAAAAGATTGGATGTCCGAAGCACGAGGATGAAATGATATGAATAAGCGACCAATACGCTCGATCCTAATGCTCTTAATATATGTCCGCATAATTAATCGATAAAAAACAACTTTTTTCACGAATTATATACCGCATTTGCCTCTATTAAAGCATCTACCAGCTTCACTGGCTTCTATCGAGCGAGTTGTTCTCTGCGATTTGTGTATAGTTCTGCTAGAAAATATGAGTGCGGCGGCATCCGAGGGTCAAAAACTTTTCAGGCATATTCTCAAAAGTGGGCCTAATTTTTGCATTTGAATTTGATTTTACAGTTACGCGAAAAGGCTTTGCTATAGTAATTCGGTACAATTTCTGAATGCTCACCTCATTCTTAAAAACATTTTGTTGAAAAGACGTGATTGTATGTAAATTTTGTATATACTGTATACGTACTATACGTTTGATTCTTCAGCAGATTGTTGATTGAGTGCGTAAATATAGAATGATAAGAATAAAATATCTGAATTTTCGTTGTTAAATTGCGCTATTGCATTTTTTCGCATACTAACCTTAAGTACCGAATAAAATGATAATATAGCTCATTTGGAAATATAATTAAAAGTTTGTGGCTAACATGCTTGTTTTTTAACTTTAGTTTAAAAGCTTACAAAAATATTCTTTCAAATGCACAATTTCCTATTTTCAGAATACGAAGTTGAAGACTTAGACGTGCAAGTGACTCGATTCAGACCAGAAAGCTTGCAGACGCTTTGTAGCACAACTAACTTCACTCGCAAAGAACTGCAAATTATGTATAGAGGATTTAAGCAAGTGATTGTTTTTGTTTTTGTTTTTTTTGTTTCGAATTTGTTTCACATGCAAAGTTTCTTTAAGGGATGTCCGAGCGGTATTGTAACGTGGGATCAATTCAAAGAAATTTATGCTCAATTCTTCCCACAAGGAGGTTTGCTTATTATTAATCTTGGACAGCTCAGTTAGTATGCAAAAGAATTAAAATAATAAATAAAAAAGTTATAATTGAAAAATTCTGAATATTGTGTTTAGTCGTCCCAAAGTCATAGTAATTTTTATACGATAAAACATGGTTAGGCAATGATGGATTAAAAGGCAGCAGGTTAGTTGACTTAAAGATGAGAATTAAACTTGGGGAAGGCACATTCAAGGATAAGCAGTTACATAGGTGCTTTAGAGTATCGAATATTTCGAGTATTGAGCGAGTATCGAAAATCTAATAAAAATTGTATGCATGCTTTACATAAAAAGATGTGCGTTGCAATTTAATTTGTGTAATTCTTAAGATAAAATTATGAATCTTTCTTTGTGAACTGCGCGTTCAAATAACCGAATTTGGATTCGTAATCTCGTTGTTTTTCATTTAAAGATTCAGTATCATACGCCAGACATATTTTTAGAACGTTTGATACCGACGGAGATGGAAAGATTAATTTTCATGTAAGCTGAAAAGATTTTAACTTTAAATGAAATCTATAATTCTCGCATGATGCGTGGAATGAAGCATTGCCGAAAAATTGAGTTCGACATCCTCTAAAAATGAAATGCAGTCTTTCGACTTGTGAATTTTGTGCGAATTTATACGTATAGGTCAGTCAATACTAGCTAAAAGATTCATCATGTAGTGTAATTATAAGTCAATTTTAATAATAAGACTTCGACCCTTGCTGTGAATAAACGAGAAAATTAGCTGTGGATTTATTAGCACGCTTGGGTGTGGGTGGTCAAGCCTAGATTCGCCTCCTCTGAGAATCTGGTGGAATCCTAAAACCGATCGACCCTCCCAGAATTGAATTTTCGGCTTGATTTTTCAGGATTTATGCCTGTTTTACACCACCCAGACCCCTATAATTTGGCTACTGACATGTACGCTTATCAGTCAATAAATCATAGCAGACATTTTTGGGATTCCCATAATGACATTTTTATCACGCCCCTAGATTTACTTTATGTCAGTTGCTCTTTTTCCTACGTTACACTCAAATTGCAAACACAGCAAAATGTATCTCCATAGATTTACTTCAAATTAGAACATAGCTAGCTTTGCATCAAACATAAAAATTCTATTATGCCTAAGTTTGGATAATATTTTCCGAAAAATTTGGCTGACTAAAAATCATATTCCGATCTATTTCGTCCTTTATTACCCATTCAAACTAGGTCTAACTTGACGGTGGGTAACAGGGCCCGTGAGCGACCTAAAATGCATATCATTATTTCTATCATTACTGCGAGTACCTAAATCATTTAACTTTATGGTGAAAGACAGCATGCTGCTTTAACTGCTTTATTAAAATACCTTTGAGAAATAGAAATCTAACGCTATTTTGTTAATTTCTGATTAAAAGCTTTTTAATCATCGGGGAAAACCAGTATTTTATACCTTAAGTTCACTTATTATACTGAAAAGTAGAAGCTGTGCAAAAATCCTGACAACGCTTTTGTAAAAACATGTCTGCTTTATTGCAGCAGTAATTAAGCAAATTTCGATAGCCGCAATCACATTTGGGTTCTTATTTTTACGAAGGCAATGTCTATTTATACTAATGATGTTTCTACGTGTACTGGACATATTAATAACTAGGAAATTTTCACAATGATTTTCCGATAATGCTATCACAGTTATTATTAAACATGCAAAATATATGTATGTGTCAGAGGCACAAGGCACCACTCGATTTAGGTAATTTTGACAGAAATTCAAGGGTAAGTTATCTTTAATTTTCATTTAATTGCTGTTGTATGTCGCTAAAACAGTATGTGGGCGAAAGTAACGATAGAACTTAGTGGAATGATACCTATTATACTGAACCATGCGGCACAGTTAAGCCACTAGCAAAGAAAAATGCTCCGATGGAACAAAATGGACGAATATGCTTGGAATTACACATCATTAAGGACATAAAAGGAGAGGCCTAGGGAAAACTTACCTATGTATGCCTGTGAAAGTTGCAAAAGTCTACTAAAAAGTAAACTTCCGGTAAAAACGCAAACATCGAAGTATATTCTGCGGCTTGCTGATGGGAGTTGCACCTCCGACGTAAAAATAAGTAACATGAATAGCTTATTTCTAGAAAAGAAACGATCACTAATCAAAAAACGACAATGTGCATTTTAACGCTAGCATGACACACATTGTTATGGGGCAGCAATTAACACGATGGTGTGCTTGTTACAATTCATTTATGAAGCCATTGACGTTTAAGTGAATATTGATTATATATTGAAATAGAAATTTGATATTAATAAGAAAGTAAAATGGTTATCAAAACACATCATAACTTCCTCGTTTCTCTCTTTCTGAGCCAAGGAGCAATGTTTTGTGAAGGCACACTTTTATCAGAGGCCGCAGAATTTCCTTCGTTTTTTTGCGTTTTTTAGCGGAAGTTTAATTCTCAGTAGACTTTTACAACTTTCACAGGCATACATAGGCAACTCATCCCTAGTACCTTCCTTTTATGTCCTTAATGATGCGTAATTCCAAGTATATTCATTCTTTTTCGTTCCATCGGAGCATTTTTCTTTACTAGTGACCTACTTTTAATTAGCATGATTTGAATAAATCAGTCAGTAAACACATGCAGTAACATGCCACAATAATGACAGCATTCCAAGAACGCGGAAAACAATATTGTTCTGAACATCAGCATTTTCTTTTTCAAACAAGACAACCTTACCTTATATAAACAGATCAAATGTTTTCAGCGTGAACTTTATGCAATTACTGGGTGTAAAGAACACTTACACTCAGCTTCGTTATCCTGACGTTACATGAAACATTTTCAAAAAAGTTAAGCTTTTGCAACGTTCTTAAACTAAATTCAATTTTCAGTGTAAACTCTACACAACTACTCGGTGTAAAGAAAACATACAGTCAGATTTGTGATCCTGACCTTATGGAATATATTTTGAAAAAATTAACGTCTTGTAACGCTCTCGAAGTGAAATAAATTTGTAGTGTAAACTTTACACATCAACAAAAAATGAATAGTGTAAACTTTACACAACTATTGGGTGTAGAGAAGACTAACAGTCAGATTCGTAACTCTGACGTTACATAAAATATTTTGAAAAAATGAATAGCAACGCTCCAAGTTAACGTTTATTGCAAACTTTACACAACCAACCAGTGCAAATAGGATTTTAGTCGGATGCGTAATTCTGATATTACCCTGATATTATGATAAATATTTATGAAAAAAATTAACTCTCCACAACAGTCAGAAGAAAAATGAATATTAGGTGTAAACCACTTTACACCACTATTAAGCGTAAACAAACGCCCACAACTGACGTATGACGTTTGACCCTGGTAAATTTTAAGACTTGCGATCATGTCTTGACTCATAACCGGAGAACTTGGCAGAAAAAACAGACAGAAACACGTTTAACACCCCGATTTTTGACTTTACACCTTCCGAAAAAAGCCCAATATTGGTGTAAATAAATACAATTTGTTGTGACGTGTACATCTTAGAAAATACCTTATTTTTATTTCATTCGACTAATCTTTTTTCTAAATGGAGAAATTAGCGAACAAAAAAGGGACAAAAACGTATCTTTCCACAATTCACCATATTGTAAACTTTGAAAATCTTAAGCTTATTCCCCACTGAGTGGTAAGAAGCCAGTTTGTAGCCTTTGAGTCGTAGTACGTTTGTGTGTGAAAGACTTCTGTCCCGCATCCTATTTGACATATTCACCAATCAAAAAAGGGAAGAAAACCTGTTTTTTCGCCCAATCTTACACCTCTGATTTCGAACTTTACACCTCTAGAGGTAACTCCATATTGAATTTTTTAAACGCTGGTTTGCTGTGACATGTAGCCCTTAAAACGTACTATATTTTTATCTTATTCAACTTGTCCTGACTTATAACCGGAGAAGTTGGCGGAGAAATCTGAGACAAAACCTGTTTTTTACAGCATCCACAAGAGTGTATAGTTTAAACCCTTATATCTAACTCCGTATTGAGTGTAAAAAAGTTTGCTGGTAAGCCAAAAGTAGCCCTTGAGTAATAGTTTATTTATGCCAGAAAAATTTCTTGGGACTCATAACCGGTGTTGTTGAAACACAGAAACAAGACAACACAGAGGCCAAAATGTGTTTTTTCAACGCCAGATTCGTACACTCTTTAGACTCCCCTCAAGAAGTAATTCGAAATTCAGAACACAAATAAATACCCAATTTTTGAAAAATTTCATTCTCTACAATTCTATAGCATTAAATTGTATGAGGCGTTTAAGCTGAGTTGTCTAAAAATTGTAACGTTATGCCAAAACTTTACACGTTCATTACACACTTGGTATTGAGTGTAAAGAAAAAAAAGAGCGCTTGATGGTTTTTTATTAGCTATCTTTTAAAAACCGCACAATACAGAAGTGTCCCAGTGTTACTGTAGGGGGTAGACATATGTTGGGGTACGCAAGTAAATTTAGGTACGCGCTAACGCGCTACCTATGATTATTGATCAAGAGGATATTTCATTTTCAGGAATTTGTAAACGGTTTATCAGTTTTATCGCGAGGCACGCTGGAAGAGAAGATCAACTGGATTTTTCGACTTTATGATACGCATAGCAAAGGGGAAATTACAAAAGAAGAACTAACAGAAGTTCTCAGTTCAATTTATGAAATGATGGGACGTAATATCGTATCGGGTCCAAATTTTTATTGTTCGATACAAGAACATGCTGACGAAATTTTTAAGGTAGGACATCAACTAACAGCCCATAAATTAAATAGGTTCAACCGGCTTATATGCCGTAACTTTCGCTGCATGGTGGTGAAGGATAATTGTGCAGGTCTTCGTGTCGGGGTCATCCACGAAAATATATAAAGCTTAATTTCAATGGCGTGGAAAAATATGAAGGCTGAAATACTTTAAAAACCCTCGTTAAATTACGTTAAGGGTTATTTCCAGTAAGAACCTTTTTTAGTCCAATTTTTTCTCTTCTTGGCCTCTTTTTAGTCTTATTTTTTCTGCTTCTTATCATCCTTCTGTGATTGAATACTATTCTCTGCGCTTGCCTTACAATGACCGCAATTTCGGCTCATAAGAATTGCATTAATTGGTGAATTCTAAAACTGTAAGTGTTTACTATGAATACAAAACACAAAAAGTTGAAGACAACGATTGAGAATAATTTTAGATTTTACAGAAAAAAATAAAATTTAAGTACACTGCGCGTGCACGTGAAAGCGCACAATATCATCAGCCTACTCATTCTTCAGACGGTGACAAGAACGAGTAGATACCACATCTGGGCGTAAGGGGCTTTGGGGGGTATGCACCACAAAAAGTGGTCTTAAAAGTGGTCGTATGGCGAAAAAACACCATTTTTCAGACGTTTCTCATCGAGCACTATCCAATGGCATCTAAAAATAACTGAAAAAACAAAAAAATTTCAAACATTGAATTCTGGAGGGGGTATTTTGATTTCTGGGGGGTATTCCAACTTCTGGGGGTGCATACCTCCCAAACCCCCCCACGCATACGTGTGGTATGCACCCTCCCCCTCGAGAAACCAAAATATCCCCCAGAAACCGAAATACCCACCCCAGAATTCAATTTTTAAAAATTGTTTTTGTTTTTTTCGCAATTTTTTGTGCCAATGGATAGTGCTCGATGAGAAACGTTAAAAAATGGTGTTTTTTCGCCTTACGACCATTTTTGAGGCCATTTTTTGATATTTGAAAAATCTTGCACCCCCAGAATTAGGTGCCGCCCACCTATGGTAGATTCCTATGTTTCATAATAAAAGTAAAATACGAAATGAAGTGTATAAATATTTCATCACAATACGATTTGCAATAACGAATAATTTCTATTGAATTCCGATAAATTAACATTTGGATTTGATCACTTTAATCTGAGTTTAAGTAAATAGATCGTTAAATCATATCCTGCCTTGGGATAAAGCAGGTCTTGTTGAAAACGCATTAGGGAGGACGTGTAACTGAAGTTTATTTTGAGAAAATGGACGAGGACAAAGACGGAATTGTAACACGAGCCGAATTCCTTAGCGCCTGCCTTCAAGTACATATTTACATGCTACGTGCATCCATTTCTTAACTCATATGAAAAGAAATTAAAAATTTGATGTGCGCGCTCGGACTAGGCATATAGTTGAGGGGTATTTAGTCACTCGAAATTCTCATAAAATCAAATGTGGAACTTTTGACGTTATTTTGTTGGTACCGAAATAATAGCTGTTCGCCGGTTTTGACATTGGGCCATTTCTCACTATACAAAACATCTATTCCGCATTTTCTTTTAGACTCGGACGGAAGCGTACGTGTTTTTTGGAGCTTAGGGGATTTGACCCAAAGCAATATCACTTTACAAAAACTTAGAAAGTATGTTGGTAATATGCTTTTTATCGATTACCGACCTTTGTCTCAGAAGTACAACATGAGGTACATTAGGTATCAATTTTCCAGCGCTTCGCGTCAAATCGCCATTTCTGACTATACACGTAAGTAGAATATTGTTCAATTGCATAAAACTTTTTATAAAACTTTAAGGTTTTTAGGATTTATTACGACAGATAACTGCAAAAAAGATCAGAATTTCATTGTTTCTTTTATATGTCTGTAAAAGCTTCGTGAAAAACAAAGAATGGTGTTTTTTACGTACCAATTTATTAGGTATTCGCGGGCCAGAAAATCTCAGAGGTAAAAATCATAGGTAACGCGTTAGCGCGTACCTACCTGTGTATAATATACTTGGGTACCCCAACATATGTCCACCCCTACTGCTATAGCAGGACACATTTGGAAGGTGCGGTTTTTTTAAAAGGAAGATAATAAAAAAATTCGCTGCGATTGTTTTTGTTTTTCTTTACACTTAACACCGACTGTGTAAAGAACGTGTAAAGTTCTGGCGTAACGTTATAAAAATATAGCAAATTTTCTCACTTTTTTCCAAGGCTTGTGGACAAATCTGTATAAATGACTCACACAATTTAGTGCATAGATTTGTAGAAGAAGGAATTCTCCATATGGTTTTTTTTTGTTTTTTGAATTTCGCATTATTTCTTGAATGGGAATGTGAAGAGTGTGAAAATCTGGTGGTGAAAAAACATATTTTGGTCGAGTTTTCGACTTGTTTATGTCTGCAAACAATTCCGGTTATGGGTCCCAAAGAATATTTTCTGAGGGAAATGTACTTCAGCTTAAGGGCTACTTTCTGCTTACCAGTAAATTTTTGTACACTCAGTACGGAGTTAGATCTAGGGGTTTAAACTTTACACTCCAGTAAATAGTGTAAAAAAACAGGTTTTTTCTAAGATTTCTCCACCAACTGCTCCGGTTATAAGTAGAGATAAATGGAATAGAATAAACAAAAAGTACGTCCTAATGGCTACACGACGCAGCTAACCGCGTTTAAAAAAACTTAATATCGATTTACTTATGGAGGCAGTGTTGCCAGGTCCAATAATTCAGATTCTCCTGCACCGAGGTAAAATTGGGGAAAAATTCTCCTGCAATTCTCCTGAAAATATTTTGATTCTCCTGAAAATTCTCCTGGCTCATATTTTGCAGGAAAGGTTGTACAGCAGATCTACAATTGTATGTACACATGCATATGCAAGCATGCTCAGGCCAATTTACCTTGGTTCACCCAACTATTTTATTCTGATCTCTTGCCTGTTATCTTCATTATTCGAAAAAACAGTTTCTGTGCTTAAAACAGTGACCGCCAATTTTCAGTTGCACTTACATAATCGCAAATTTCTGAAAGGAGCCCTGTTTGCAATGTCTTTTGAAAAAATAAATAATACTTTATTACTAATTGTATGTACTTCAGTAGCAAGCAAATCCTTACGTTTTGAAATATATCAAAAAAAATGTTTATAGGCGCTTTGCAAACGTCTATGAAACTGATAAAAACAATTAGACGGTGTGGGCTAAACTTAAGAATATGGTACTTTTGGAAAAGGTCCAAAACGAATACGGAATGCCAAAATTTTTTTGCCAAAATGGTAGAACATGATAAATTGAAGCGCGGAAAAAAATTTCGTGAAAATCTGAGCCATACTTGCAAAGTTGCGGGCAACTCTCGATTTGAGTGTTGCGTCGGACGATTAAACGGCTCGATCCAAGGACTTACACATTTGTCAGAAATAAATAATATGGGCTGGAATTACGGAAGGGAGCATAGAAATGAAGGAGAAAAAAGAAGAAAGGCGCGGAAAGATGTTTGAAATTTTAAAAAATTTAAAAAAATTTCCATATTTTTTTGCATGTTTTTTCGGTTTTACTCGACAAGATATACGAAAATCTAAGTTTTTGCTTCTAATATACTTAGGCTTAGGCTTAGTATATCTGAAAAGGTGTTTCAAGCTCCTTAGGTCGAGGTCGCTCCCGTTCAGGTCGATGTATTGATGCTTAGGTCAATGTATAGATGCTCAGATCGATGTATAGATGCTTAGGTCGATGTATAGATGCTTAGGTCGATGTATAGATGCTTAGGTCGCTGCATAGATGCTTAGGTAGATGTATTGATGCTTAGGTCGACGTAAATTGGGTATCTACATATGATTCTGCATTCAGCTGTTTGAATCTTCAAATACTTAGGTCGAGATGATGCTTGTTTAGGTCGAGAAGAGGCTAAATAAAGAAACCCATAGCTTTTGTAATATTGATCATAGACGGATGAAATTTTTTCCGCGCTTTTCTTTCAACATGTTCTAAGTACTGAGCGAAAAATCCGGTCTTCTGAAATTTATTTGTCAGTATTCTGAAAGTACCATATTCTTAAGTTACTCCGACGGTGTGTAAAGCTATGTATTTCTGCACTTCGTGATATTAAGTGAATCATAGGTAGCGCGTTAGCGCGTACCTATAATATACTTGGGTACCCCTAACACCTGTGCACCCCCCTACAGCTATAACGGGACACTTCTGGAAGGTGCGGTTTTTTTAAAAGAAAGATAATAAAAAAATTCGCTGCCCGTGTTTTTTTGTTTTTCTTGAAACTCAAAACTGGCTGTGTAAAGAAGGTGTAAAGTTTTTGTGTAACGTTATAACATAGGACAAATTTTGGGACCTTTTTACTGCGGCATGTGGACAACTGAGTATTGATGACTCGAACAATTAAACAGCATAGGATTATAGAGAATTGAATTCTCCAGAACATCATTTTTTTGTTTTTTGAAATTCGCATTAGTTCTCGAATGGCAGTGTAAAGAGTGCGAAAATCTTGGGGTGAAAAAGCACTTTTTGGTCGAGTTTTCAACCTGCTTATGTCTGATACTAACTCCGGTTAAGAGTTTTTTAAAATGTTTTCTGACAGAAATGTAGAGCGGATTAAGGGCTACATTCTGCATATAAGCAAAGTCTTTTACGCTCTATAATGAGTTAGATCCTGGGGTCTAAAGTTTACACTCTAGTGGATGGTGTAAAAAACGGATTTTAACTACGATTTCTCTGCCAAATTTTTCCGCTCATGAGTCAGGGTAAATTGAATACAGCAGTAATAAAGTGCCTCTCAGGGGCTACACATCGCAGCAAACCGCATTTAAAAAAACGCAATATTTAGTTGTTTATGGGGGTGTAAAGTTCGAAATCAGACATGAAAAATGGGCGAAAAAACACGTTTTTTCCCCAATTTTGATTGGTAAATCATATCAAATAATTTTTGCAACAGAATTTTTGCACATAGAAACGTACTACGACTCGAAAGCTACAAACTGTACCAAACCGAATTTCTTTACACTCAATGGGGAATACGGTACGGATTTTTAAAGTTTACAATGTTCTGAATGATGGAAAATATGTCTTTGTTTGGGTTTTGTTCGCCACTTTCTCCTTTCAGAAGTCAGGATAGGTCCAATAGAATAAAAATAAAGTGCCTTATATGGGGTGTATGTCATAGCGAATCGCGTATGTCTAAACCAATATTAAGCGAGTGTAAAGTCAAGAATGGGGTGCTTTAAACAGGTTTCTGTCTTGTTTCTTTCTGCCAGCTTCTCCGGTTATGAGTCAGGGACATGATTCTCAAGTCTGTAAATGAACCTGAAACCAAATTCAATACGCAATTTTGGCGGGTATGTTTACACTCAACAGATCAGTAATGTGGTTTAAACCTATGTTAATTTATCCTTACGACATTATGGAGACTTACTATTTTCATAAAAGTTGGTCGTAATATCGAAGCAATATTAAAATTACGATTCTTACTAAAATCTTTTTTACACTAGGTGTTAACATATCGTTTACACTACATATTAATCTTCGTTGTAGAGCCTTGCGGAAACCTAATTTTTTCCTTATGACTAGAAATTTTTAAGGAATCAAGTGTGAGAAGTCGGTTAGACACATTTTTTTACACAACAGTGGTGTAAACTGTTTTACACCTAATGTTAATTTGTCATCAGACCATTGTTGCGACGTGATGTCTTTATAAATGTTGATTGTAATATCCGCGTAATATCAGATTTACGAATCCGACTAAAATCTTCTGTGCATTCTGTGTATGTAAGTAAACACTACATATGAACTTTTGACCTAGAGCCTTGCAAAAACAATATTTTTCTCAAATTCAAAAAAACAATAAATCAAGTGTGAGATGCCAGTTGGGCGCGTTTGTTTACAATGACGCTTTTCAAAAAGTGGTCTTATAACGATTAGAACATAGGTTTTGGCTTACTGTTGATGCTACAGTCTTATGTATTTCATGTAATTCTGTGCATGAGAATCAATTTTCAGCTCATTATCAAGTGACCACAAAAGTGATTGAAAAATTGCCTACAGTAATATAGTTTTGAAAAGTAAACATTCATGTGTCATGTAATTGTTAAGTACAATATCATGATTGTTGCTTCAGCTAAAGTCACTTCAGTTTTTTGAGTACAGTGATTCAAAAATTGTTATTCATGCATGTTGCTCCGCATTCATAATGGTTTGCTTTAGAAATTGTTATAAGTGTTGGTTACGTTATCATACATGTGTAAATTTATCATAAATGCTTTGATCCGCAGGTAATTGATTTGTCGTTCTATGACTTGATGAATAAGCTTAATTACTGTATGTAGTGTTAATGTGGGTATTGATAGAGTGAGTTGAGCGAATGCGAATGCAAGAATAAATTGCTAAGATGGAAGCAGTACCTAATGACATTCGCTACAACACTGACAAAGATAGGAATAACTAATATTTTTTGCTAACAAAAAGTTGGGTACTAGCAAGAAAAAATGCTCCGATGGAACAAAAAAAGGTAGAATATACTTGGAACAAAGAATTGTCAAGGACGTAAAAGGAGGGGACTAGAAAAAGCTCCTATCTACAAATGTCACAAAATTTGCTAAAACTCAGAAATTTCCTTAACAAAGAAAAAATGAAAGTAAGTAAATCAAAGAAAAAACCTACCTGTGCCTAAAACTGCAAGATCTACTAAAAATCAGACTTTTTCTAAGCAACGCAAAAATCGAAGTATATTCTGCGGCCTCTGAAAAAAATAGGTGAACCTTCTCATATTGTCCACCATACAGTGGGCGGTTCCGAAATTCTGAGGGTGGTTTCAAATTGGAATATTAGCCTTAAAAAAGTGCTATGGCGAAGAAAACACCATTTTTGAACGTTTCTTGTCGAGCTCTATCTATTGGTACCTACCAAAAAAACCCAAAAAGAGCAGAAAGATTTAAAAAATTGAATTCTGGAGGTATTGTTGGGTATTTGCGCTTTCTTGTTGGGTATTTTGCCTTGGGGTGCATACTCCCCAAACCCCCTACGTCTAGGTATGGTGTCCAATGCTTAATATAAAGCTTATAAAATAAATCTCAAATCTGCGTTTTTGCTAATCACTTGCAACGTTAATTTATTCGATATTGTGGCTAGATATGTAAATATTACAAAAAGTTATATCCTATGATTATTTGCGATACCGCAACGAAAGACTGTGATTTCTATATAATGCATGCGTCCATTCAGTACTCTTCTGGCGTTTAATCCCACCAGACCACCCGGATTTCATTCCTGCCCATGTAAGCTGTTAACCATTAGGCATGGGAGGTTAGGGGTATGCACCAGTGTTCAATCAGAAACGTCGAAAATTGCCGTTTTTCCAACATACCATAATTACTATTTTTTGACCCAGAAAAATATTGCAACATAGCGCTGCTCAGCTATGGCGATATCTGCTTTTGCAGAGTGAGTGGTTCAGTTATCTAGCCCAATGTTTTATCTTTGTTCGACAGGATGCTGCTTTCTTCTGCAGGCCGCAGAATATACTTCGATTTTTGCGTTGCTTAGAAAAAGTCTGATTTTTAGTAGATCTTGCAGTTTTAGGCACAGGTAGGTTTTTTCTTTGATTTACTTACTTTCATTTTTTCTTTGTTAAGGAAATTTCTGAGTTTTAGCAAATTTTGTGACATTTGTAGATAGGAGCTTTTTCTAGTCCCCTCCTTTTACGTCCTTGACAATTCTTTGTTCCAAGTATATTCTACCTTTTTTTGTTCCATCGGAGCATTTTTTCTTGCTAGTAAATAAATGAATGAATGAATGAATGATTTACTACGGAAGCACGAAACTTATTTGGATATAGTTATAACTTAACACTTAGGTCTTAACTATGAGTGAAATAAATTCTTAATGTGAAAGATCTAAGTATAAAATTATATACAACTAACTAACTACAGTAAGTACAGTAAAAAGCTTAATGTATAATCATCATTATAACTTGCTCTTTAAGTTTTGATAATTCTCCTGAATTCTCCTAGATTTTCAGGGATTCCACTGAACTCTCCTGACATTTTAAAATTCTCCTGCATTCTCCTGCATGTTTACAACTTCTCCTGAAATTTCTCCTGAAAAGCCCATTCTCCTGCTCCTGCTCCTGAAAATTTTAGATTCTCCTGAATTCAGGGCACCTGGCAACCCTGTATGGAGGTGTAAAGTTAGAAATCAGGGGTATGAAATAGTGCAAAAAACACGGTTTTTTCCTTTTTTTGATTGATCTTTACACTCAATGGGGAGTTAGGTTAAGATTTTTAAAGTTTACAATGCGGTGGACGGTGGAAAAATACGTTTTTGTTTCTTCTTCTGTTCGCCGATTTCTTCGTTTAGATGTCGGGATAAGTCGAATAGAATGAAAATCAAGCTTTTTCTAAGGGGTACTCTTCTCAGCAATTTACGTTTATTTACACCAATATTTCGTTTTCGAGATGTGTAAAGTCCAAAATTGGGGGTGTAAAACGTGTATCTGTCTTCTAATTCTCTGCCAAGTTCTGCGGTTATGAGTCTGGACATGGTCTTAAGTCTAAAAATGTACCAGGAATCAAACGTGATACGCCAGAAGGGCGTGTTTGTTTACACTTAACAGTGGTGTAAAGTGGTTTACATCTTATATTTATTTGTCTTCAGGCCATTCTGAAGACTTGATTTTTTCATAAATATAGATCGAAATATCAGTGTAATATTGGAATTACGAATCCGACTAAATTTTTCTTTACATTCGGTGGTTGTGTAAAGGTTACACTGCAAATTAACTTTATTTCTAGAGCCTTATGGAAGCTTAATTTTTTCAAAATGTTCTATGTAACATCAGAATTACGAATCTAATTGTTATAGTCTGTTTCATTTATTCGAGAGCTTTTAGTCGATTTTTTTAAGGGCTACAGTAAGCAAAACAAGACGAATTGCTGTAATCAATCAGGATCAGCTCAGTGAGGGCGAGTGGCTGGAATTTTTCCATTTTAATGCACTAATCCGCCCATATAAATTTAGTTTAGGCATTTAATCAGTGTTGGGACATACTACAGTCAGTGTGCTATACAAAAGCTAGCGGCTGGAATCGAACCCGGGCTGCTCCGACTACAAGCAGGGGTTTTACCACTGAGAGCTATGCGGGGGTTGGCGAATTTTCGTAGCATCTTAGTCTTCTATGTTCAAAGTGTCAACTTAGGATAAGTTGATTGCGCGATTTTTATCTGTAGTTAATTGATCTGCTGGAAGACGAGAATAAATTATGTCGCAAAAATGTTATTGAAAAACCCTTCTTTGCTACGTATGCATATGTAGCTATAGTGAGATCTAGCGACCTACAGTAAATAAGAAAGAAGGGGTTACTGTTAGTGATGTAAAAGATCATATGGATATGATCCTTTTATCCAGATTCAGATCCAGATCCAGATCATCTGGATCTGGATCTGGTTATTTCCTGATCTGGTTATCTGATCTGGATCTGGATCTGCCAGAAAATCAGAACCCGATCTTTATCTGGATCTGGATCTGTTTAGTCAAGTTATATCTGGTTAAACAGATCAAAAAGTTATTTTTGCACGATATAACTCTTTCTGTTTTACGATTTACTGTAGGTACATAGGTTATCTAATTAGTTGTAGCCTTACATATACACGGATTTGTCCCAACAGCCTCACCATCCCAACAGCCCCACCTTCCCAACAGCCCCACCAAAAATCCCAACAGCCCAACCCGTCCCAACTGCCCCACGAGTCCCAACAGCCCCAGCGTCCCAACAGCCCCAGGAATAATCCCAACAGCCACACCAATCCCAAACCCACCAATCCCAAGCCCCACCAATCCCAACAGACCCGCTAATCCAAATAGCCCTACCAATCCCAACAGTCCCACCGTCCCAACAACCCCACCGTCCCAACAGCCCCACCGTCTTAACAGCCCCATCCATAATCCCGACAGCCCCACCAGTCCCAAGGGCCCCACCAATTCACAGCATTTCCACCGTTCCAGCAGTCCTAGCGTTCCTACAGTCGCACTGTCCTAAGCACACATAAGCGTGGGGAAAGGGATGTTTAGAGTTTAACCCACAACCCGAAATTCTGGAAATCCCCCAAATTATGTTAGAGCGCTAGAATTCCATTTTAAGCACATTCCTCGATCACTTTAATCCATCAGACCCACAGAATTTGTTCGCTGCCAATGTTGGTTCCATCCAACTGCCCCATTATTATAATCATACATCGATGCACATCACGAACTGTCTGGAGAAGGAGTTTTGAGCCAAAAATTGACCTCAAAACTGGTATGAATGTTAAAATAGCGTAAAAACTACGCTAATGCATATTTTCTGGCTATTTTGAAGCAGATCAGCGTGAAAGTTTTAATTTTCATTTAATTTTAACACTCATCTTTCCTTTTTCACTGGATCATTTTTCATTTTTTCTGGCAGTGTAGAGTAGACCATAATGAGCAGGAATCCAATCTTGCGAGATGACTCGAATGAGGCAAAATCATGGATTGCACACAAATGCTGAAGTTTCAATTCTGGCAGGTCTACCAGTTTCTCAAGCAGACTTATTCTGAAAACGTAAACATGCACACTCGTTTATGGTCTTGATGAAATATACAAATTCAGAAAACAGTCAAAAAAATATCTTTTATAAAAAATTAATATTGCCTGATTTTATTATATCATAGCGATTGCAGTAATGGTGAGGCTGCTGGGATTACTGGTGGAACTGCTGGGACGGTGGGGCTGTTGGAACGGTAGGGCTGTTGGGACGGTTTGGGACTGGTGGGGCTGTTGAGATATCACCCATGCACGCGGGGTGGCGGGAGGGGTCTGCTGGGGGTTTTGAGCCTCCCCCAAGATCCGTGCTGACCCCCCAGAATGGCCGAAAAGTGCCGCTGACCCCCCATAATTTTTTGATTCTAGAAAAATTTTTAAAGCTCTGCAGAAAAGTAACTTAAGTGATAAAAATGTATTGAAGATTGTTTTTTCACATAAATTATAATCAGAATTGACCTTTGAGAGACTTTTTTGATTAAAAATGGGAAAAGTTTGAATTTTTTCGAAAAGTTTTGTTGAAAAACTTGTTTCAGCGGATGCGCTACATCGAGAAACGTCTAAAAACAATGTTCTTAGTGCCCATGGGCCATATTTATCGCTTTTTTGATGTTTGAAAAAAAATTTGACCTTGACCCCCCAGAATTTCTATGCTGTACATGCATACTTTTAGTAGGTGCATCTGTCATTTTTCAAGAATTTTAAGAGTTTTTTCTTTGTTAAATTAAAATTAGGCAGGTTTCTTCATAGTATTGCATTTTGTGTTGTTAGGTAGTGAATCGTTTGTTATTGGACAGTGATATCCTCTGAAATAATACACCCTTTCTTTCTCACAAGCGATCGAAAGAAGCATTTGTTTCTCCTGTTTAACCACAATGTTGCCAAATTCCAGACATCTCACGTTCCTGTGAATATTTAATACCGTTTTGTTTATAAAGTTGTAAATTAAGGCTGTTGTGATAATTTTCACATTTTTCATGCCTCAATTTCATGCCCATGGCTAAAACTCTAAACTTGTGAGTTTTTACCTTTTAGACAATTTTTACTGATATTTTTATGTATAAGCACTAAAATGCAAACTTTCCTCGGCTCTGCCCCAGACCCCTCTGGGGCTGTTTTATTAGTCGTGCTACCCGAGACCCCCAATCCACGTGGGCTTGAGCGCTTTACGCCCTCCTTTTTAGCAAAACAAATTGCTGCACAAAAAATATTTTTATCTGGATCTGGATCTGGATCTGGATCTTTTTTAATTTTGATCTGGCAAAACGATCTGGATCTGGATCTGGTTATTTTCTGATCTGGTTATCTGATCTGGATCTGGATCTGCCAGAAAATCTGAACCCGATCTTTATCTGGATCTGGATCTGGGTAAAAATCTGGATCTTTTATATCACTAGTTACTGTAACCTCCGAAAACATATACTGAAAAAGCTCTCGGATAAACGAAACAGACTATAGTTTGCTCTACGCCCAGTAGTTGTGTAAAGTTTGCACCAATCATTTACTGTTAATGTGTAAAGTTTATACTACAAATTTATTTTACTTGCAGAGCATTGCAGAACATGAATTTTCTTCGAAAAATTGTCCATCAGGTCAGGATTACGCATCAGACTGTATGTTTTATTTACACGCAGTAGTTGTGTTAAGTTTACACTGTAAAAATTAACTTTAGTTTGATAGCGTTGCAGAAGCTTCATTTTTTCAAAATATTCCATGTAACGTCAGGATTACGAATCTCAGTGTAAATCTTCTTTACACACAGTAGTTTCATGAAGTTTATGCTGAAAACATTAGATCCGTTTAGATATGGTACGGTTGTCTTATTCAAAAAAGATAATGCTGATGTTCAGAACAACATTGCTTTCCGCGTTCTTGGACTGCTGTCATTTTTGTGGCATGTTACCGTATGTGTTTACTGTGAATGATTTACTCAAAACATGCTAATTAAAAGTAGTGCAATAGCAAGACAAAATGCTCCGATCGAACAAAAAAGACGAACATACATGGGATTACGGATTTTTACGGATATAAAAGGATGGGACTAGGAAAAAGCTCCTATGTACATATATGCTTAAAGTCGCAAAAAGTGTTAAAAATCAGACTTTATCTAACCCACGCAAAAAATCGAAGTATATTCTGCGGCCTCTGAAAAGATGTAACCCTCCTCAAATAATTTTTAATGCTTCACATAAGATTGTATAAACATAATTGTATACTTTTTGTAAATTGCTTGCAAGTTGCAACGCTGACTTGCTTCGTATTGTTACTAATAGAAAATCTAACTGTAATTGTATTTGAAGGTGTTTTATTTAGTTGTCATGAGCATTATGGCAAGCAAACCTGAAGTCAGTTGGTTAGTGCACACAATCGTTGCTACCTACATGTAAAGTCTTTTTTTGACCTAGTGCATGGAATTTGCTTAACAAACCAATTTCCTCATTACTGTAGCATACGATTTCTTCATCGCTCGACCGGCGACCTATGAAAAAATTCACTACCTACTTCGCTGAGCAAGGGGAAAATCGAGTGCTACAGTAATAAGGAAATTAGTCTCTTGAGCGGAGGCATGTACCGGGTTAAAAAACAGACTATAGTTTGTTGTACTTAAGCTCACGCGTTTCCTATTTCCTATTTCTTTAAACCAACAATTTCTTTGATTGGCTTGAAGGCATCAATATTTGCTATTTTATTCAATTAACTTACAAAGTCGCTCCAGGTTACTCTATCTACTTTCCCTTAGCTACTGCATAGCTTACTTGCTGCTTTTTCTATCGTTTTTTGGTTCAATAGTTTGTTTCAATCGGCGGCCCGAGGCCGCAAAATATACATATGTACTTCGATTTTTTGCGTTGGATATAGAGAGAGTGTGATTTTTAACAGTTTTTACGACTTTAGGCATATACACAGGAGCTTTTTCCTAGTCCCCTCCTTTTACATCCTTAATAATCCGTAATCCCAAGTATATTCGTCTTTTTGTTTCATCGGAACATTTTTCCTTGCTAGTGACAAAATAAATATTTGTAGATTATGCAAAAAAGTCATTTTCATTATGATCCAATCATTGGAATCAGAAATCGAGATGAAAGCGAAAAATTTATTAAAATGCTATATTAGAATGCTATCTTTTGGTATTGGTATTGAATATTTCCTTCATCTGCAAAAAATGTATATCTTACTTATATTTTAAAATTTTTTTTTGATTGTATTGACTTAAAATTTATTAAATTTTATACAATCTGTGCTGTTTTTGAGCAGTTAGAAGTTATACCGTACCTACCTATCTACCTAACTAAATAACAATAATACATTCTGACAATATGGGCGATCGATTCAGTTCAACTCACAAATTTGTTTTTGCAGGATGCAAAAACTTGCCAAGCAATGACCATTTTCGATACAACTTTTTGAAGAGTGCAACGATTGTGATCTATTGTGACTGTTTGCTAGTTTTGACTTGCGTTATTGAAAATATACTCGTACATAGGGTGAGACACACAAGTTCAGTTGCGTTGCTATGTACACAGACAAACGTAAAAAGCAACGGGAAATCGTTGTTTTTTTGCCAATTATTTTTATAGTTCTGCTAGTTGTTGAAGCATAAATAATGCTTTGGCATGTTCTTCCTAAACATAAAAAAAACATAAAAAGTTCGAAAAATTTGTAGAAGGTTTGAGTGAATCGAACGGAATAAAAAAAGAGTACCTAGCAGATGGCTCGAAGCACCAAAACTTTGAAGTCAAAACTTAGCTGGAAAACGCTCAAAACAGTACACTTTCAACGATTTTTTTGGCATATCAACAATTTTGGGGTCTCAGCGCAGTTATCTTACGGGGGATCAGTAGTCATTCTGGGGATGTAACCACAACTGGGCGTGGGGGTTGGGGTATGCACCCCCTTCCCTCCCGAGAAACCAAAATACCCCTTCAGAATTCAATTTTTGGAATTTTTTTGTTTTTTTTGGCAATTTTTTGATGCCAATGGATAGTGTAAGTGCGGTGCACATACACACTGATCGAACTCATGCGCTGCTATAGCTTTCCCGTCAGCATCTTTTGGCTGTTCGGATGAGTTTTCTTGTCAGCTCGTTTCGCTGTTCGGATGGGCTATTTATAGCTTTTGCGCCTTTTTGTGCTTTAACCCGTCTAGATGAGTTTCATCTCTGGATT
This sequence comes from Mermis nigrescens, assembly GCA_036768485.1. Lineage (NCBI taxonomy): Eukaryota > Metazoa > Nematoda > Enoplea > Mermithida > Mermithidae > Mermis > Mermis nigrescens. Next base: position 6,318,039 of record JAVLUZ010000160.1, read on the forward strand.
AAATGGCGCAATTTTTTATGTAATCGAGAACTGGTTCGGCTCGCGCAAGCGACTCGAACACCGGCCAGTGGCGGATCTTCGGATCTGCCCAGTTTTTAGACTTCTTAATTGTAAAAGTGCTCAATGAGAAACGTTGAAAAATGGTGTTTTTCCACCATACCACCATTTTTAAGGCCATTTTTTGATCTTTGGAAAATCTTGCATCCCCAGAATTTTGGTGCCGCCCACCTATGGATGTAACACCCGTTGTCTGGACCCCAAACCCCAGAATGTGAAAGATCCCGGCACTAGAATAAAATTTTTGGCAATTTTTTTCGCGATTTAGTTTCGTTAGCGGACCCCTCCCGGAAGTTGATGCCCTTATTTGTTCCTTAAGGTTTGGAGAAGGAAAGTATGTAAGCAAGAAGAGGAGAAAATATGAAAGGGAAGAGCGGCAAGCAACGGAAAAAGAGAGAAACATAAGAAATATAAAAATTAGCAAGAACCAGGAAAAATTGGAAGAAAAGTAACAGGAAAACCATGCACTTTAAAAAATATGAAAATAAGACAAAAACATTAGACTTTCTTAATTTTAATGGAAAGTGAAAATGTTATTTCGATTAAAATTCTTAAGATTTATGCTTAAAGTTATGTATACTCGTATATGTGAAACAGACTAAGTGTAAAAACTAGCGTCGACATCGCTATATCGTTTCGCTATCGCTAAAGACACTAAAAAATGAAGTTTCGTTCATGAAATGTGAGCAGTGGCGAATTTATTATAGGATTTTCGTAAGGGGATGGAGTTCCCCAACCTTCTCAAAATATCAAGAATAGTTTCGAAAACCCGCTATTCCTGCATGTGCAAAGTAGCATTTTTCGCCGTTGTATATTTGTGGTCAAACTGATTTTCTATAGTCTGTTCCATTCCAAACGACTCATTTTTGTTGAAGTCTTATTACTGTTTTTTCACTAAACTAATGGCTTTTTCAATCAAGTTTTCTTGGCTGCTGACCGCTTTAAACTCTTCTTATCAATGTTTAACATGTTTTGCTCAACATGTGGCCCATCAAACAAACTGAGTAATTACCTAAACCGTTGAGTACTATGCTAAAGTGATAAGCTGTAAAGCGAAAATGGGCTGTCTGGAATAGAACAAACTGTAGTGCAAACATTTTGTAAGTGCGGTGCACCTACACGCTCATCGAACTCATGCGCTATTTCCCGACAGCTCGTTTCGCTGTTCGGATGTGCTTCCCCAGCAGCTCTTTTCGCTGTTATGGATGTGCTTTCCCGTCAGCTCGTTTCGCTGTTCAGATATGCTTTCCCAGCAGCTCGTTTCGCTGTTATGGATGTGCTTTCTAAAGTTGTAAAAGATAAGGATTTTTTGCAAGATAAAAGATAAAGATAAAGTTGAAATTTTAAAATCTAAAAGATAAAGATAAAGATAAAGATAAAAAATTAAGAAAGATAAAGATAAAGATAATTTGCAAGATAAAGGAACTAAAAAGATAAAGATAAAGATAAAGATAAAGTGTAAATATGGTCACCTGGACCTATGGTCTGTTTCATTGAACTTTGAGGTTTTTGAAAAAGTTTGAAGCGGTTACAAAAGTATTTTAAATTAATACAATAAATATGATATTCTACAGTATATATGTCGAGTCATATAGAGACGTATGCTTGTTTTGAGCCGCATTACTGCATCAAAACTTTAAACTGCTTCTGTAGCCTGATTCTTGTGGAAAATTTCAGAAGAAAACCGCAAAGTTAAGTGAAACAGACTATAGGAGAATGTTGTATGTGAAGTGCAATAAACGAAAGTGGGTGATGCAAAGCAGCCAACTGAATGCCCTAACTTTTACACCTGAGGTCAAAGAGATAATAGGCATGAAGAACACACAAATGTAGGTTTGTGATTTACCCGCGGTATCTGACCCACGTACACCATAGGTGGGCAGCACCGAAATTCTGGGGGGGTGAAAAAATCTTCAAAGGTAAAAATGGTCTTAAAAGTGGTCGTATGGCGCGTATGGCGAAAGAAGCACCATTTTTCGACGTTTCTCATCGAGCACTATCCAATGGCATCAAAAAATCGCTAAAAAAGCAAAAACAATTCAATTCTGGGGGTATTTTGATTTCTGGGGGGTATTTCAACTTATGGGGGGTGTGTACCCCCGAACCCCCCACGCCCACGTGTGACGTACACTACTGGCCAGGCACGTAACTGGCCGTCCTATTTTGGTGGGGGACCAACAACAATTTTGGGGGGACTACGCCCAAAAAGGCCAAAAATAGCACAAAATAACGTTTAGAAAGTCATATTTTTCCGATTTTTCTGATTTGTGTGGGGTCCGGCCGGACCCTCATATTCTCCCCAGAGCTATGTGCCTGCTACTGGCTGACAGCAAGTCACTTCTTTCTTTTCACAAGCATCTAAACGGAAATGGAAACGATGTGTAAAATCCTGAAACGAAAACGGAAACAATGAGTTAAAGCCGGAAACGGAGACAGAAACGACCCAAAGCACAGGAATCAGGGTAGGACCCATCAGGGTGAATACCTCAAACCCCGTTTCCGGCTAAATTTCTCCCACTGGGGGGGGTTAGGGGCTCGGAAACGGGGTACCGGTTACGACATATATTCAAATATGAAGCTGAACCCTGTTCCGTCGGGGGTTTCTTTGCTCTGGGGGAAGTCCAAAGTGCCATAGCCGGGGTTCACAAAGTAGGACCTATTAATGTGAACACCCTCAATCCTGTTTCCGGCAAAATTTTTCCCAATCAAGGGGGGCTTAGGGGCTCGGAAACGGGGTACACCATTATTCATATATGTACATGGGTAGAATTTTGCCGGAAACGGGGTTGGGGGTGTTGACCTGAATGGGTCCTACTTGCGAATACCCGGTTCCGCCACTTTGGACCAGTCCCAGGGCGTAGAAACCCCCGACGGAATCGGGTTTCAGCTTCACATATGTATAATGGGATACCTCGTTTCCAAACCCCTTCCCCTTCAGTGGGAGAAAATTTGCCTGAAACGAGGTTGGGGGTGTTCACCTTGATGGGCCCTACTTAAGGAATCCCGTTTCCGGCTTTTGGACTACCCTCAGAGCGGAGAAACCCCGAACGGAACTGTGTGCAAAATACTATAACTACGTTTCCGTTCCCGTATTTTACCCATCGTTTCCGCTTCCACTTCCGTTTCCGGATTTTACCCACACCCTGGATATACAGGCATTAGTTTGGTTTGGGCCGCACGTCGTAGGGTTTAAACAATCGTTTTCTTTTCTCTCCTTGTATTACACTAAAACTTGAATCCGTCAAAACATATTTAACGTCAAACCTGCAGTTTGGATTACGTGCTAACTTATGTACATACTTTATCTTTTTTAGCAAGATAAATTCCAATCAAAAAGATAAAGATAAAGATAAAGATAGCCTGTGATTTTTCCAAAAGATAAAGATAAAGATAAAGATAAAATAAAGAAATAGTCAAGATAAAGATAAAGATATCTTTATCTTTATCTTTATCTTGCTAAAAAGATAAAGATAAAGATATCTTTTACAACACTAGTGCTTTCCTGTCAACTCGTTTTGCTGCTCGGACGTGCTATTTATAGCTTTTGCGCTTTTCCCCGTCGAGATGACGTTTCATCTCCGGCTTAAATAGAGCAATTTTTTGGGTAATTGAGCACTGGTTCGGCTTGCGCAAGCGACCGAACACTGCACAGTGGTGGGTCTTCGGACCTGCCCAGTTTTTAGGCTTCTTAATTACAATTTTGCGAAAAATCACAATTTTAAGCAATTTTGTGCAAAAAGTACAGAAATTTTCTTCTAATTTAGCTTAAAAAGGCGCGGCGAAGCGCCACAAAATTGGTAAAATCTCGACAGAAAGACGCTTGGAGACTTGAGTTTCCATTATTTCCTGATTTTGTGCATTGAACAACTATAAAAAATAATTAAAGCAGCGAAGCACAAACTTTTACTAAGATTTATGCTAAGAAACGGAACAACAAAAATATGGCCGCCAGGTCGCCAAGTTAATAAATGTAATAAATAGGTATTATCCAACGATGCTTGATGGCCAAAATCATTGCAAAGTATGAATCCATCCTTTATTTCGCCAGCTATTTTTGGCCAATGGGGAGGGCTTCCGCTACCCCACCCACTCCTATCTGGCACTTCAGCTTTCGTAAAAACCCTATTTATATATACATAATAACAGTGAAATAAAATTCAAAAATGTTTTGCATAATCTGAGAAGTAACATATTGCGCACACATTAAACAATTCAGCGTTTTACTGTGCAAGTTTTCTAAGGAGGAATCTGTAAAATGGTTTCTCCCTAAAGCAATCAGTGTCAGCGTTTTTTTCCACTTTTTGGTCTATTTGTCAACCAAAATTTTGGGAAATGGAAAAAATTTTTGGGCTTGGTTGGCACTTGTGGAAAATTTTTGCAATGTTAAAAATGCGTTTTAGAGAGGTAAAACTTCAAAAATTTTTTGGCGCTTCGCGCCGAATTGATTCTTACTTGCTATTAATATTTTAAATGCGCCGCGCCAATTGCAGCATTTTTATCGACAATCTGGTACTGAACTTGACTACGATTGAAAATCCTTACCTTCTGCACGGATTTGGTCAGTTTTTGTAATGCAAAAATGATTTTAGAGAGCTAAAATTTCAAACTTTTCTGGCGCTTCGCGCCATTTGATAAATTATATTTTTAATTGTCAAAAACGAGTGGCTGGCAAAAACCCAGATTTGAAAATATTGCGTTTTGGGTTTTTGGGGTTTTTCGTGGGTTTTTGGTGGGTTTTTTGGGGTTTTTGGTGGGTTTTTGGGGGTTTTTGGTGGGTTTTTCCTGGGTTTTTCCTGATACACACCAGAGTTGACTTCATACACCTGTAAACATTAATTCGGCTGACTTTGTGTCACATAAAGGACCCAACATAAAAAATAGGACACGTTTAAAACAAAGCTTTATTCGAATGTCGCTGCGCTGACCAGTAGGTAATTAAATTACATATCCCTGTCATCACAATCATCATCGTCTATCACGGTTGAATCACAAAGCTGATTGGCGTTGGTTTTGATAAACACTAGCTTTCGGACTGTTTCAGTGCTCAATGAGCTTCTCAATTTTGAATGGACGAAACCAAAGGTAGAAAAATTTCGTTCCGATGAAGCCGTTGAAACCGCCAACGTAAATACCTATGTAATAAGTGTAAAAGTCAGACAGCAAACTATGGAAAGTTACACTATGCATGAAGCTTACAATAATAGATGTGTGCCTAGTTATTTTGTTCATGTACACAAGGTATAAATTGTTAATAAAAAGGTGCAATTTAACTACATACCTCTTTTCAGGATATAGAATTAGCATTTGAAGTAAAGTTTTTTAATGCAATTATTCGGTATGTACTTTAATTGTTTAATTTATTCAGATGTATAGTATGCAAAGCTTTCTCAGCAGTTGATATACCATGGTGTCGATCCCTCTCACTCAAATCATATCACAATGCATGCTAATGCTGTATGACTGTGTGCTGTGCGCTGTCTGCCTACGGCGCCAGAAGCCAAAAAACAACCTTCAGTCATTTACAATAACTACTAAAACATGATTTAGAGCCTTACATAAGTACCTGCGTCTCAGAATACCAAAAACCCCAAAAACCCAAAAACCCAAGATTTTTTAGAACCCCAAAAACCCACCAAAAACCCAAAAACCCCAAAACCCCAAAAACCCACTTTTGCCAGCCCTGGTTATTGCATGTGTACATAGGATTTTCTACTTAAAAAACACTGATTTTTAAACACAGGCGCTCTATTTTTTACGTTTCTAGACCTCCCAAAAAACGTGGAAAAAGGTCGGAAAAATGGGAAAAAATTTTGGGTCTGGTCTATACAAAGGCGTAGCCAGGATTTCCGCCAGGGGGAATTTCCAAAAAAAATTTTTGTCTGAAAAAACGCGTAAAAACGCGCGGGGCCGTTAGATAACGTGTTTTTTGGGCTTTTCACATCATCCTGCACGATTTAAGCCATTAAAAAAATCAAATTTTCTCAAAATTTTTTTCATGTTTTTGACAGAAAAAATGCTTCTTATGCGCGCGAAGCGCTAATTTTTTGATTTTCCACTATTAAAACGGCAGAAACTGCCAAATAATAGTATAAACCGGCGCGAAGCACCGAATTTTTCGATTTTTCATCGCAAAACAGCATCACGCAACCATATTGCTCACTTTTTGAAAATGTAAAAATTTTATCCAGGGGGAATTCCCCCTTCCCCCCACTGGCTACGCCAGTGGGTCTATAATGTCAACCAAATCGCAGGGAAAAAAACAGGGATCAGTGTTACAAATAATACAAATACAATTAATATTTATTTTCGTCGCACAAAAAAGAACACAATAAGAAAAGAAACATTAATATACAATGCAATACAATCATAAATAAACATTCGACATGAATCATCATACAAAATCATATATTCTAAAAGCAAGAAATTATTAATTATAGTACATTTATACGAGATTAGTGCAAAAGACGAAGGTAGGCAGCATGAGCTAAATAAATTATGCACTTAAAACCCCCATGATGGCAGTTTTCCTTCTATTTTGGCAGCTCTCGGATTTTTGGAAGTTTTTCACGGCTAAATTGGCGAATATGTGCCCTTAATGAATTTCGCTAGTTTACACATATTTCGTTAGATCTCGGTGACCTGAGTTCATATGAACAAAAAATTCGATTGGGTCGGCAATATTCACGAAGTTACAGTGCATGAAAGTTAGAAAAATCTATATGCTTAAGCATAGGAAAATGTAAGTTTTTGCTTTCAATATACTTAGGCTTAGGCTTAGTATATCTGAAAAGGTGTTTTAAGCTGCTTAGGCCGAGGTCGCTCCCGCTTAGGTCAATGTATAGATGCTTAGGTCGATGTATAGATGCTTAGGTTGATGTATAGATGCTTAGGTCGATGTATAGATGCTTAGGTCGATTGTTGGATATTAATTGTTTCGAATTAAATCATGAGTATGTAGTGCTGTTTTCAGCTAAATTATTGTTTTTCAGGCTCGTGAAAATTACCTTTGTCCAGTAAGTGATGTATAGTTTGGAATAATGCTGATTTGGCATTATACACAATATATATGCCGAAACGAAAATTTAAAACAGCGGTAACTACCAATATTCGTGACCCAATCAAAATTATTGTTGTTCTGAACGCGTCTCATCAAGAGCTTTCAGAAAATGTATGAATTACAAAAATCCCTCAAGGGCACATATTCTCCAAAAATTCCGTTTTTCACTCCTATGTTTAACCACAGGATGGCAGTTTTTTGAGGGGCTCTTGGCAGTTTTTTTTGGGCCGCTTCCATATACTTTGTGGGTGGGGGATAGTGATCGACCGGGGCCCGGCTCCAGCCCCGGCAATCCCCGGCCATTTTTCAGCATCCCCGGCCCCGGCCGGGGCAAGGTCAAAAAATGGCCGGGGCCGGGGAAAAATTTAGTTTAATTGGTATTTTGTACAGGCTGTGATACTGGCACTTATTTATCAATGAGCAAGTGTTAATTTTGAGAACTGTGCTGATTAGACCAGATGTATACTTACTTTTCAAATGTTTTGAGTCACATGATCCTAAAATGTTGGTTCTTGCTTTCAAGAATTATATTCGGCCTTTAGTAGAGTATGCTCCAACTGTATGGAGCTTCTATTTGTTCTCTGATATCAACAGGGTTGAACGGGTACAGCGAAAATTTACTAAAAGGTTAATTGGATATATGGGACTTTCTTATGATGAAAGGTTAAAAGCCTTAAATTTAGAGAGGCTTGAACTCCGTAGAATTTATTTTGATTTAATTGTTACGTATAATATTATTCACAATAATCTCTTGCCTTCTGAAGATTTTTATAAGTTTTATGGTCATTCGCTTACTAGAAATGCATTTGCAAATAAGATCTATTTAGAAAAATTTCGACTTGATTGTAAAAAGTATTGTTTTGCTACTAGATCAGCTAGAATTTGGAACGATCTTCCACAATATATTCGAAGTTCTCCAAATGTTGAGACATTTAAGAGAAATTTGAAAAAGGTTGATTTCGGGAATTTTTTGATGGGGCACATGTGAGCGCAATCTATTTGCCTGTGTGTCCAGGACATTTCGCATTTTATTTTATTTTCCTTGCAACTTTTGTTTTACTCTTGTTTTTTTCCGAATAAAGTATTAGTATTAGTATTAGTCCTTGTTATAACTTTGCTACTGTGTATAAATGAGCTTTTACTGAATAAATGTTCAAGAAAATCTGCACGTTTTCGATTCCTCCACTTAACTTATTTAAACTAAATGCTACTTTTAATTTATTCATTCATAGCTATGGCTAAAAGATTTAGAGTTGACAAATACGTTCTATTTCTGGTTGAAAATTGTACGTTTTCAACAAACTGTTTTTACAAAAAACACTTTTACATTTAATTGAATGGGAACCGCGTGCTTTAAAACGCGTTTCTTGTGAAATAGTTATTAGGACCACACATGCACATAGGGGGGGGGTGAGGGGGGTATTACCCCCTGAGGGGTCAGCTAGACCGGTTACTGTCCGACGATTTTGAGCAAACAGGTCTTGTTCTGCATCATTTTTGACATCAAAATCAGTAAAAATGTCAAAATTTTCCCGGCGCTCCGCCACGGATTAGTACTTTTATATACTTTTTTTACCCAAAAAACGCTAAAAATTGATTAATTTCTGTATTTTTTAGTGTTAAAAGTGATGTAATGCAGTTAACATGGACTACAAATGCTTTAAAAATGCTAAATTACTACGAAAAAATGTTTTGTATGGGCTTTTTGACTATTTTGGTCGTCTAAACAACAGAAAATTTGTGAACGTTAAATTTACTGTTGTGGATTTCTGAGATTTTACCCCCCTGCCGACCCTGACCTTGTGCACCTATGATGAGGACGGAGGTTAATTATAGGCGAATGTTAACTACACTGCAGGATTGCGTACGATCCAATAAACTAAATATGTCTCAAATAGTTTCCTAAGGTCCAGAGTTGAGGGATTGGTGAAATCCCAAATTGGAGGACCAGAAAATTAAGTGGTGGACTATCATTAGCCGACTCTATTTTGTTGAACGAGCTTCTTGTGCTTGTACAAAGATCTCCGAAAAGGTCTTTGTATGAGCTAACAAATTTTTGTAGCTATATTATATAAATATATTTTTGAACATACTTATTTTCGCATGCTATCAGTATGTGACAGTGATTTTTTTGTACAATGTACCTTTGTATATACATGAACAAAAATGGTACCCAAAAGTGTTTGTACATTTTGTACCTGTCTTTTTCTTGTACACGGTCCGTTTGTGCATGTACAAAGATGGTCCCCAAAAGTCTGTGCACATTTTGTACACACAAATTTTTGGTTACTATAATATGGTACAGTAGCGATTTTAGTGTGGTAAAACAGGGTCTTTTGACTTTTGATTGTATATTTTAGCTAATTTCTGGGTTTCTAACGCCAAAAATTACTAAAATTGTCTCAAAACGGCGCAAAGCGCCTAAAAATTTGAGATTTTTCGATTCTAAATACAAATTTTGCCATTTTAAAGATATAAAGGACAGACAATTTTTCATATCGAAGCAAAGCGCCGAAAATTTTTTTGAATTTTACACCTTTTTACAGTTTTCATCTTCCCAAAAATCTTTGTACATGTACAAAGATAGTCCTGAAAAGTCTTTGTACATCGGGAAAAATCTTTGGCGAATACAAAAATCACTGTTTTGTACATGCAAATTTTTGTATACTTTAATATGGTACAATAAAGATTTCAGTGTGGTATAACATAGTTTTCCGACCTTTAGTAGTGTTTTTGGCTAATTTTTGGGTTTCTGAATATTTGACATTCTTTCATTTTTCCTTTCTAAGAGCAGTGTTGCTTATTACAAGATTTAATTCGCATATTACAATTTTTGTCATATTTCTGATTTTGTAGTACAACTTGTTTTAGTTTTCTCAATCGAGTTTTACGTGTGAATTCCATTGAAAGCTCATAAAAATTTCGGCACTTCGCGCCGAACTAATATTATCAACTGAATTCAGGCCGAATTATCACATCTAGAAGCACGGTCTTTTTGTATTTGGCGAAGATTTTTGCTGATGTGCAAAGACGTCTCGGAACTGTCTTTGTAAACGTACAAAGATTTTTGAAGAACAAAAACTGTAAAAAGGTGTAGAATTCCTTATTGCTAATCCTACCATTTTAAAGATTTTCAGGGGGTAAGCGGCTGCAAAAATGGAGCCGCTTACCCCCCTTTCTCTGAAAATGGCCGAGGAATATACATGTGACAGGGGGTTCGGGCCAACCCCCATCCACGCTTTGAAGCCCCAAACTTCCTTGAAAGTCAGAAAATAATTGACCATCCTCCCCCATTTTTTGGCGAAAACCTGCGCTTTTTTGGCTATTTTTATGTGTTTTTACCATTTTTGATCTACTTGCTAACCCCTCCTAAAAATGGCGAGGGACCCCTACCCTACATCTCTAGCCGTTACATGTATACTGAGGGACCCTCAAAAAACTTTAAGCGATTACATGCATGTTTTATAGTGATAGTTTATCTATTTACTCTAGCTCACATTCTAAAATAATGTATCACTTCGTGAAATTCTAATAGTTGTGTACACTTTTGCCATACTAAAAAATTAAGTTAAAAAAATTCAAAAGGTTTTCACCAAAAATTGTCTGACAGTGACTTGTGTCTTGGACCCTGAGGGGGTAATACCCCTCCCCCTTATGGGAATGTGTGATGTCTCATTTATTACATCCAATACCTATTGCATCCAATCGCTACAGCAGCAGTAGTAGTAGCGAAGATTCAAATGATATAGAGTGTGCTGATAGCAGCGACATAGACTGTATTGATGATTCAGACAATGAAACACTGGACTAAATTTGTTTCTTGTGACATAAATAGTAATAAAACTTGATATGAAAAGGCGCACCTAACTTTGCGCCTGCCATTTACTACTGAATGGAGCAGTCGCTCATTATTTCTTATCCTATGCCTACGCGAAGTATGTGTCATGCAATAATATTTTCCTTGTCTGACCCCAGCCAGCCGCGGCCCCGGCCCCGGCCCCGGCCACGGCCCCGGCCCCAGCCCCGGCCCCAGCCCTGGCCCCAGCCCCGGCCCCAGCCCCGGCCCCAGCCCCAGCCCCAGCCCCGGCCCCGGCCCCGGCCCTAGCCCCGGCCCTGGCCCCAGCCCCGGCCCTGACCCCGGCCAAAAAAGTCACCCCGGTCGATCACTAGTGGGGGATGACAGTTTTTTCAAGAATTGTGGCAGTTTCTAAAATTTTGACCTGGCAACACTAAAGGCAATGGCAGTGCAGCGCTTCACAGAGCATTTGGTGTGGCGTGGCAATGCGAGTTCTGACTGTTTTCCATTAAATTGACGATTTTTGGCATCTAAACTGAACTGAAGTGAAATGGTTTTTTGATCGTGATTTTTTTGATTGTTTTTTCATAGGCATAGCCAGGATTTTTGCTAGGGGGAGATCAAGAGAAAAACATTTTTTCATCCAAAAAAACCCATAAAAGCGGGTGGGGCCGTGAAATAATGTATTTTTTGGGCTTTTAACATCGTCCTGTGGTATTATTGTGTCTGGTGCACACCCACCTTTTGTGTGTGTATGCATGAGGTATCCTCAGTATACTAATACTAATAATACTGATACTTTATTCGGAAAAAAAACAAGGGTAAAATAAAGTCGCTAGGAAGATAAAATAGCATAGTGTACAATGCAAAATGTCCTGGACACACAAGCAAATAGATTGCGCTCACGTTTGCCCCATCAAAAAATTCCCAAAATCAACCTTTTTCAAATTTCTCTTAAATGTCTCAACATTTGGAGAACTTCGAATATATTGTGGAAGATTGTTCTAAATTCTAGCTGATCTAGTAGCAGAACAATACTTTTCACAATCAAGTCAAAATTTTTCTAAATAGATCTGATTTGCAAATGCATTTCTAGTACGTGAATGACCATAAAACTTATAAAAATCTTCAGAAGGCAGGAGATTATTTTGAATAATATTATACGTAACAATTAAATCGAAATAAATTCTACGGAGTTCAAGCCTCTCTAAATTCGATGCTTTTAACCTTTCATCATAAGAAAGTACCATATATCCAATTAACCTTTTAGTAAATTTTTGCTGCACCCGTTCAACCCTGTTGATATCAGAAAGCAAATAGGGGCTCCATACACTGGAGCATACTCTACTAAAGGCCGGATATAATTCTTAAAGGCAAAAACCAACATTTTAAGATCACATAAATCAAAGCACTCATTTTCAAAGCTTTTGCTGATATATTAGTACAATGACAACTACATGATAAGTTTGTTGTTAAGGAAACACCTAAATCTCGAATTGAGGAACCTGCGTCAGATAACAAAAAATGGTTTATGTGAAATGTAACTTTAGGATTAGCGTACCCTAGATATAACAGAACATTTAGGGAGAGATATTCTTAACTGATTTTTGTCAGATCAGGAAACCAGCTTATCTAAATCTTTTTGCAACAAAGTATATATAATTTGAGAAAAATTAAAGAGCTTCAAATCATCAGCAAAGAAAAAGACTTCAATATGCTCAACAGCTTGAACAAAATCGTTTACAAACAACAGAAACAAAGAGAGTCCTAAAATGCTACCTTGAGGTACGCCACTAATAACTGGTTTCCGATCAGAAAAAGCGTCAAAAATTTTGACCTTTTGTAAACGATTTGTCAAAAAAGAAATTAACCATTTTAATAACATTCCATTTATCCCATAATGCTTCAACTTCTCTATCAATTTAGAATAAACGACAGAGTTGAAGGCTTTACTTAAATTGACATGAACAACATCAATAGGAATAGATGCGTCGAGTGATTTAACCCACACGTTTGTACACTTCAAAAGCTGAGTTTCACATGACTTTCCCTTTTGAAAGCCAAACTGCCGTGAAAAGAAATTAGTTTTCGACTTTAAAGAAAATTAAAGCTCTGTTTATAATATACTCCATAATTTTACAAGTGACACAACAAAGATATATTGGACGGTAATTTTCAACTGAAGAATAATCATCCTTCTTAAAGATAGGTACTACAATCGTATCTTTCCAACAAAAAGGTACTTCATCACTTCTATAAGAAACTTCGAAAATAGAACCAAGTGGATCAACAAGAAATGGACACAATCTTTTGATAAAATATGGACAAATACCATCAAGCCCAATAGAGAAAGTTTGCTTTAGATTTTGAATGGAATTTAGTACAGATTCGAAACTAAAATCTACCTTAACATCAAGTATATCTTTGTAACTTAAGTTTGTGGTATTAATAGGGAAATCATTATCAACTGTAAACACTGATGCAAAGAATTCATTGAAAACATTCGCTTTTTGCAAGTCGGAGTTGATAATAGAGTTGTCAACAACTATGTTGGGCATATTGTTTCACGGATTTTTCTTAGTATTAATAGAACGATAAAAATGCTTAGGATTGGATCCTTTTTAACAGTTTACATTCCGGTGCACAATAATATTCTTTTATAGCTTTCCTTACAAGTCTACTGTATTTAGAGTAAATATTGCTGAACATAGGATCAAATTCAGATTTTCTCTAGAATTTTAATTTTTTTGACAACAGTTGTCTTATATTTTTAGGATATTTATTAACTCTACTAGGTTTGGAAAACGGAACAAAAGAATCTATAAGATATTGCATCACCGATGAAAACGATTATAAAAATCGTCTACTGTCACACAAGTAGAAAAGATCAATGGTCACTGAATGTTGGCAAGAAAAGTAAATATAGATTTATAATCAGCTTTTCCAAAATTACGTTTCAAAGCTACTTGTCGCCTGACTTCAAACGGTAGTAAAATTTTGAAAATAACAGAATCATGATCACTTGTAGCAAAAGGAGGTCTTGTTTTGCAATCATTAATCAATGATTTATCAGATGTAAATATTAAATCTAGAATATTTTGACCCAAGGTAGGGTGATGTACATGTTGATATAATCTATAACTATTAACGGTTCCGAAAAAATTGAAAGACATACTATTTTCAGATAATACATCAGTTGTATTCCATTTGATATCCGGTAGATTAAAATCACCTAAAACAATGAGGGTTTTATTACAATCAAGCAATATATTTAAAAGATTTCAATAATCTTGATTTTGTTTGTCATGTAGAGAATAATTAGGAGGTCTATAGCACGAAATGAACCTATTTGTAATAGAACTATAAAAAGATTGCAGGCAATAATTTCACCAGTACAGTCAATTGAGGAAGTATTAATTAATCTCAGAGACAAATTTTTTTTGAAGATAATACCGACCCCTCCACTTGCTCTTTTTTACGATCGTTTCTAAAAACTGGATAATCAAAATTTGCATTTAACAAAGAATCACTAAAAGTATTAGTCAGCCATGTTTCAGTAATAAAAATCAAATCATAAGTATAAGAACTCAAAAGCAACTGCAAATCAGCAATTTTGTGACATACACTGTGCAAATTAAACAAAATAGAACACAATTTATTTACAAAGTTAGGATTTGGAACGTTTTTTGGGTCGATTATATTATTATTTAAAGATCTACCACAATTGTAAAAAATTTTTCTTTTTTGCTGGGGCGAAATTACCTATAAATTAACGGAATTTAGCGGAAATAAAACAAATTTATCAGGTTTGCGAATAATTTGACTTTTAGCATAATTAATAAAGAAAGAACTGGGTGGAAAAACACTGGATTTATCGCGCAGAGTCCGTGCATTGCTGCTGCTTGTAGGTAAGATCAGGTCTAGCTCGTAAGTTCTTGTGGGTGCAACCTGGCTTCACGATCTTATTGATAAAGTTGATAAAATTCGTTTTTACATGGCTCGAAACACAAATGACTTCAAGAAACCTTGGTTGGTTCTCATTTGCCGGACCATCACGAAAACATACAAGGCGTCCGATGGCTTTACCGATGAAACTTTCTTATTGTCATGTGTGAAACACAGCAATTTGCAAATGTTTGTGAGGTCATTGTCAGAATTGCTTAAACCGAAGGGAACAACATTTTTACTTTTGGACGCCAATTTGATAGACTTGTTTATCGTTTTGATCAATCTGTTCCCAGCAGTTTCCAATGTTACAGGATTTGAAGAAGAAAACTTATTTTACAGGAGTGAGACTTGTTTTAGAAAAAGCAGTTTCCATTTTTACATGAAGTTCATTAAAGCGGGCTTCCATCATTTCCATTTGTCGCTCTAACTGTAGAAGGCGATCAGTCTTCGGCAAGCAGCCTTCACAGAAAAACTTCTGTGACTTTAGACAACTAAGAGCATCGTACGTCCCGCGATCAATTCCAAAGCACTTGGCATGTCCCCACATTTTGCAGAGATCACATCTGACGCCCATGTCATTATTGCGAACCAGATTGTGACATTTGAGGCATGATTTGACCTTCTTTGCAGATACCAATGGAGACAATTTCGACTGAGAGTTTGTACTTGATCGCTTGTCACTCTCAATTAAAATAGTTTCATTGTTTGCGAAATTATACCAATATTTTGCTTCTTTTTAGCCATAGCCATGGAGTGTACATATATAATGAATAATTTGCATGGGATGCACTTTTAGCACTTGCAGTGTGTTTCATTTAAGTTTTGACGTGATCTCTAAAAATATTCACTGATAAGGAATTGACAGATTGCGCTATGTATGCAACAAACTATCATTTTATCCTATAGTATAGAATTCACTGGGCAAACTAATTTCCTTATTACTGTAGCACCCAATTTCTTCATCGCTTGACCAATAACCTACAGATACCAAAAATATACTACATACTCCGTCAATCAGACGAAAAATTGAGGGATACAGTAATAAGGAAAAATTGAGTGCTACAGTAATAAGGAAATTTTAACAGGCAGACGACAAACGGCAAGCGAATATGCACTACAAATTTATTGCATGTATAGCCAGTATTATAGTCTGTCTCTCATGACTTCGGTCATAAATTTTAAAACTCTCCGATAATAAGCTGACAGATTGTGATTGTAGCTTTGATCTGATATGTAATTATCATAACCTCAGCTTACTGTCATTGAAAATTCTTAGAATTTATGCACAAAGTTATGTGAAACAGACTAATAATGTCACAAGTGAAATCGTCACATCAAATGAATGAAAACTATTGTTGCGGGTACATCTGAAAACGAAGTATATTCTGCCGCCTGCAGAAGGAAGTTGAACCTCCAACCAGTGATCGGACCGAGGCCTCGGCCTCGGCCTCGGTAAGCCTCGGCGTTTTTGGAGCCTCGGCCTCGGCCCCGAGGGCGAACCTGAAAAGTGCCGAGGCGCCGAGGGTTAAAATCAAATTTGAATAAGTTTATTATGTCCGTTGAATATTAACTATTTAGAATGCATCTGCAGTACAAAGGCTATTTTTACCTATAGACTTTTCTTGTGGTTTTAGTCGCGTACCCAGTTACACAAAGTTACATAGAGCAAAGTGCCAATTTATTATTCATGTGATGACTAAGTTTTAATTCTCATGCTTGCTACATGGATCGGAAACACACATTCCCGAAGAGAGGGGTGAGGGAGGTTTATTACCCCCTCTCAGGGTACAAGACTCAAGTCACTGTCAGACGATTTTTGGTGAAAACCTTTTGAATATTTTTGAACCTAATTTTTACAATGGCAAAAGTGCAGCTAACTAATAGAATTTCTCGAAGTGATACAGTATTTTTGAATGTAAGCAAGAGTAAATAGACAAACTGTCACTATGAAACATGCATGTAACAGCTCAAAATTTTCGGGAGGGGCTCCTCGGCATACATGTAACGGCTAGAAATTTCGGGTGGGGGATTAGCGACTCTAATTCTATGTCAAAAATGGCAAAAGCACCTAAAATAGCCAACAAAGCGCAAATTTTCGCCAAAAATGGGGAGGGTAGGTCAAAATTTTCTGACGTTGGAGGGAAGGGTGTGGGGAGGACGTCCAACCCTGAGTGGGTGGGGAATTTCCCGAAGCCCTTCCTGTTACACGTATGGTTTTCGGCCATTTTCATGGGAGAGGGCGTAAATGATTACGAATTTTCGGCCGAAAATCGCAAAAACGCAGCTAAAAATGGCCAATAAATGCAGGTTTTGCCAAAAATCAGTTTCGGCTCGCGCATTTTTGGAGCTATTTTTATACAATGTTAAAATACTTTCTCGGACAAAGTGATATTAATTATATCGTTTTTCAGTATTTTTTAGAAAATTTCAAAAAATTTTCAGCGCTTCGCGCAAAATATCGCTAATATACTGTATTTAGATTTAAGCAGAGGCATTAAACACTCAAAAATCAATTTTTCTCTAATCTAGGCATCTTTATGCAGATTTAAATATCTTTTGTATCCATTTATACTGTTTTAAAAATTTTTATGCAAAACAAGTACTATTTAATAACTCAGCACATTTAGCCGTTCAAAGATAAAATTGACTAATTTATCCTGATGTTGCATTGGATTTCTAAGCACAGTAGTGCTTATTACAAGATTTAATTGGCATATTACAATATCTGTAATATTTCTGATTTTGTAGTACAAGTTTTAGCTTTCTCAGCCAAGTTTTGTGTGTAAATTTCATCAAAAGCTCATAAAAATTACGGCGCTTCGCGCCAAATAATCTTATGAACTATATCCAGGCCGAATTATCACATTTAGGACCACGGTTTTTTGTATTCGGCAAAGATTTTTCATAATGTACAGAGACTTTTCAGGACTGTCTATGTACATGCACAAAGATTTTTGGAGAGACAAAAACTGTAAAAAGGTGTAAAATTCCCGGAAATTTTCGGCGCATCAGTAATTGTCTGTCCTATATATCTTTAAAATAGTAGAATTTGCATTTAGATTGGAAAAATGTCAAATATTCAGAGACCCAGGAATTAGCTAAGATACGCTACCGAAGGTCGAAAACCTCTGTTTTACCACATTAAATCGCTACTGTACCATACTACAATAGTACACAAAAATTTGCATGTACAAAATGTTCAAAGACTTTTGGATACCATTTTTGTACATGTAAAAAGGTATCTTGCACAAAAAAACACTGTTTAGGACTGCATGCCGTTTGCAGATCACACACTGGCAGTATGTAAAAATGTGTATGTTTAAAAATATATTTATATAAAATATCTACAAAAATTTGTTCGCTCATACAAAGACACTACTTAATTTACTGGTCCCCCATTTTGGGATTTTACCCTTCCCTCAACTCTGGACCTTGGAAACTATGATCGGAAAGTACAGTGCAGTTTCCGTCATTTTACCTACCACACCAGAATTGGATGACTGAAAAAGCGTGTTTAAACATGCATTACTGCAAATGCGAGCGCAACAATGGCTACAGTCCTGTCTTTACTTAGCTTATTTCGTTTCTTCGTTTATTTCTTTGACACTGTTTTCTTATTTATGTATAGTAATAAAAGTTTTTAAGTGCTTGTTCAGCCATATTTTTTATTATATTTTCCAAGTCTTCAACGGCAACTTGTTGAATTAAGTATGCTTTCATTCTGCTGACTTTATTCAATAAATCCGTCACACATTTAATCTACTATTATTGAAAATGACATTTGATAAAGTGTTCAATATTACGATTATTCTCTAGCTCTTGTGCATACAAAATATTATAAGAGCACTATTTATGGGTATAGGTATATAAGCTTGACCCTCGGCATTACCCTCGGCCTCGGCCTCGGCCGAGGCAAGGATTTTAAGGCGCCTCGGCCTCGGCCGAGCAGATCACTGCCTCCAACGTAAAAATCTATAAACAAACAGCGTATTCCTAAAGAAGAAGTAATCAAAGTAATCACTAATTAAAAGGCGACATTCGCAAACAAAAGTTTTTCTGAATTTTTGCACATTTTTGACGGAAAAATGCTTATTGTGCGCTCAAAGCGCTAATTGTTGAGTTTTCCTGCAATTAAACGATAGAAACTGCCAAAAGATGGAAAAAATCGAAGCAAAGCACCGACTTTTTCGATTTTATATCACAGAACAGCATTGTGCAATGATATTGCGCAGTTCGTGAACATGTCGGAATTTTTTTCAGCAATAAATTATTTCAGTTCACTTCCTAAGCGGGGAAATCCTCCATTCCCCTGTCTACGCCAGTGTTTTTTCTTTCTTACGACGAACGCCTTAACCAACTTAACCTGTGTCAATTAGAATTACGTCGCTTGCATATTTGCTCATGCATGATGTATCAAATTATTAGTCAAAAATCTTGTCTTTCAATGACAGATTTTTTGTGCTTAGTAAAAATACTACTTGCTGCACAAATCGCTTTAAGCTAGTTGTTCCTCTTGTTTGTTGTTATTTAAACAAAAATTTGATGTTTTCATAAGTATATCTCTTTCTGGAATGACCTACCCGATTTTGTAGTTTCTTCCCCTAACTTAAATAGGCATTGGTGTAGCTGGTTCACATATGTATTAAGATTGCTACATTATAAGTACTTATACAGCAAGTAGTATTCAGTGAAAGCTGCCACAGGCGAATTTTAGAATACATCTACTTTGCACATTTCAAAAAAATAGCCTTTTTATGCGATTTCAAGCAGGTTGTTTGAAATAAACTTTAAAATAAATTTTATTTTCCAACTTTCATTTCCGTCTGTTTTTTACCTTTTATATTAAAAAATCCTACTTGAATTCGCTAATTTACATAAAATTGTAAATCATAAATTCTCACTACTTAGGTATCTTTGGACTCTGTGCGTCTTCACATTCGTGCCAGGGATGATCCAAGCCTAAGAAAAAGATGTGGCGAAAATTGCGGAACGAGCAAAGCGAGCGGAGCAATTTTGGCCCCATTTGTTTCAGGCTTAGATCATCCCCTGGCACCAATGTGAAGGCACATTACTAAGCCTGAGCCTAAAAAATAAATATTAGAAGAGACATAGGAAGAAAACGATGCTAGCACCCTTATTTGTCAAAGTATATGTAATCCTTCCCTTTCTAACTAACCTTAACAAAATAGAATGATAACCAGATGGTTTGCATGAATGAATTATTATAATTACTGAAGTTTAAATTCTCTTTCACTTTTAAATGTTGATATCCATGCTGATCCAGTCGTAAGCCTTCCAGCAGTTGTCATTATTAGTCGTTCCAGGCAAGACCCACTCCACGCCATACCCGTCCATCAATCGCCGCTGTCAATATGGACTATTCCAATGCTCCGCCACACCTATCACATTTATAATCCGGCTCCTTTGGTACAAATTGTAAATCTTGTAGCAACTGTAAGAGTTTCGCCAAATCGTCGGATAGTTCATTAGTTTCTCTAGGATTAAGAAACATGCTTAGAACGCAGCAACAGTGCAGAGCATAAGCAACCTTGATAAACAATCTAATATACAAAATGCGTATTATACAGCAGCACGGTAGAGCGTAAACAACCCGAATAAGCAATTCTAGTGCACAAAACAAACACCTATTCCGTAAATCACACATGATTAAACCAAATTTGCATAGAAGAGCAACGTTGACTTCCACGTGAGCATAAGGTTACTAATCTAACACCCTACAGTGCATAAAGAATCGATCAGTCAGTACTGCTCCACAGATCACCTGCCTGTGATGATAAGCACACCTTTTATCAAATGCAATAGGAACGGAGTGGTCTATCTAGGCAACAGTAAATGCGCCTAACTCCATTTTTGATCATACATTCATGTAAACTGACATAGACCGATTGCAGTGTATTCCGTGCGATTTGCTTTGTGTCGCCTTCTTAATATAACTACACTACTGCCACCCTGGTTCGAATTGATTCAACTCGAAAACAAATAAGGTGGTGCTCGGATTTTTTCTGTAGATTCATGTGACCACACCTGGGCGTGGGGGTTGAGGGTATGCACCCCCCGAGAAACCAAAATACCCCCCCCCCGATTTGAAACCCCCCTAGAATTCAATTTTTGAAATTTTGTTGTGTTTTTTGCAAATTTTGATGCCAATGGATAGTGCTTGATGAGAAACGTCGAAAAATGTTTTTTTCGCCATACCTCCATTTTAAGGTCATATTTTTACCTTTGATGAATCTTGCACACTCCCCCTCCCAGAATTTTCTTGCTGCCCAAGTATGCATGTGACTGACCAAAATGTTGGTGCCAGCGTTTAAAATAAGCCATTCCATTACTCGGGCTTATTTTAAATGCTGGCACCAAGATTTTGGTCAGTCCATGATACTAAGCCTAAGCCTAATAAGCAGGTAAAGCATTGCAAAACATTACGAATACCTTGCGTTCTTTATCGAAATAAACCAGCATTAGGCGATTGGTTAAGGTTCTGGGCTTTGAAGCAAGAGGTCCACATTTCGAATCTGGTTGGCAGCGACTTGCTCCCGCTTCATCGGATGCTACAAACTGCATACATACGCTTTTACAATATGAATACCCTAATACATATGTGAACCTGCTAAACGAATGCCCTTAAATATACATATTCAAATATAGATTAATTGATGTTGACTTATCCAAATTTATTGGAGGGCGAGCTTAAATCGTCATTTCTATGACTCGCTCGTCGCCTTTTGCTGTACGTTTTTACTGTATTGACCGTACGTTTTATTACTCTCTTGGGTCCTTCATAATTGTCGCGTTTTCAACAATAAATTATTTCACTTCAGTTCAGTTCAGATTGTGAGATTTTTGAGATTTCTGATTGTGGCACGTCTTTGATGATATGTATAACGGATTTCTAGTTATTTCGACGAATTTTTAACATAAAAACTTCGAGTAGCTTTAGCTATGCTTCTGGCTTCAATTGGCTATGCGGAGCTGCTTTGATTAAAATTCGATAAATTTGACTTTATATTTGGATAGAGCAAATCTTGCTCTCGTCATTCACGTTGCTAGATTATTTCAAACAGTGGTCAACATTCATAAAAATGCGCTTAAAAAGCGCAAAAGGAGGACCCCATAGGGAAAATTTTGACATGCTCAAAATTGAGCATATGGTTGCATGATGCTGTTCTTCGATGTAAAATCGAAAAATTCGGCGCTTTGCGCCGATTTCTTCTACCTTTTGGCAGTTTCTATAATTTTATTGCCGGGAAAGCAAACCGATTTTTAGACCCAACCAACAGAATTTTGGAGCCCACCAACTGACTTAGGACCCCAGCAATCGATTTTTAGACCATAGCAACCGATTTTTGGAGCCAAGAAATGATTTCAAGACCCCAGCAACCGATTTTTCGGACACCACACCAACTGATTTTTTGACCACAGCAATCGATTTTTAGACCTCAGCAACCGATTTTGGAGCCCACCAGTTGGTTTTTAGACCCCAGAAACCGATTTTCGGACCCCACTAACTGATTTTTGGAGCCCACCAACTGATTTTTGGAGCCCACCAACTGATTTTTGGAGCCCATCAACTGATTTAGGACCTCAGCAACCAATTTTTATACCCCACCAACAGAATTTTTGAGCCCACCAACTGATTTAGGACCCCAGCAACTGATTTTTCGTAGCCAAGAACTGATTTTAAAAAAGCAGCAACTGATTTTCAGATCCAACTGACTGATTTTTTGACCCTAGCGATCGATTTTTAGACCTCAGCAACCGATTTTTTGAGTCCAACAACCGATTTTTGGAGCTCAGCAATCATTTTTCAGATCCCAACAACCGATTTTCAATTCCAGGCAACCTAATCGGTTACTGGGCTCTGAAAATCGGTACGTAAGTAATGCATAATTCAGAGATTATATTTAAGTAAGTTATGCCTAATTTAGAGAAAATAATAATTCGTCAGATCAAAATAAAACATGATGTATTTTTGTGATCTTCTACACATCGATGTATTGAAATGTTCTATGTGTAAATAATATAAACTGTTTTATGTGTAAATAAACGCTAGTCTTTTATACATACATTACTTGTTATTGATGTTTAGGCCGCGCTGGAATTTGACAATTTTTGTAATGCAAAATTGCGTTCCAAAAAAGGTGAAATCTCAAAATATTCCGGCGCTTCGCGCCGAATTGATTTAATTTTATTACTTGTTATTGATGCTTAAGCCGCGCCAAAGTTGGACAATTTTTGTAATGCAAAATTGCGTTTCAAAAAGGTGAAATCTCAAAATTTTCCGGCGCTTCGCGCCGAATTGATTTAATTTTATTACTTGTTATTGGTGCTTAAGCCGCGCCAAATTTGGACAATTTTTGTAATGCAAAATTGCGTTTCACAAAGGTTAAATTTCAAAATTTTCCGGCGCTTCGCGCTGAATTCGGACAATTTTTGTAATGCGAAATTGCGTTTCAGAAAGGTAAAATGTCTAAATTTTCCGGCGCTTCGCGCCGAATTGATTTAATTTTATTATTTGTTATTGATGTTTAGGTTGCGCTGAATTTTGACAATTGTCATGCATTTCAAGCAGGATTAATATTTGAAATGAAAACGTACTATTTGACGACATGAAAATGAGGAACTCTGTAAAAGTTTTATTTTTACACAATAAATTGCATAAAAAATAAGCATATTAAAGGCGGTGGATGTCTCTTCAAGATTAAACGTCAATTGTTACTAAAATAATTAGTTTTTAAACATAATGGCTATGCAAATTATCGATTGCACTATTTTTTTACACCATACTAATTTTGACACCATTTTTAATTAAAAAATTATGTCGCGAGAAATAGTGCGACTTCGCGTGAAATTATGAATGAACTTTGCGTGGAAGCAAGACTACCATGTTAAAAATTCGATGTAAATTTTTACACGCAGGAGTTATGTAGCAACCACTTTTCTGACTTACATAGGCAACCAACCAAAAAATTGGGCTCCGGTACCAGCCGTGACTTTAAGGCTTGCCCAGCTATGATCTGGAGTTGTCGTGCACTTGGAAAAAGGTTACCTGGTGCATAGGTAGCATATGTAGTTTGCTCATTTGCTTCTCAAGTCGTCATATTTAGGCTGGCAATCGACCTTCAGCATGTACGTATGCCCATGTACAAAACATAGCCCCATCTCAGAAACCCTTCGCCCCGTTGCAGGATTGGTCCGGCCCATTGCTGGTTGAGGGCGATATGGGCCATTGCCCAGGTTGGTGAGAGGGGCATTACCCTTCCCTCAGATTTTAAAAAACTGGTTACTGTCTGACGATTTTGGTCAAACTTAAGTCGCTGCTTGGGAAAAATTAGATTTTATAGTGGAAAAATACAGCTCATCTAAGCAAAAGTTCAGTCAACCTGGTCACTTTACTGCAAAAGTATTAACTTTTCCATAGTCCTATACTTTTGGTCTATTGGTTGTCACATATTAGTGATTTTTCCGATCGATACATTGTTCAAAATGAACATTTTTATAGGAAATTACATTTTAGAATTGAATTTATCTACCTTCTGAACTCAAAAATAACATTTTAACATGCTTAAGTAAGATAACAATATCAGTATATTATCTGGCAAAAACGAATGTTATGACCTATATTTACTAAGTGACCGTCTTCAAACTTCACCCCCTTTGCCCACCCCTACCTTGCCCACCTGTGGTAAACCATAAAGATTATGTAACTACAAAGACAGAAGTTAGGGAATTATTCGTCGATTAAATGATGAGAAATCAGTTGTGTAGATTGTTTAAACGATAGATTTGTGTAATAAGAGCATGGAATAGAGTGAAAATTCTGAAATTTTCTTTTTCTTCACCATCTCATAGAGTTAATTGAGATCCGCTCAAAAATGCCGTTATTTTTGCCTATCTCCTAATGGCTCCCGAGAAATCTGACATCAAAATTTTCGGCTCCCCGAAATAAAATCCTAGATACGGGCCTGCTTTCGTTTATCCGAATAATGTTTTATAATAATTGTAATTAATTGTCCTGAAGTGATGTGCGAAATAAGGTTAAACACGAACACATGACAAAATAGCTATTAAACAATAAGACACACGCATCACAAAGTGATACTTTAGGTATGCCCCATCACGAATTTGAAGGATCAATTTTGTGCAGCTCTTTTTTGAAAAAAATCAATGTTTTGAGATGAGGCGACATAATCCGGTAATTTGTTCCAAATGTCAAGGTAGCGCTGTGAAAAAGTCATTGAAGTCAACATTGGAACGGACACTGTTAACACGAGCTTATAAATATTTTCGGCTCGAGTGGCGTTGGAACTAAAGACAAAAACTTCATAACATTAATAAAAGACAATCCACAAATAATTTTACGAATAAGAGCAAATGCCAGCATGGGGATGTCATGAAAACATGGTATGTCTTCAGGCCCCGGCCAGGTCGCGTTCCCGACCATGGTAAGAAAGGGGCCCGTCCCGGTACGGCTCTACTAGGAAGATAGAGTATCGACAGAAAACGCCAAGACACAATGCTTTTGACGCGTATCCGCCGTTTTTGGGACCAAAAAAGGCATTTAAAAATTTTAACTCTCTCATGCTGAGCATGTCTTATGAAATAAGCGTTAAATAGGCTCTGCTTTGGCCTGCCCGTCTATTTTGATTTCTAATTTTTGATAAGTAGATAGCTAAGCTATTGTTCCTATGCACTGTTTTTTTTGTACGAGCCTCTTTGTACATGTACAAAGATCTCCGGAAAAGTCTTTGTACGAGCGAAAATTTTTTTGTACATATAAAGTATAGATATGCAATTGAATGTACACATTTTTACATACTACTAGATTGTTATCCGTGACCCGCACGCTTCGCAAAAGGTGTAACTTTGTCCTAAATTCAGCTTGTTATATTAGTTCGGCCCGAAACGCCAAAATTTTCATGAGTCTTAATTTGAAATTACACATAAAATTCGACTCAGCAAGTTAAAATGACTTGTGTTACACAATTATAAATAATGAGCGGTTGCAATGTGCTGACTGAATCTCATAATAGACACGAATTTGCTTATGAATTTAATGCAACACAAAGATAAAAGAGTCGATTTTATCTTCAAACGGCAGAAAACAGTGCAAAGTTGTTTGATAGTTCTTTTTTCTGCATAAAATCTTTATAAAACAGTGGAAATAGATGTAAAAGATGCTTCAATCTGTACAAAGATGCTTACAGATAGATTTTGGAGTGTTAAATGCCCGCGCTTGGAGCTAAATAGAATGTAATTATGATACTCGGCCGAAAATTTTTAGAAATTTTGCTAAAAAATACTCCAAAAACGTTAAAATTACTATTACTTTGCCCCAAAAGTTTTTGTACATTGTACAAAGATGGCTCCGAAAATCTTTGTACGAGCCTCAAAATCTTTGTCTCGTACAAAAAAAACAGTGTTCCCATGTCTCTAACTCTTACGTATTTTCCCCATCTCTATTGTCTTATGTCTTGTGCATTTAGTCTTTCTTCCATGCATGCAAATGCATACCATTTGCTTTCTTAGCTTGCTTTTCTCAGAGGGTTTTCGCCAAAAGGAACAACGATGTTCACGGCATCAGCTAGTATTTATTTAAGAGGAGAATCGAATGCATCCGATTGTAAGCATTCTGTTGGTCACCCTTATTATTTCTCTAGCCGGGAAATGGGCTATTATCCAAGACATAAGCGTAGAAATTACCGAACCATGTCAGCTCTATATTCGAACATGAGGCCGTACGACCGCACAGTATACGCAAATGAAGGTGGAGCTGTATTTGGCCTTGATTTTACGCCTTGTGGGTATGCATTTAGTCATTTGAGTGAAAGGCTTAGGTGGGGTACTGTTAAAATTAAAATTCTACTGTAATCTCAAAGGACGTACATAGAGCAGACACGTAAATTTTTTACGGTTTTTGGCTTAGAGAATGCTCAAAAAATTCAGGAATAATTGAATAAAAAAGTAGCTTTATGCTTAGCGCTGTAGTGGTGATTCATTCTGATTTGTGTTGTGGTATATACATATGTGCGCAGTGGGAAATCCTATTAACACTTTTTCATAGTCCCAGTCGGATTAAGTTTCGAATTTATTGTTGAGGAAGGAACACTATCAGCTTAGCTTAACTTGTCTACTGAGAAACGAATTATTGTTATTCAATTCACCTAAATGAAAATTATTCTCGTATTTTTTTATTTTTTTTCGATCTTTATTCTCAATAATGTCTTTTTTAATTGGAATACTTTGAAAGCCCGTGTCAGATTTTCACTTTTTCACACATTTTTCTCTGCATCGATTTCAGCAAAGTTGTTACTAAGATCAGTGATCGGACCGAGGCCTCGGCCTCGGCCTCGGCAAGCCTCGGCGTTTTTTGGAGCCTCGGCCTCGGCGCCGAGGGCGAACCTGAAAAGTGCCGAGGCGCCGAGGGTTAAAATCAAATTTGAATAAGTTTATTATGTCCGTTGAATATTAACTATTTAGAATGCATCTGCAGTACAAAGGCTATTTTTACCTATAGACTTTTCTTGTGGTTTTAGTCGCGTACCCAGTTACACAAAGTTACATAGAGCAAAGTGCCAATTTATTATTCATGTGATGACTAAGTTTTAATTCTCATGCTTGCTACATGGATCGGAAACACACATTCCCGAAGAGAGGGTGAGGGAGGTTTATTACCCCCCTCTCAGGGTACAAGACTCAAGTCACTGTCAGACGATTTTTGGTGAAAACCTTTTGAATATTTTTGAACCTAATTTTTACTATGGCAAAAGTGCAGCTAACTAATAGAATTTCTCGAAGTGATACAGTATTTTTGAATGTAAGCAAGAGTAAATAGACAAACTGTCACTATAAAACATGCATGTAACAGCTCAAAATTTTCGGGAGGGGCTCCTCGGCATACATGTAACGGCTAGAAATTTCGGGTGGGGGATTAGCGACTCTAATTCTATGTCAAAAATGGCAAAAGCACCTAAAATAGCCAACAAAGCGCAAATTTTCGCCAAAAATGGGGAGGGTAGGTCAAAATTTTCTGACGTTGGAGGGAAGGGTGTGGGGAGGACGTCCAACCCTGAGTGGGTGGGGAATTTCCCGAAGCCCTTCCTGTTACACGTATGGTTTTCGGCCATTTTCATGGGAGAGGGCGTAAATGATTACGAATTTTCGGCCGAAAATCGCAAAAACGCAGCTAAAAATGGCCAATAAATGCAGGTTTTGCCAAAAATCAGTTTCGGCTCGCGCATTTTTGGAGCTATTTTTATACAATGTTAAAATACTTTCTCGGACAAAGTGATATTAATTATATCGTTTTTCAGTATTTTTTAGAAAATTTCAAAAAATTTTCGGCGCTTCGCGCAAAATATCGCTAATATACTGTATTTAGATTTAAGCAGAGGCATTAAACACTCAAAAATCAATTTTTCTCTAATCTAGGCATCTTTATGCAGATTTAAATATCTTTTGTATCCATTTATACTGTTTTAAAAAATTTTATGCAAAACAAGTACTATTTAATAACTCAGCACATTTAGCCGTTCAAAGATAAAATTGACTAATTTATCCTGATGTTGCATTGGATTTCTAAGCACAGTAGTGCTTATTACATGATTTAATTGGCATATTACAATATCTGTAATATTTCTGATTTTGTAGTACAAGTTGTTTTAGCTTTCTCAGCCAAGTTTTGTGTGTAAATTTCATCAAAAGCTCATAAAAATTACGGCGCTTCGCGCCAAATAATCTTATGAACTATATCCAGGCCGAATTATCACATTTAGGACCACGGTTTTTTGTATTCGGCAAAGATTTTTCATAATGTACAGAGACTTTTCAGGACTGTCTATGTACATGCACAAAGATTTTTGGAGAGACAAAAACTGTAAAAAGGTGTAAAATTCCCGGAAATTTTCGGCGCATCAGTAATTGTCTGTCCTATATATCTTTAAAATAGTAGAATTTGCATTTAGAATGGACAAATGTCAAATATTCAGAGACCCAGGAATTAGCTAAGATACGCTACCGAAGGTCGAAAACCTCTGTTTTACCACATTAAATCGCTACTGTACCATACTATAATAGTACACAAAAATTTGCATGTACAAAATGTTCAAAGACTTTTGGATACCATTTTTGTACATATAAAAAGAGTATCTTGCACAAAAAAACACTGTTTAGGACTGCATGCCGTTTGCAGATCACACACTGGCAGTATGTAAAAATGTGTATGTTTAAAAATATATTTATATAAAATATCTACAAAAATTTGTTCGCTCATACAAAGACACTACTTAATTTACTGGTCCCCCATTTTGGGATTTCACCCTTCCCTCAACTCTGGACCTTGGAAACTATGATCGGAAAGTACAGTGCAGTTTCCGTCATTTTACCTACCACACCAGAATTGGATGACTGAAAAAGCGTGTTTAAACATGCATTACTGCAAATGCGAGCGCAACAATGGCTACAGTCCTGTCTTTACTTAGCTTATTTCGTTTCTTCGTTTATTTCTTTGACACTGTTTTCTTATTTATGTATAGTAATTAAAGTTTTTAAGTGCTTGTTCAGCCATATTTTTTATTATATTTTCCAAGTCTTCAACGGCAACTTGTTGAATTAAGTATGCTTTCATTCTGCTGACTTTATTCAATAAATCCGTCACACATTTAATCTACTATTATTGAAAATGACATTTGATAAAGTGTTCAATATTACGATTATTCTCTAGCTCTTGTGCATACAAAATATTATAAGAGCACTATTTATGGGTATAGGTATATAAGCTTGACCCTCGGCATTACCCTCGGCCTCGGCCGAGGCAAGGATTTTAAGGCGCCTCGGCCTAGGCCGAGGCCGAGGGTCCAAAAAGTACCCTCGGTCCGATCACTGACTAAGATAAGTCTTATTTGTTGAGTAAAGATTTAGTCATGGTCGTAATTTCACCGTTTTCAGGAGTATCTTGGGCGTCGCTTGTCAAGGTCGACTGATGCAGTTTTTTGATCCATTGAATCGACGACGAATCTCTGCCATATCTGATGCGCATTCGGACTGCGTAAATGCCATTAAGTAATTTATTTCTGTCGATTATGCTCGTATGCTTTATTGTTCAATCATAGTGACGGATCTAGGATTTTCGGAAGGGGGCGCGGTGCGGTAACGCAACTTTCCTTAAACCAGTCAAAATTAGGTCGAAAAAATCCGTTTATTGCGTGAAGACAAGCTTCTCTCACCGTTTATATTATTTGTTTTCAGTCAAAATGATTTCTTGTGCAAAAATTTTTGAAAGATTTCCCAGTTTTTAACAATTTTGTGCAAAAAATGCTTAAATTTCTTTCACATTAGCTAAAACCCGCGCGAAGCGCCGGAATATTGGTGAAATTTAGACTGAAAGACGTTTATAGTGACTTGAACTACTTCGTTATCTCTTATGTTCTTGCATTAGAAGCAAAGTCTATTGAGGCATACAACGCAAAGCGCAGAAAATGAGTTTTTGCTGAAAAATGAAAGAAAACTACAAAAACATAGCTTCCAGGCCGCTATAAAAGTGAATAAATGTAATGAGTAGGTATCATCCGGCGCCGGAAAAATTTAAGAATTATGATGTTCGATGGCCACAAATTATTGCAAAGTATATATCCATCCTTGAAGTTTTGGGTGTGGGGTTTCCGGCCATTTTCGAGGGGGGGGGGGGTAAACGACCTCCAAGTTTTGGCCGAAAATTGCAAAAAAGCACCTAAAAATGGCCCAAAAAACGTATGTTTTTTTTGAAAACTTCCAAAAATTATAAGAGGGGTCAAAAAATTTTTGATGTGGGGATCTCCCATTCCCCTGTTACATCCTCCCCAGCCCCCTTAAATCCGTCCCTGTCTAACCATGAGCCATATGCTTTTGATTAGGCTGCATTGAAAGAATTTTACGTTACTTGAATTATGTACGTATGATTTACGGAAGGTGCATAATAAATAATATAGAACCTTGAAATCGCATGCAAGATTTGTCTGTGGATGTTTGTGAAAATTCTCAACATTCAAATCTTATTTTTGATTATTTTTTAGTTTTGAACTACTTTACAGCGCATTCCGTTTGAAGGTCGTTAGTTTTTTATGTTCTATTTATTTTCACAGATTTTTGGACGATAGAATCTTGGCCAGCTGCTCAGACGATAAGCTAGTCAAGCTATGGGATCTGCGTTCGACCAAAGCTCCGATTCGTACATTATCCGGTCATACAAATTGGGTAAAAAGCATAGATTACGATTCATCCAGCGGCCTTCTCTTGTCGTCGAGCTTTGATGGCTTTATCTATGCATGGGACATTAACAAGTGCTTTTTTACACATAAAACAATTTATAAAACACTGTTATGTATGTACCTACCTATGTATCTTATCGTTATCTAGTACATTCGCACATCGTTATACATGTAATGTAATGTAATGTTTATTTTCGTAGAAACGTAAGTCATGCAAAAGTAGTAAAAAAGCGATAAAAAACGATAAAAAATAGGAGGAAAACGCATTAATATTATGTTCTACAGGAGGTCACGTGGGCAGTGATGCCATTTGAATTGGCTTCTGGCAAAAAGCTGTTAGGTCGGTTATTTCTAACTTATTAATAAAAGAGTTTAAAGAGTCTGAGCATCTAGTTTCGTGAGGTAATGAATTCCACCAATTGCATACTCGGTTACCTAACCAATTTTTCCTAATTTCAGTTCTAGAGTAGTTGATAAACAGGATATTTTGATCAGTCTTAAAGCGGTTTTTTGAAAGTTCGAAAATTTCTGAAAATTTCCTTTTTTCGATGTTTTTTACTTATTTGAAAGTTTCATTCATTCATATTATTCATTTGAATGTAAATCATGCTTTACTTTGAGACTAATATGAAAGGATAACTTCAAAGTACACGTCAGCAAGAAAAAAGTACGGTGCATCTAGACTGCATACGGGATTTGCACAAGGGGGAACCATGATGTTTTGTCTTACAATCAAGAATCATTTTTAGTATGAATCTCAATTCAAGTTTCATTTTTCGACGTTCTTTTCACATCCTCTATCCATTGAGGAGAATATGGAAATTTGAATTTTTTAGGCATAGTTTTTTTGCGCAGCAAGGATTTTGTGGTTCGTACAAATATATCCTGATCGCTTTATATATCTTATTTTTGAGTGGAAGTTTAAAAATTTTCGCGTTTTGCTTCATACCTCTAGTAGAATATTATTTCTTAAATTTTCCGGCGCATTGTGTCGGGTCTTTCATTAATTTTTTAGCAAATGCGAAATTTTGGAATTTTATGAAATTTTCTTGCACCAGAAATAATTCATCAACCGGGAACAACATAAAGCGCTAATCTGTGTTTACTGATCGGATTTTTGGGACGATTTTTAATTGGTCTTTGTGTTACAGTATTTGCAATATTTTCGTTTTCGACATGCAATATTTTCGTCACGCCAATTTCAATTTCTGGTATACTGTGCGCTTTTAAGCTATCGCGAGACTGACGATTCGGATTACACGACTGTATTTTACACACCCGGTTTGATTCGTACTCGCTTGTCTCCCGACAGCAGCAAATTAATCTTATCTACTTTATGGGGTTATGTCATGGTGGTGCATAATTTAGATTTTAAAACTTGCTACGATGATTTGAAGGTGAGAGATATTTTATACATTTCTTCATATATTATTAGAATCAATATTTCTTATCGCTAGCCAGAAAGACATACATTTATGTATGCTTGGAGCAGTGTTTTCTGTATTCGGCAATCATTTTCCCCTATGTACAAAGACTTTTCGGTACCATCTTCGTACATAAACAAAGATTTTTGAGAAGACGAAAATTACAAAAAAGGTCCAGAATTCGCAAAACTTTTCGGCGCTAGTGTAATTGTGTGTTCTATATATCTTTATAATGGCAGAAATTGCATTTTAAAAGGAAAAATGACAAATGTTAAGGCGCTTCGCGCCGTTTCAAGACGATTCTTAGTGATTTTTGCCCTTAGAGACCCAGAAATTAGATAAAATACACTACCAAAAGTCGAACAATTCTGTTTTAATCAAACTAAAATCGCTACTGTACCATACTATAGTACCAGTGATCGTACGGGGTCAGATTTTCACCTCCAATCGGGGTCGGGTTCGGGGATGAAAAACCCCGGTTTTCGGGGTCGGGGTCGGGTTTGAAGATTAACAATTAACATTGCATGATTACATAACAATTTGAAAAGGATAAAAACGATACCTTCACTTGTTTGTAGAGCATACTAATAAAGCTGGTTATGTTCAACATTTTATTTTCATTCCAAGTTCTATCATGGTTTTAGCAATTTAGCATTACTTTCAATTTTAATCACTAACCGCTCTCGCTTTTTCGTATTCTACCACAGTTTTTTATAATGGTTTTCTATGGGGCACTGATTGTAGAGGAGCCAATGGCGCGAAGCGCCGAAAATTTTCGAAATTTTTATCGTTTTCATGTAGAATTTACGCCATTTTATTGACAAACAGTTCGGAAATCATAAGTGGCGCAAAGCATCAAGAAATTCAGTCATATTTTACCGCCCTAAGACAATAATCGGCGGTGCTAAGCGCAGGAAAATTTTGACGTTTTTACTCTTTAAACTCAATTTATACCGCTTAAATCATACAGAACAGATAAACTAATTGCGGCGCGAAGCGCCGAAAATTTTTGAAAATTCCTAATCCTTTTACCTTTTCTGTCCTAAAAATCTCTTTTAACATGTAGAACGAGATTGTACGGCT
The DNA here is from genome assembly GCA_036768485.1 of Mermis nigrescens. Lineage (NCBI taxonomy): Eukaryota > Metazoa > Nematoda > Enoplea > Mermithida > Mermithidae > Mermis > Mermis nigrescens. Next base: position 6,351,666 of record JAVLUZ010000160.1, read on the forward strand.
GGGGGTCTGGGGTGGCGCGCTCAAGCGCCACCAGCGAGGTCCAGAGCAGAACCCCCGAAAATTTTGTAAAAAACACTCTAATTTTAAATTAGTAAAGTTAAAATTTTCGCAAATTGGCAAAATCTCGGTTTTGGATTAAGTCCAAAAAACTTAAAATTGATGAACACCTACACTGCACAAAACTTCTGAGCTGAAATGCGTTTTTCGACCTCTGCTAAGTATGTAGCGCAGCAATGGGTCGCAACCAATAAGTCATTTAAAGATGTATGAATGAGAATTTTGTTCTTACCATTTTCAGGCCCATTTGTGGCCTTCTTATTGACTAGTTTAGTAAACAGAAAATGCGCAAAATCACAAGAAAATTTGGCCTTTCCTTTCATTTAAAATAGAATTATGTGTCCTTGTAAAGAAAGATAAACAAAGCAGAGAATAGATAAATTGGTATGCAAACATTTTCGCACTATTACTATTATGTTCAAGAAGCATGTGCAGCTTCATTAAATGAACTAATAGTGCATTAAATCACTAAAGTGCTGCGAAGTGCTGGATTATTTTAACAGATTCAAGCTTTTAAATTCATTGGATCTGTATAACAATATAATAATGACTCGGCGCGAAGCGCGAAAATTTTGACGTTTGTGCCTTTTTAAACTCAATGTTCTAGACACATTGCGCCAGAAAAATCAACATAATTTCTGAAAAATTCCGGGGGCTTGTGCCTCCATTCCCCTCGGCTACGCCTGTGATTCCGCAGTAATTTCGGCGCACTTCATAATGGAAAATATGCGAACATGTATGTATGTCTTAAGAACATGGCGATCAGGCGTACTTGTTATGAAATATCGCGAGTGTCGAGTTTAACATATTAATTTTGCTGGTGAATGAATCGTCCTTGTTCCGAATTTATTTACTATTTAAACAATTCTTTTATGTACCAACAAATAAAATGCTATATTTCACCTCCGAAAAAAGGTTCAACCCCGACTCGAAAAATCATGTCCCCGGTCGGAAGTCGGGTGTCGGGGTTTAGGCCGGGGTCTTTCGGGGTCGGGGTCGGGGTCCCCGTACGATCACTGTATAGTACCCAAAAATTTGTGTGTACAAAATGTACAAAAACCTTTGGGGACCATCTTTGTACATGTACAAACGGACCATGTACAAAAAAAACACTGGCTCGGAGTTCAGTCATATACACATTATTTCTTTCCATGTTTTTCAGAAGGGTTTAGATTTGGAGCTGTAGATTCGATTTTCTCGCAGATTTCTTCGATATAGTTTTTAAATTTAAGAAAGGGTAAGCAACAAGTATTGTCCGAAATATCGAACAATAAAATATGAGTAGATTACGTAGCTAAAGCGTTTAATTTTAAAACCGCCATTGTTATTGTAATAGTTTATTCAGAAAAACATATAATTCCTTCAGAGCTTCGCGCTGTTTTTTTAGGTTGACCTTGTTTTACAGAACTGGTAAGTATGATCGTTTTCGGATAGATACATAAATAACGATGTGATGAATAATTTGAAGTTCTGCGCGTGTCTGTTAGAATTGTGAATAGTCCGGCAAAGATTTTCATTCTTGAAAACACAGGAGATAGGGGGATCCTCCCACCCAAAGTCGGTCGTCCTCTAGTCCTTCAAAGGCTAAGATCTTTAGCTTCCGACTTTTGGGAAAAAGTTTTGTAGTTTTAGACTATTTTTGGTCTTTTTTATCATGTGTGTCGAAAAACACACAGGTCATTCCCTCAGATGGCTCACTCACTATCCCTCGCCCGTCCAAAATTTCGAGCTATTGTACATATGTTATGTCTTTATCCATTTAGGCTAGAAATTTACTCTTGTTCCATGTTTATGCGAGTTATCCGCCATTCTATTTGTTATTATTGTTGTTATTATTTCTTAACCTCGCGTAGTAGTATTTTTGCATTTATCGATATACTCACTCGCATGCATGCATTAATAAACCGTAGAATTTTATTTAACCCGGTATCAATGGGGGCTGGATCGGTATCAATGGGAAGACCTACCAGTAGTATCAATAAAAGTTTTTGCGAAATGACTCTAAAACAAACTAATCTGTCAATTAACTGGAGAAAATATGATGAATCTTGGAAAATACCTTGAAATAATTTGAAAATCAGCTAATTAATTAAGCGATCAATCAAAACATAACCAGCCAATAACCAATAAATTAATCAGTAAGCAACAGAAACCAATCAACCAACCACTTTGGAAGAGGACAACTTTACATGGACATATCGTAGAACTTCAGTCAACCCGGTATCAATGGGAACCGGGTCGGTATCAATTGGACGAGCTGCCCGTACAGTCGAACTCGGATAAGTGCAACTGCTCGGGATGCCAAAAAAAGTTGCACTTAAGCGATGTTGCACTTAAGCAAGGTTGCACTTATAGGATGTGTCTTATGAAAGTTCGAAAAAGGTTGCTCTTATTCGATGTGTCTCTAGAACAGTGCAAAATCGAAAGCGTCCAAATTTCCAGTTCTTGGGCTATGGAGAATGTAGTAATTTTTTTGGAACAGCAGCCATTCTTATAAAGTAATTATGTCTCAATTTTGGACAAGATGCTGAAAAAAATATTGGAAAAAGTAAAATCCAACAATGAGACATACATAATAATGAATGAACAACAAAATGATTAGGGAAACACCAGTAACATTCTTGAAAAGCATGATGGTGCACGAAAAAAATGTGCTTGTTTCGCAGACATTCATCATCCATTCTAAAAAGTTGTAGTTACGCATTGTGAATATGGGTTGGTGGATAAAAAAATGGTTGCACTTAAGCGAGTATTGCAGTTACCCGAGTTGCATTTATCCGAAGTGCAACCACACGTAAAACATAGGAAAGAAAATCGGGAAATGAAAGTCTGTTGCACGTAACCGAGGTTGCGCCTTATCAGAGTTGCACTTATCCGAGTTCGACTGTATCAATGGAAAATTTAGGAATTCTGAAAAAATAGAAGAAGAATGATGGAAATTACAAAAATGACTCTAAAATCAGTCAATCAACTATAAAATGGAATATGAATCCAGGAAAATACGCGAAAACCATTTAGAAATCAGCTTATCAACTAATCAATCAATGACTAACCAACCAATAATAAGTCAAACAATCAATAATTAACCAATTAACCACTAAGCAATCAATCAACCAACCAAGCAACCATTTAGTACAAGGACAACCAAGCAAATAAATGGGCAGCCGGTATCAATGGGAAGACCGGCCTTTGTCCATGTATGAGGACAACCAACCAAGAAATCGGGTAGCTGGTAAATATTGATGGGCAGACCGACGTTTGTCCATGTATGCTCGTATTTGAATGAATAGTTGAATCACAGTTTTCCATTCGGCCCACTGTTTTTTTGTACGAGCCTCTTTATACATGTACAAAGATCTCCGGAAAAGTCTTTGTACGAGCGAAATTTTTTTCGTACATATAACGTATAGATATGCTATTGAATGTACACATTTTTACATACTACTAGATTGTTATCCGTGACGCGCACGCTTCGCAAAAGGTGTAACTTTGTCCTAAATTCAGCTGGTTATATTAGTTCGGCCCGAAACGCCAAAATTTTCATGAGTCTTAGGTTGAAATTACACATAAAATTCGACTCAGTAATTTAAAATAACTTATGTTACACAATTATAAATAATAAAGCGATTGCAATGTGCTGAGTGAATCTCATAATAGACACCAATTTGCTTATGAATTTAATGCAACGCAAAGATAAAAGAGTCAATTTTATCTTCAAACGACTGAAAACAGTGCAAAGTTATTTAATAGTTCTTTTTTCTGCATAAAATCTTTATAAAAAAGTAGAAATAGATGTAAAGGATGCTTAAACATGTACAAAAATACCTAAAGATAGATTTTGGAGTGTTTAATGCCAGCGCTTGGAGCTAAATACAATGTAATTATAAGATTTGGCGCGAAACGCCTAAAATTTTTAAATTTTGCTAGAAAATACTCAAAAAAGTGTTAAAATTATTATTACTTTGCCCCGAAAAGTCTTTGTACATTGTACAAAGATGGCTCCAAAAATCTTTGTACGAGCCTCAAAATCTTTGTCTCGTACAAAAAAACAGTGGGGCATTAAATATAAATACGGAAAGTTAAGCAATTGTTTATGAACTGGATGGTAAGAAATCAGTTGCGCAGATAGTTTAAGCGATTGATTTTCGTGAATGAGTACGAAATGAGATGGTAAATGTTTTAAATTTTTTGATACTATTGTGCAGAGCTCGTTGAGAAACGTTGACAAATGCCTTTATTTTTTACCGCCCTCTAATAGTTCTCGAGATACCTAATTTTCAAAAAATTTTTCTCTCGAAATAAAATCCTGGATGCGGGCCTGATTGTATTTATGAGTGGAGTAATCGCGATTCAATCATTATTTGCAATTTTTAGTCATAATGTACACAAATACGAGCCTTGTTGTTATTTTTCGTGAGCGGGTTTTCTTACCGACATTTCAGGGCTTCAAACCGAATATTTGTTGGCTGACACTAAAAACTGGAACTCAAGTTGCCTCCTATTACAATCACTTGCAGTACTTTGAAAACGATAGGAACAGAGTGGAGATTATGCTCGACTTCCCGCCGGACAATGAACCGGATAACATAACCTCGTTAGCTGTGCATCCATTCAATTGGTGCGTGCTGTCTCGCAACACGAGTCATGGCGAAAGCTCTGAGGTACATAGAGTACATAGTTTTTCGACCGTTTTTATTCTCACTTAACTTTCGCAAAACGCTTCTCGCATTTTTTTAGGAATAACGGTTATTTTTTCAAGATATATAATTAAAAATCAGTGTACCTTAACATTTGTTTTATTATTTTATTTTATATATTATTTCACATTTTCATTATTTTTATATTTTATTTTCTTAGCTTTTTTAGTTTCTTGCAAAGATATCACTGTGAGCGATGGAGGTAATTTTTGACGCAAATTACATAATTTGCAGTCCTGCGCTGTTTACTTTTTACAAATTTCAAAACTATGTTATTGGACGCGCATGTCAATTTTTAAGCAGTATGTAAATCTGGAAAAATCAACTAATATCTGTGTATTTTCTCTCTCCTAAAATTGTAAGCATGCCAGAAATTAATTCTTATAACTTTTTTTTAAAAATGGCCTTTGCTTTAAAATTTATAATGTCATCTTATTCTTGTTAGAGTAATCTGATTTTAAAATTCTTTTTTTGATACTGTGCAAAAGATGGATATGTATGCACACTTCGGTCATCTTGCAGAAAACTTTATTAATGATGGTGTACTAGGAAGATGCTGGTCTTCTTCTCCCTGCGTGCACATTCTTAAGAAAAGTGAACTGAATCCTAAAATTAAAATTAAATTAAATTAAAATGCAACTTACATAATTAGAATCACCGTTTTTTCCCAGCGACTTGGTTGACATTATAGACCAAACCCAAAATTTTTTTTCACTTTTTCCAACCTTTTTCCATGTTTTTTTGGGAGGTCTAAAAACGTTAAAAATAGAGCGCCTGTGTTGAAAAATCAGTGTTTTTTAAGTAGAAAATTTTATGTACATATGCAATAGCGGTGTTTGATGCACTTTTTGTATAAAAATTTCGCGCTCTACAAGAAATATCACGATCAGTATACGTTATTTATGTTAAAACTTGAATTTCCTTCCTTCAGTAAAGCATTTTAGCGAATTCTGAGGTCGTTTTTGACAATTAAAACTATAATTTATCAAATGGCGCGAAGCGCTAGAAAATTTTGAAATCTTAGCTCTCTAAATCATTTTTGCATTACAAAAACTGTGCAGAATGTAAGGATTTTCAATCGTAGTGGAGTTCTAGAACCAGATTATCGATAAAAATGCTGCAATTGGCGCCGCGCGGCTTAAACAATAATAACAAGTAAGAATTGAATCAATTCGGCGCGAAGCGCCGAAAAATTTTTGTAGTTTAGCCTCTCTAAAACGCATTTTCGCATTACAAAAACTAACTGAATCCGTGCAGAAGATAAGCATTTTCAATCTTAGTAAAGTTCTAGATCAAATTGTCAATAAAAATTTGCAATTGACGCGGCGCGGCTTAAAGATTAATAACAAGTAAGAATTAAATCAATTCGGCGCGAAGCGCCGAAAAAATTTTTGAAGTTTTAAGTCTCTAAAACGCATTTTTAACATTACAAAAATTTTCCACAAATGCCAACCAAGCCCAAAAATTTTTTCCATTTCCCAAAAGTTTGGTTGACAAATAGATCAAAAAGTGGAAAAAACGGTGATTAGAATAATTGAATTTTATAACGCCACTCTCAACTATATGTCCGTGGGAGTGGGTGCTTGCTATACTTCAAGAATGGCTGCCGATCCCCCAGCAAGATGCCGCTGGAACCTCGCAGACTTTTCGGTTATCCAAAAAGTCTTTGAAAATATGCTCTTTAATGCGTTTTAGCGACTTTTCGGCTCGAAGTACCTATAAATTTTTTCAGTTATTCTATACTATTTTTTATTTAATTTAATTGATCTGTTTTTATCAGTTTATCGAAATCTTATGTTAGAGATAGGAAGTGTATTGCCAGAAAATTAAAAAAGATGCCTTTAAGCAGACATGCACAGCGTGGATGTTCTGGAGGGGAATTTTAAAGCGCCTGTTCCGGGCTTAAAAAAGTTGTAAAAAAATCATTTTTTGTTGTTTCTGATGCTCTGTTTTTCTAATACGTGAAAACATGAAAAAATCTAGGAATTGAATAAATTGAACAATTTTTGGCTAGCCGGCTCGTGCCAACTCAGCCTTTTATCCATCGGTTAGGTGGATAAATGGGGAGATACATTTGTAGTGTGGTTGACCCTCGGGGAGTCGCGACGCGACCATAGGTGGGCGGCACCAAAGTTCTGGAGGGAGTGCAAGATTTTTTGAAAGGTCAAAATTGGCCTTAAAAATAGTTGTATGGCGAAAAAACACCATTTTTTAATGCTTCTCATCGAGCCATATCCATTGGCATCAAAAAATTGCGAAAAAAACAAATTTTAAAAAATTGAATTCTAGTGTGGGGGTATTTTGTTTTCTGGGGGTGCATACAGTGTTCGCATGAAAGATGACGCGCCATCACCCTCAGAATTATAATGGATGGTGCGTCGCGAGCACCGCGTTAGGTCCATCATGCGCCATCATCTCTTTTTTCTATTATGCGCCATATACTCCATCATCCCGTCAATCTGGCGATGCGGACGGCGCAATTTAGCTATTAATAGCGCCAACAGGGAAGCGTGCACGTGAATGCTGACGCGCTTCCTTCTTGTTGGCGCTATTGATAGCTAAATTGCGCCGTCCGCATCGCCAGATTAACGGGATGATGGAGGTTAATGGCGCTTAATAGAAAAAGAGATGATGGCGCATGATGGACGTAACGCGGCGCTCGCGACGCACCATCCATTATAATTCTGAGGGTGATAGCGCGTCATCTTTCATGGCGACCACTGTACCCCCCCCAAACCCCCCACGCCCAGGTATAGACGCGACCCCTTGTATTATCTAGCGACGTAACACACGGTTCTGATGTGCAGGCGATGGAGATAGCTGATTTCGGGAGTTTGAGCCTACTTTAACCTTTTCAACTTTAACCTCGTTTTAAAGCTAGAAAATTTTTACCCCCTCCGACTTTTGGTAATATTTGCATTTTTTGGCCGTTTTCAGGTGTTTTTTTGGCCTTTTTTGACCAAAAATTGGAGGTAATTTAACCCCCTTCCTAAAAATGGCCAGGGATCCCCACCCAAAATTTCGAGCCGTTACGTACATACTTTTGAACAAAGGTATAGCTAAAACCGCTTAATACAGTACCTTTTCTATTAATTCTTCGGAAAATCGCGAATTCTGGTTAAAGGGGTGGTGAAAAATTATTGTTTTGGGGAATGCGTATCCCCCGTCTTTAAGATACTTAATGTCTGCTTGACTGTTCAAAAAAACTAATCTCTGTAAGCATACATTGAACGGCTCAAAAGTTTGGAAGTGGGATCCCCGGCAATTTGGGGAAGGACCATAAATTTTTGGCCAAAGACGGCCAAAAAACGCCTTAAAACGGGAAAATAGTTCAATTTTGGGGATCCCCATCCCCCTCATACATGTACGTCTGTAAATCAACATCCCTTAATGCCTCGCAGTGGACTTGCGTCCACGACATTCAATGGCCGCCGATCGGCGAGCCGTTCGTCGACGTCAGCGACGGTACGAGCGGCGGCGTTTTGAGGAGCGGCGACGCTGACGGTGACGTCACGACGACGGCTACTATACGATTATCGAGCGCGTCGCCGACGACGTCGTCGCCGACGGAGCCGCGCGTCGTGAGCGCCCGCACTCGCGGCGGACGCACCATCATCGCCATTGAAATGTCGGCGGCCGATCGAACGGCCGATGCGGTGTCGGCGTCGCGTAACGCCGACATAGTTTCATTTACGACTACCGTACGCTACAACAGGTTAGAAAAATTCATAGTTTCTAGCAGTGTTTTTTGTATTCGGCAAAAAATTTCCCCGATGTACACAGACTCTTTGGGACCGTCTCTGTACATGAAAAAAGATTTTTGGGAAGACAAAAACTGCAAAAAAAAGTTTGAAATTCGCAAAAATTTTCAGCGTTTAGCGCCGAAATGAGTAATTGTGTGTTCTATATATCTTTTAAATGTCAGAAATTGCATTTGAAAGAAAACCCAGAAATCAGCTAAAAGACACTACCAAAAGCCGAACAACTCTGTTTTTGCCACACTAGAATCACTACTGTACCATGTTATAGTACCCGGAAATTTGTGTGTACAAAATGTACCAAGACTTTTAGGGATCATCTTTGTACATGTACAAGCGGACCTTGTACAAAAGAACTGGTTTCCAGGCATGAAGCGAAAGCCATACATGTAACAGGGGATGGGGATCCCTACCCAAACTTGGTCGTCCCCCATCCGCCCACAGGCAGAAAATTTTCGACTTCCGGTTTTAGAAAAAAATTGCATTTTTCGGCCGTTTTAGGTTTTTTGGCTGATGATTGAAGGTCATTTAACCCTCCCCTCACCCTAAAAATGGCTGTCCACCCCCTCCAATTTTAAACCATTACATGTATGCTTATAATATGCATGTAACGGGGGGGGGGTGGGTGATCCTTTTCATGCCGATTCGGTCCTTTCCCCATCCGTCAAAGTCAAAAATTTTTTAACCCTCATTCTTGGCAACAGCTTGTGTTTTTTTGCAATTTTTGGCCAAAAATTAAAACTTATTTGCCGCCTCTCCTCTAAAACTCGTACCTGATCAAAATCTTATATTTTCATTTTTCCAATTCCAAATCTGAGTTACTACTTACTTAGTACATAATATGTACCTAATTGTCGAATTTCGAAATCCCAATTCCGGGACTTACAATGCCACCAATCTTATTCAAACTCGCAATTTATTTTTGAATCTGAATCCGAGTACCTGATTTCAATTTTGTTCTAATCCGAAGCTCTAAAGAATGGATAATGCTGAATCCTAATTTGAGAAGGTACTATATGCATTCGTCTAATCCTAATCACTATCTGTTTCGTTTAAGAACTTAAAAAAACGTGGTAACCGGCGACAGTTTTCAGAAGAATCATATCTTTTTTACTTAATGTAAGCGAAAATCCCTATTTTGTGTGAAAATTAAGAAACGGCTTTCTTCTAATTGCCGGTCAAAAGCGAATTGGCGCTGTTTTTGTGTAAAAATTTGAATAAAACACGTTCGAAACGTACGAGGATGCGAATTTGTGTTTTAAATTTGCGCGAGCAGGGAAATTTCCTACTGTACAGACACAGGCACGTATCTCTGGAAGGAATGGGGGTTCGTACCATACCTGGACGTGGGAGGGTTAGGGCTATGCACCCCAGAAACCAAAATACTCCCCAGAAACCAGAATACCTTACCCAGAATTCAATTTTTGATTTTTTCAAATTTTTTTTCGCAATTTTGTGATGCCAATGAATAGTGCTCGATGAGAAACGTTGAAAAATGGTGTTTCTTCGCCATACTACCATTTTTCAGGTCATTTTTTGATTTTTGAAAAAATTTCGCACCCCCACCCCCAGAACTTTGGTGGTGTCCACATATGGTTCGGACCCTCCAAATTCGGAAAGATCGGAAAAATAGGACTTTTTAAACGTTGTCTTGTGCTATTTTTGGCCTTTTTGGGCTTAGTCCCTCCAAAATTGGTGTTGGTCCCCCAAAAATAGAACGGCCAGCTACGTGCGTGTACATACAGTGGCGTAAACGGCCTACTTTTTGGCGTAGGTAACGCATTTTTATAAAGAAAATAAGCCATTTGGTGCTTAAGCAAATTTTGACTGGGCAGCTATAGTTTGGACAGCTAGTTAGTACGACCAGCAGCTAGTTGTGACAACTTTTCAGTCAATTCGATTTAATATGTCAAATGAGCGAGCGCGGATAATAATTCCGTATTAGCACTTTGGAATAATGCCCGGAAAATCTGCTGATGTGCGGACGTTTCGTATGATGAACAGGCATTTTTATAGATGAAAATAAATTCCGTCCAAAGGGCGGATCGATTTTTCATTGGTCAAAAATACGGTAGTTAGGCAAAAAGCGTACTGTAGCTCAATAGGAAGATACAACCACGGGTTTTTAGGTAATTCGGAAAAAGGTCAGGTAAGACAAATTCGAAAGAATTTTTTGGAAAAGCTCGCTTCTTCTAGTTTCATGATTAAATAGCTAATAAATAAAAAGAAAGACCGTGAATGCGGAGGTCTCTTATCTCAATTCTAAAAAGTAATAAAAACGGAAATTAGAAATTTCTACGATCGCACGATGGTTTACGGTAAGAGGATGATTACATAGCGCTGTCAAACTCTAAATACGTACATAAAAGTCAACTTCCTTAAACGTTTCAGTATCTATAATACAGTCAAACCTCGTTATTAAACATTCGGATAGTAGATACTTCCGCTCACGGTTTTTTTTGTATTCGGCAAAGATTTTTCGCGATGTACAAAGACTTTTGGGGAACGTCTTTGTACATGTACAAAAATTTTTCGAAGACAAAAACTGCAAAAAAGGTTCGAAATATGCAAAAATTCTCGGCGCTCCGCCCCGAAATGAGCAATTGTGTGTTCTATATATCTTTATAATTTCAGAAATTGCCTTTTGAAAGGAAAAATGCCAAATTTTTTGGCACTTCGCGCCGTTTTGAGACGACTATTACTGATTCTTGCCCTCAGAAACCTAGAAATTGCTAAAATACGTAACCAAAGGTCGAACAACCCTATTTTTGCCACACTAAAATCGCTACTGTACCATATTATAGTACCCAAAAATTTGTGTGTACAAAATGTACAAAGACTTTTAGGGACCATCTTTGTACATGTACAAACGGACCTTGTACAAAAAAAACACTGCTTCCGCTCAATGAACACCCTTCTCTTCGGTCCCTGCTAAAGTTCCATGCTTTATCACAATCAGAGTTGGAAACCCGCTCAGTAAGGACTTGGCTAACGGACAATAAGCACGGCTCCTTAAGACCGTGGTTATATGACAACGTGTTAAAGACCCCGCTTAGTAAGCACTTGCATAGAACATGCGACGAAAGCACACTGTAATTCATTTTTTGTTAAATCAACCCGTACACATAGCGTTTTGAATATTAAACCCGCTTTGTGCAGAGTGAACGTCAAAATCACTAATATTCCGTGAAAAATGGTAATAATATTTTGTCCTGTTAAAGTACTTTTGGCCGTAAAAGCATTGTACAACATATAGAAAGAAGTAAATAACTGTTAACTCGCTTAATAAGCACGCTCGGTCAGTAAACACGGAACGGCACTTATTGGTCTACTTCAGGATGTTTATTAACGAGTTTCGATTGTATTTATTTGAAAAATTATGACTTGCTAAGTGCGACTTTACTGTACAGCTTCAGTCAGCGACTCGAAAACACGGATGCTAATTCGTCGTCGTCGTCATCGGACGAAAGCGACGCGCTGCCGCGCCAGCGACGCCGCTTGGCCTCTGACGACGGCGACGCTGCCGCTGCCGCCGCCGCACCGCCGTCGTTGGCGTCGACGTCGGCTCGCGTCGTCAGCCCGAGAGCGCGAGCGATTTTTTTGCCTCAAGACTCGCAAAATCCGCATCAGCGCCTCTTGCTCATTCTCTCCAACGCCTCTGCGCCGTCGTCCGATTCGCATCAGTAATTCGCTTGGCTCGTTATACTTCGAATTTATCATTATTATTTCCTGCGTTTCTGTTTCATGTTCCCTGAAATAATCAATATTTTTCTTTCGCTAAATGCGTCTTTCTTAAAACACCAATAGTTACCTGCATACATGATCTTGAGGGGGAGTGGAGGGGGGTTTCAACCATAGGTGGGCAGCACCAAAATTCTGGGGGGTGAAAAATTTCGGGGGTGAAAAAATGTTTAAAGGTCAAAAAATTGTCTTAAAAGTGGTTGTATGGCGAAAAAACACCATTTTTCGACGTTTCTCGTCGAGCACTATCTAATGACATCAAAAAATTGCTAAAAAAGCAAAAAAGAAATTTTTCTGGGGGGTATTTTGATTTCTGGGGGGTATTTCAACTTTTGGGGGATGCATACCTCCCCAAACCGCCCCCCCACGCCCATGTGTGGTTTCAACCCCCTGAAAAATTTTCACCCCCGCAAAAAATTTTTTCACCTTCCACTCAGATTGGCGATTTTTTAAAAGTTTTCAAAAAATTTTGTAGAAAAGATGCTTTTAAAGCGTTTTAGCTATCTATTTGCTCAAAAATGCCAAATTTTCGGCGCTTCGCGCCATTATACTCATGTTTTGACTAAATTTTGTACAATTTGTTCTGACTTTTTTGATTTTTTCGAATTTTTACATGTTTATATGCTCTAGAAAGATAGAGCATCGTCAGAATCGCTGAAAGATAAAGTTTTTGAGGCGTACCTATCTACTATTTTTGGACCCAAAAGAGACACTTTATAATTTCACCCCCTCAGAATTTCCACGCTGTGCATCTGTGGTCACATGCAGGCCCGTATTCAGGATTCGGCCAAGGGGGTCTCAACATAAACTGGTCTATATCTCGGGAAATTCGCCTAGAATGCTCGCAAAAACCGCATTTTTTGACGTTTTTCGACATGCTCTATCCATTAAGACTATAAAATTCATTTATGAAAAAAATTTTGTATACTTACAAAAGTATTAAAATGTCATTGTTTAGTCGCGACTTGCGCCTGAGCCAAAATGATGGAAAAACTTTACATCTGGCGCGAAGCGCCGAAATTTTGAAGATTTTTCGATAAAGTTTTCAAATTTTCCACTTTCCGTGCATTATCTTACCATTCAAATTTTTTTCCGGCCAAGTTAGGGGCGGTTGCCTTCCGCCCGCATGTGGGCGGCACCAAAATTTTGGGGGGAGGGGTGTACGATTTTTTGAAGGTCGAAAAATGGTGTTAAAAATGGTGGTATGACGAAAAACCACTATTTTTCAACGTTTATTATCGAGCACTATCCATTGGCATCAAGAAATTGCGAAAAAACAACAAAATTTCAAAACTTGAATTCTGTGGGTATTTTGTGTTTTGGGTGGTATTCGGCCTTCTGGGGGGCATATCCCAAACCCCAACGCCTACGTGTGCCCTTGCCCCCTTAAATACAGCGCTGGTCCGTTTTTAGGGGTAGGGGGTGAATGACCTTCTATTTTTGGCCCAAACTGAGCAAAAACACTCAAAAAATCCCCACAAAATTTGAATCTGACTTTGGGGGATGGGGAGACAACCAACTCTGGGTGGGGAGATCTTATATCTCCCCTGTTAAATGTATACCTTTAGTTTATTTCACGAAACCTTATGCGTGGAACCCAATTTTCAGCGCTAATGAAAATAGGTTTTCAGGCATCCTTCAAAACTACAATTCTGCAGAGCAAAGCTTCATATGCCTAACTGTTACTGTACTCACTATGGCGGTTGATGCTTCAGTCTTTAACGATTTTGTAGTCGGTTTACAACTTATATTGATTGAAAAATTGTGATCAATGCGCAAGGTTCCGTAAAACGGACTAATAATTTGGTCTTTCGTTCGACTTCTAATTTATAAAAAAGTGAAGAATGCGGCTTTCTGATAAGAGCATAGAAAAGCGCTTTACGAATGATAAACAGGTATGCGCGATGCCGGATTAGGGGCATTGTACATGCCCGCGGTCAAAAGTTCTGGGAGGGGGTTAACCAGTCTTTCTTGGGGGAATACTGAATTTTGATATTTAATGCGTAGTATTTTATTCTTCAGTAATTTTTGTACTTAACTTTGCATGACAATAAATAGTAATAAAGGCGATGGAATGACCTGTAACATCGAATTTATAAAAAATAATGAAAAACGTATCTGGATGAATGAACTGGAGATTCTACTGCTCAAAAATGTGTATTTTTAATTGAAATTACACTGTTCGACGTCGTCTGACGATTTTTATGCGTTGAGCAGCAGATTTGGACACAAAATGGCCTTACGGTGGTTTTCCTTTCAAAAATTATGTTAGGGAATACCCCCTCATACTCCTCAGTGTGCATGTAGCATAAGGGGTTCTTTAGACCCCGTTACCCTTGCGAAGAACACTCGCTTTTCCTGAATTTCCGTGAGAATTAATCCCCTGGCCCCCTCAGCTTTGTGCCTGCAACGAAATAGTACTAAACTTATTACGCGTCGTCTAGTACAATCTAATAATTCTTTTAAAAAAATAATCAATTATCCACGTCTTTATTGAAGCACGTCGTCGTGTCGTGCACACACGTGGGCGTAGGGGGTGTGGAGGGGTATGCACCCCCCCATAAGTTGAAATACCCCCCCCCCTTGCTTTTTTAGAGATTTTTTAATGCCATTGGATAGTGCTCGATGAGAAACGTCAAAAAATGTTGTTTTTTGCCATACGACCACTTTTAAGACCACTTTTGACCTTTGAAAATTTTTTCATTTTCCCTCCCTTGAATTTCGGTGCTGCCCACCTATAGTCGTGCCCATCCAATAACGACTGACTTTTCATGTATTCCCGATTCAATAAACGCAAATTCAATTTTTTTAAATTATTTAAAAATAAAATTTTGACTTTTAAAATTTTTCATTAAATTTTTTTCTCAAGTTCGTCATCCGAGCGCCCGTCGACTAAGGACGCCGCCGTATCGTCGGCGGATATTTTACCGCGCGTCTATCGCCGATTGTTGCGCCACACGCAGGAGCCGAACGTTGGGCGCGGCTACATCAAAGAACAGTCTTTCAGCGCTGACGGTCGTCTTATCGCGTCGCCTTACGGCTTTGGCGTCCGACTATTGGCCTTTAGCGCCGACTGCCGCGAATTGTGCGACTGCGACGACGCAACATTGCGCCCCTGTGAGCAAGCGCGGATTTAGAAGGGGGAGGGTGAAGCGGAATGAGGTGCCGCCCACACCTAAGCGTGGGGGTTTGAGGGTATACACCATACCTGGGCGTGGAAAACTTGGGGGTATGCACCCCCAGAAACCAAAATACCCCCTCCCCCAGAATTCAATTTTTGAAATTTTTTGTTTGTTTTTTTCGCAATTTTTGATGCCAATGGATAGTGCTCAATGAGAAACGTTGAGAAATTGTGTTTTTTCGCCACACTACCATTTTAAGGCCATTTTTTAACCTTCGAAAAATCTTGCACCCTCCCCCAGAATTTTAGTGTTGCCCACGTATGGTATACACCCCGCAGATTACTGTCGACCCCAGAATTCTATTTTTAGTAACATTTTTGGTTATTTTCGGCAATTTTTGTCGATTTTTCCCACCTCCCGTCCTAAGTTTCCTTGCTGCCCATGTATCGTGCCGCCCCCGCTTCCTGTCGTCGAGAAATAGTTGGGGGCCCTAGAAAATAATGTGCATTTTGTGACGATTATAGCCATTTTTTTCTTATACGATTTTTCAAAATTTTCCGGAGGGGGAATCATTAATGACATTGACTGACTTTGCTTGGCGCTCTAAAAATTTCGTTTTTACGTCAGAAGAGTAGTTTCTGTGCAGGACAAATATTTTTTCGTTTTTACAATGATTTCTCAAGTATTTTTTGGGGCTTTGCGCCGATTTTCCAGTAATATTGCGCGTTTTTTGTAGAAAACATCCGAAAATTTCTAACTTTTTCTGGATCACAAATGACTCTGTACAAAGACGGTTTTTAAAAGTCTTTGTACATCAGGAAAAATCTTTGTCTAATAAAAAAAACCGTGGGGACGAAAAAATATAGTCGAAAACGGCTGTTTGATGCGAAGCGCCGAAAAAATTGGCTCATTTGACCTAAAATATCTAAAAACGATTAAATCGGGACATTTTCTACAAGTTTTTGAAAAATTACGATTTCTGGGTGGGTGGAAAACTTTGCAGGGCTTAAAATCTCCCCTAAAACCTCAAGATTTTGTGGGATGCATAGTTTGGCTCATGGGTGAATGGCCTCATGCTAATGTTCAAAATGCCGGACCACTAAAAACATATTCGTAAAAAGAAAGGCATAAAATCGCAAGTTCTGCTCAAAATCAGAGACAAGGGTGTTTGTAATCTCCACTTTTCGAATGTGTGAGGGTGGCGATTTTTAGAGTTTTCCATCCCGTCTTTCGTCTGCTGTTAGACAGCCTTTGTTAATGCTGAAATTCGAGTCGTAAAAATGTTCATAACTTAATTTTATGAACAGAGAGATCTGGAATCAGTGATCGTACGGGGTCAGATTTTCACCCCGATCGGGGTCGGGGTCGGGGATGAAAAACCCCGGTTTTCGGGGTCGGGGTTGAAGATTAACAATTAACATTGCATGATTACATACCAATTTGAAAACGATAAAAACGATACCTTCACTTGTTTGTAGAGCATACTAATAAAGCTGGTTATATTCAACATTTTATTTTCATTCCAAGTTCGAGCATGGTTCTAGCAATTTAGCATTACCTTCAATTTTTATCACTAATCGCTCTCGCTTTTTCGTATTCTTCCACAGTTTTTTTCATAGCGGTTTTCTATGGCGCACTGATTGTAGAGGAGCCAATGGCGCGAAGCGCCGAAAATTTTCGAAATTTTTACCGTTTTCATGTAGAATTTACGCCTTTTTATTGACAAACAGTTCGGAAATCATAAGAGGCGCTAAACATCAAGAAATTCAGTCATATTTTACTGCCCTAAGACAATAATTGGCGGTGCTAAGTGCAGGAAAATTTTGACGTTTTTACTCTTTAAACTCAATTTGTACCGCTTAAATCATACAGAACAGATAAACTAATTGCGGCGCGAAGCGCCGAAAATTTTTAAAAATTCCTAAACCTTTTATCTTTTCTGTCCTCCTAAAAATCTCTTTCAACATGTAGAACGAGATTGTACGGCTGAAGGTCTGGGGTGCGCGCTCAAGCGCCACCAGCGAGGTCCAGAGCCGAACCCCCGAAAATTTTGTAAGAAAGCACTCTAATTTTTGATTAGTAAAGTTAATATTGTCGCAAATTGGCAAAATCTCGGTTCTTAATTAAGTCCTAAAAACTTAAAATTGATTAACACCTACACTGCACAAAACTTTTGAGCTGAAATGCGTTTTTCGACCTCTGCTAAGTATGTAGCGCAGCAACGGGTCGCAACCAATAAGTCATTGAAAGATGTAACAATGAGAATTTTGTTCTTACCATTTTCAGGCCCATTTGTGGCCTTCTCATTAACTAGTTCAGAAAACAGAAAATGCGCAAAAACACAAAAAAATTTGGCCTTTCCTTTCATTTAAAATAGAATTATGTGTCCTTGTAAAGAAAGATAAACAAAGCAGAGAATGGATAAATCGGTACGCAAACATTTTCGCACTTTTACTATTATGTTCAACAAGCATATGCAGTTTCATTCAATGAACTAATAGTGCATTAAATCACTAAAGTGCTGCGAAGTGATGGATTATTTTAACAGATTCAAGCTTTTAAATTCATTGGATCTGTATAACAATAAATAATAATGACTCGGCGCGAAGCGCCGGAATATTTTGACGTTTGTGCCTTTTTAAACTCAATGTTCTGGACACATTGCGCCAGAAAAATCAACATAATTTCTGGAAAATTCCAGGGGGCATGTGCCTCCATTCCCTCCCCGGCTACGCCTGTGATTCCGCAGTAATTTCGGCGCACTTCATAATGGAAAATATGCGAACATGTATGTACGTCTTAACAACATGGCGACCAGGCGTACTTTTTTATGAAATATCGCAAGTGTCGAGTTTAACATATTAATTTTGCTGGTGAATGAATCGTCCTTGTTCCGAATTTATTTACTATTTATACAATTTTTCTATGTACCAACAAATAAAATGCTATATTTCACCCCCGAAAAAGGTTCAACCCCGACTCGAAAAATCATGACCCCGGTCGGGGTCGGGGTCGGGGTTTAGGCCGGGGTTTTTCGGGGTCGGTGTCGGGGTCCCCGTACGATCACTGTCTGGAATAATTGCAAATCAATCGGTTTCGCGTTTCAAAATTGATTATTTTTATTTTGAATTCTCATTTTTAAAAATGTATCAGAGTCGCCGATATAACGTCCTTTAATTTTATTAAAAATTGGGACTTGTGCTGAAACGTTTCATAATTGAAGAAGTTTCTTGTCTAATATTGATATACATCATGTATGTAACTGGGCGTCTTATAAAGATGGGAATTTATATATATAATATTTTCGGAATGCATTAGGCATAAATTACTCATTTTATGCAAAAGTTTCTCGTAGATGGGTTTTAGGTGGGCAGCACCAAAATTCTGGGGGCAAGATCTTTAAAGGTCAAAAAATAGTCTTAAAAATGGCATGGCGAAAAAACGCCATTTTCAGCACACAAAACAGAAAAAAATTCAAAAATTGAACTGTAAGGTATTTCGCTTTTTTGGAGAGAAGGTTGTATTCGGCCCTTTGGGGGTGCATACCATGGGTCGGCGGCACCAAAGTTCTGGGGGGGTTCGAGATTTTTTCAAAGGTAAAAAATGGCCTTAAAAATAGTGTATGGCGAAAAAACACCTTTTTCAATGTTTCTCATGAAGCACTATTCATTGGCAACGAAAAATTGTGAAAAAAATAGAAAAAATTTTAAAAATTGAATTCTGGGGGTATTTTGATTTCTGGGGGCTTAATGGCCTTAAAAATGGTGGTATGGCGTAAAAACACTATTTTTCGACCTTTTTCATCAAGAACTATCCATTGGCATCAAAAAATTGCAAGAAAAACGAAAAAAATTTTCAAAAATTGAATTCTGGGGGGTATTTTGATTTCTAGGGGGGGGGGTATTTTGGTTTCTCGGGGGTGCATACCCTCCAAACACCCCCACGCCCAGTGTGGTGCATACCCTTTAAACCTTCCACACCCAGGTATGGGTCTGCTGCACACCTGTGCAATAACGCATCCCAGTCCGTCCATCGAACGTGCTGATGCAAAAGCTGGAAGGACTGAAAGATCCATTCGGATGGGCTGATTTTGACAAATGCGAGAAGAAAGATAAATCAGATGAAATTGTCTTTTTAATCTATTTTCAGCCCAACTAGGGTACCAACCAACCTTTCACAAGTAAGCTTTGACTTACTATTGCCCAGATATGGCTTGGGGGATCTGACGGGACCCCCTCAGAGACCCTCAAAATCGATTGACCACCCAGAATTGAATTTTTGGTGCTATCTTTGGCGATTTAGTCCCATCGGACCACCTATAATTCAGCTGCTGCCCACTTATATTCGCTACGGTCTAACGCCGATCATCTATGCAATTACTTTTCTATTTTTTTCACAATTTTTCAGTGCCAATGAATAGTGCTTCATGAGAAACATTGAAAAATGTGTTTTTTCGCCACACACTAATTTTAAGGCCATTTTTTACCTTTGAAAAAATCTCGAACCCATGTTTAAGTTTTCTTGTCGGATAACGATCACACCCGGGCATGGGGGATTTGGGGGTATGCTATGCACCCCCCACCCTCCACCAGAAACCAAAACCCCCCAGAACTCGATTTTTGAAATTTTTTTTGCTTTTTTTGGCGATTTTTTGATGCCATTGGATAGTGCTCGATGAGAAACGTTGAAAATGGTGTTTTTTTCGCCATACCACCATTTTTAAGGCCATTTTTTGACCTTTGAAAAATCTTGCACCCCCTCCCAGAATTTTGGTGCTGCCCACGTATGTTAACGATTCTCAAAGTCATTTTTAAGAAGGCGTTTCAAAGTGGAATTATTTTCTCGTATACTTTTGTTCTTTTTAGACGATCAGAGCGAAATGAGTTCAAGTTCTCGCAGCAGCACAGCGAAGCAACAAGGCGGTCGTCTTTTCGAGACGGGAGTCAGCATAAATCACTACAACGTTGTATTGTGCGCCAAATTTTCACCTGTTCACACGCTGCTGGCCAGTGGTTGCCTGAATGGCGAAGTTTCTTTTTATCAGCCCGTTTTATAACGCCATTCGTTTAAAGCCTATCATGATGATCGATTTATTTTTTTCTTGTCTTAATGGTCTCCGTGCACTTGGAATGGCGGGGATCCGAACCTATAAGCTACGTACAAAGCCCAATATTCATTTTATCAATTTTTTATCTTTGCGAGTTTTATTCCGTTGGATAGACCTCGATACAAGCCGTTGAAAATAAGCATCCCTTTAAAATGACATTGCGATACAGCCACAAATGGGCGCGGGGGTCTGCTGGACCCTCAGATTCTGAGAGACTCGAAACGATCACTCCCAGAATTTTGCGCTGTTTTTTGATTCGTGTGATCGGACCTCCCCAGAATTTTGTCGCTGCCCATGTATGGATTCAGCCATGTAGTTCACGCATTACATTGTATTATTCTCATAAGCGATCAGCTATCAATGCGATGTCATGAAATATGCACCTACCTAGTTAAGCAGACATTCATCAGGTTGAAATCTCTTTGAAATGTTTAACGAAAAATTCACAAAAAGTATTAAGTTCGCGCGTTAGCTCCATACGTGGGCAGCAAGAAAATTCTGGGAGAAAGGGGTGCAAGATTTTTCAAAGGTCAAAAAAATGGCCTTAAAAGTGGTGGTATGGCGAAAAAAATCACTTTTCGACGATTCTCATTAAGCACTATCTATTGGCATCAAAAAATTAAGAAAAAACGAAAAAATTTTTAAAAATTGACTTCTGGGGGTATTTTGATTTCTGGGGGTGCTATTTTGGTTTCTGGGGGTGCATACCTCAACCCCCACGCCCAGGTGTGGTTAGCTCTCTGGGTAATCGAGGTATCGAGGTTTTTGTTGCGTAATACAGACCATAAGAATGTACAGATCCCAGTTGTTGCTGAATCGAAGCGCACTTATAGTCTGTTTCGTACAAGTTTGTGCGTAAGTTTTAAATCTCTCCGACAATAAGTTGACAGATTATGATTATAGCATTGATCTCATAGATGGGCGGCACCAAAATTCTGAAGGGGGGTGCAAGATTTTTCAAAAGGTCAAAAAATGGCCTCAAAAAATGGTGATATGGCGAAAAACACCATTTTTAAACGTTTCTCATCGAGCACTATCCGTTGGCATCAAAAAATTGCGGAAAAAACAAAAAAATGTTGGGGTTGCATACCCCAAACCCCTCACGCCCACGTGAGATTGATCTGATATATAAGTATCGTAATCTGTCGACCTACTATCGATTAAAATTCTTAAAATTTACGCCCAAACTTATGTGAAACAAGTCGCTCATTTCTGAAAAGTCATGCTGATTTAACGAGGTGCTATTGCCGTCTTATTCGATAGTATATAATGTATGCATGTACGTACATGATGTCTCTTGCATAGCATGGCTTTTGCGTAGGTACCTACCTACTATTTATGTCATATCTTTGTGCTCCAGATAATTTATATTTATAGTAAATGAGCATCTTATTGCACCAAACAATGCGTTCATATTTATTATATCTTAAAAGTGGTCGTGTCGAAAAAAACTATTTTTCGACATTTCTCATTGAGCATTATTCAATAGCATCAAAAAATCGCTAAAAATAGCGAAGGAAAATTTTCAAAAATTGAATTCTGGGGGTACCCCTCCACGCCCACGTGTGCTTGTAACGCAAGCACGAGGTTTTTGTGACATATATGTACATCTATAATGGTGCAAATAATTAAAAGCCTTCACCCTGCTGTACAGGGCGCTGTGTTGCATGCGCTGGGCCAGGTTGACATGACATCCTATTGTACAATTTCTTTAGCTGCTGGGCGAATTCGCTCTTAGTATGTGCTAGGGTACATACGCCCGTGTTTGATACTGCATGCAGGTTGGACCTAACCCCCACGAGACTTAGTGTTTTTGACCATTTACCCATTTTCTGTGTCCATGATAGGCTTGAAAGATTGAATCGTAAAGTAGTATGTACCTATAGTCTGTTTCATTTATCCGAGAGCTTTTTCAGTAAATGTTTTCGGAGGCTACAGTAATCCCTTCTTTCTTATTTACTGTAGTTCGCTAGATCTCACTGTAGTTAGGTAGCAGAGAAGGGTTTTTCAATAACATTTTTGCGACATAATTTATTCTCGTCTTCCAGCAAATTAAACAACTTACAGATAAAAATCGCGCATTCAGCTTATCCTTAGTTGACACTTTAAACACAATAGACTAAAATGTTAAGAAACGCCGCGAACTCCCTCATAGCTCAGTGGTAAAACGCCTGCTTGTCGTGTCGAAGCAACTGGGTTCGATTCCACCCGATAGCTTTTATTTAGCGCACTTACTGTAGTATGTCCCAGTACTGATTAAATGCCTTAATTAAATTATATAGGCGGATTAGTGCATTAAAAATGGAAGAATTCCAGCCACTCGCCCTCACTGAGCTGATCTGCCGAATTACAGTAATTCGTCTTGTTTTGCTTACTGTAGCCCTTAAAAGAATTGACTAAAAAGCTCTCGAATAAATGAAACAGACTATACCTGAATAAGTTGTTCCGAAATTGTGTATGTAGTGCTAAACAATGATTTGCAACTCGGAAATTCGAGGCGGTCATGCAGCTCTAATTTAAAAATTCTATATCAACTTCAAAAAAGATGTGATACTGGGCCGCTTAACAACACGATGTCTGACACACGATACTTAACTCTGGGCGTGGGGGTATGCATCATATGTGGGCAGAAAAAGAAAATTCTGGGGGGGGGGGGGTGCAAGATTTTTCAAAGGTCAAAATACAAACTGGCCCAAATGGTGGTATGGTATGGCGAAAAAACACCATTTTGCAACGTTCTCATCGAGCACTATCCATTGGCATCAAAAACTTGCGAAAAATAAAAGATTTCAAAAATTGATTTCTTGGGGGTAGTTTGGTTTATCGGGGGGGGGGTGCATACCACACCTGGGCGTTGGGGGTTGGGGGGTATGCAACCCCCCAGAAACCAAAATAACCCCCCAGAAGTCAAAATACCCCCCCCAGAATTCAATTTTTGAATTTTTTTTCGTTTTTTTCGCAATTTTTTGATGCCAATGGATAGTGCTTGATGAGAAACGTCGAAAAATTGTGTTTTTATCGCCATACCACCATTTTTAAGACCATTTTTTGACCTTCAAAAAATTTTGCACCCTCCCCCGCCCCCAGAATTTTCTTGCTGCCCACGTATGGTGCATACCCTCCAACCCCCATCCCCGCACGCCCAGGTGTGGCATGCACCCCCAGAAACCAAAATAACCCCCAGAATTCCATTTTTGAACTTTTTTGTTATTTTTTAGCAATTTTGTGATGCCAATGGATAGTACTCGACGGGCAACGTTGAAAAATTGTGTTTTTTCGACATACCACTATTTTTGTAACTACGAGAGTTACACGCTTTGGCGAACTTGCCTTAGCAGTTCGCGGTAGCCACCTACATAGCCAATACTAGTAGCTATCTACGATAGTGCACTGTGGGCTATGCCTTCGGTCTTCCCACTTTTTACCCAATTTTCAATAATAAAAAAAACATTAAGATACCACTTGTCCAGTAACATAGAGTCAAGTATATGATAATAATAATTATTTTATGCATAACCGCTTATCATAATCAAGAACATTCGATCTGATATAAAAGTATTCCATTACTATGTTATTTTGACGTCAATTCCATTTACTGTAATGGTCCTACGTGGCCATCTTAGTTAGTTCGGTTGGCAGTCTTACGCTTGTATAGCAAAGTACGTTTTCTTTTCCTTTTTGCGTTATTTGTTGTCCGGCAGCTAGGCCGTGTATATAATGATCGAAATAAATTAGAAAACCTACCCAGGGGTTTTGGTTATACCGAGGTAAGGTCGGAAGTTCCCAACGTCGAGGATTCCGAGACTCTGAGTGGAAGGATAGGTAAATTTTGTTATGATTATTTATCTCATTCAAAAGTCTTAATTCTTTTCTCTATCCTGAAATTGATCAAAAATATTATTTGTCAACACCAGTGTGGAATCATTCTGAAACTTGATGTGCTTTTTTCATTGCTAGGAATATTTCCTTTAGACCTCATGTCACTAGACAGAATCATTCTCAGAAACTCAGTGATGTGTCCTCAAACACAGTTCAATCAACAGCACAGCAATCGAAGCCTAAAGTGGAATTTGATGTCAGGATTCTGTCGTATATTTGGATGTCTAGCGCTTTCAATCTTCCTTCGTTGGAAACGGGATAACTTCGTATAAAAGTCTAGACAGAATTCTCAGAATCCTTTGTGTGCGTTCAACTCACAGAGCAATCCCATCTCCCATTTTCAGAGCCGTCTCAAAGCTTCTGTGTCCTCTGTGACGGATTCCTTTTTAGTATAAGAGGCGTATCTTATTCTGATGTCATTCTGCAAACTGCTAATTTCATTGTGGAAAATATCCTCATATAGTATAGTATAATTGTCTTCACAAACACATATGGTAGCAATATTTCGTTTCAGAAACAAACTCATCTCAGATGGCATTGAGTCTGTGTGGTGTGTGTTTAACAAACAATCATGTGCTCGTTTATTCTTCTCCCAGTGGTAAAGATCATTTGTTATTTCTTCCCATCAGACCTCAGCGGCAAAGCGCTCCTCCATTCTTTTGTCAGAGCGCAGACAATTTATCTGTTTTTCTATCATCTTCCTTGGCAAAGGCCCACACACCTAGGTATTTCACCTCTTTTTCTAACCACGTACAGTTTCTTGCGCTTTAGGCTTAGTCCTACCTGTTTTCGATCATTTCATGTCAAGTATATCTTGCTTGCGTAAGCAGATACTATTCACGTGAAGAAACCTGTTTTTCGGATCGACAAAGGCCAAATTCAAAATATTTATTTTGGGCAAAATTTGACGTACCGAAATTTCTTTTACCCAAGGTCGTATCTTTTGACATTTTTGATACCTAGAAATGGCAGGAAAAGGTTTTACGGACACCGTCCGCTAAATTGAAAAAACCTTCTACGCCACCTAATTCATCTCGCCAATTACCCACTGCGCCTATTGACTCTAATAGCGCGAGTAATTCTGCGAGTAATGACACAAATATAGAAACACGCAACTAGTAAGGCGAATAATGATCAATTACCCCTGTCACTAAATGCCGCGAGCAATACACAGTCTGATGATGAACTGTTATTGACTACCGTGCAATCACGCATTAATCAAACCTTGCTAACTAGATCGGACCCTAACATCGATAATTCATCAAATAATACAATGATTGATAATACGACTACACTTAACACGGCAAATCATCCTGAAACCAGTTCGGAGCGCTAAAAATGGCAATTCTGACATAGAAAGTAATCATAGTCATAGCAGAAATGCCGACGAAGATTGTGCTAGTGCTAATGTGACTAATGATCTTATTCTAAAAGCGCTAAAGCTATTCATTTACAATTTTCGGACCTTTCTACGCGCGTAAGTCAAGATAAAAAGGAAAATGCAGGTGAAATGCGTAAACTGTGTCTGGAGCTAAGCACTATGCTTAAAGCCCAACCAGTTTCGAATCGCATAGGAAATAATCCATCTGAGCAGCGTTAACCACTATCGATAGTGCAAATTTTTCTGAATTTAATGTACAAAGCGCAAATCGTGTGGAAAGTATGCATCGTGCATCTCCATTGTTGTCCACCGGCAACCGCGCGCATCTAATTCATGCTCACCTTTGGAAACTTTTCCAGAAAATATCACTCAAAGTTGTACGAATTGCGCACCTGAGACATCTAATTTATCTCAAAATCCTCTCAAACGCAGGTTTGCAACCAGTGCAAAATTCGGTTTTTCGTAAAATATACCTACGATTTCGCAGCCATCGGTACCAATTTTGCAGACGTCGCGATCTCGGCCATTGCTGTCTTTAAATCGTAATGCGCCTTCTTTCGTACCTAATTCTTCAAATGCGAACTCGCAGCAACAGTTAAACCCACCACCACTGCAATATTTTCCACCTCAAGGCGAAATCTTCCCAAATAACTATGTACCTAAATCCTGTGAATATGGAAATACCATCTAATAATCCTATTTCGCATTCCTCTAACATCGAAATGCAACCTGTAGAGATAAATTTATCTGGCATTAATAATGAACTTGCAAATTTGCAAAATGAATCTACACCTCTCCCTGAATCATCTAGTAGGAGACATCATGTAAAATTTTCTGATGAAAGCTCGTCAAATAGTTACGATCGCCCGCGAAGTTGTCGCTCAGCGTCGCAGAAGTAGATCGCGCCAACAATGTCATCGTCATAGTTCGGATTCTTCATCCGAAGAGTCGTGTGGTAAATCGCATCTCGCTGATTCTTTGAATTGCGGACCATTTTTGATGCAAATGCAAATTGCAATCGCAAATAAAAAATTTTTTGATGGCGATAAAATGGATATAAAAGCATATTTTGCAGAATTTGAATCACTTGCCGATACCTATGATATCGACAAAGCTGATTGTCTGAAATTTATGACTGGATTTCTTGATCCCTATGCTACACGTTTATACTGTTCGTTACCTGCTGATGTAAAACAATCTTATTCGAAAACGAAACAAGCGCTAATAGCCGAATTTTTGTCCAATGGACACCAGTGCGCTCTTTAATCGTTTTTTGACACATAAACAGCAGGCTAACGAATCGGTTAAAGCTTATTATCTCTCGCTTCGCAAAGAACTAATAAAATCTGACCCTTATCTTGAAGTTGACTTGCACCATTTTAATAATTTGATGCAACATCATTTAAAACAAGGTTTACTACCGCACATTTCGAAAAGAGGCATATCACAAAAAGCCTAGAGCATCATTAGCTGAATTTTTGGACAATGCGCTAAGCGCTGAATTTGCTAATGAAGAATTTGAGGAGAAAAAAGCAGTGACACCATACGTATCAGTAACAGCTGCTCCTGTGGGAAGCGCAGTACTTAAAGATACTCCTTGCGCGTCTAACCAAAACGAGTCAGATCATTCGCGTCCATAAAACGTTTCATCGCTCGTCAGGCGTGCTGAAAAGCCAGAAAGTTCCTCTCGTAAATATTGTACCTTTTGCAAGCGCATAGGTCACATTTATGAGGAATGTTTTACGCGTCAGAGGCAAGAAGCGTCTAATAATGCTAATTATAATACCCAACCTGATCAAAATAACAATTCTTCGGCTCGGAATCACAGCCAGTCGCGTTCTTTTTTGCGCCAAAATTGTTCAGCCATCGCGTTCAAATTCACAAAGTAGACATCAATCTCAATCACGATATCCTAACTCTAGTCAACATCGTCCATTTAATTACGCAAATAATGATAACCGCTTTGAACCTAAGCAAGCACAATCAAATTATAGGCAAAATTGTAATGATTATTACCAAAATTCGCGTGTTAATTATCAAAATTCGTGTTACAATAATCGTTATAATAATCAACCGCGACAAAACGCACCTTTTGTGCAGTTCCCAAACAACAGCGTGGAACTTATTATAATTCTAACCATCGCAACAACGGTTTTAATCGCCCATATGTCACATACACCGCAGATAACCAACCCACCATGAATGCGCCCCCACCGCAGCCAACCCTTACATCTCCTCATGATGTAAACACGGTTACTGCGAAATAGGGTGCCCATATACCTTTGGTCCAAAATCAGGACGTTGAAAAAAGTAGCACTTTCCAAAATAACGTTCATTACTACAATAAAATATCAAATTCACACGTATTTACTGTTAGACGATATCTGATTCAGCAAATTTTCGTCACCCAAAATCTTTTCATACATTTCACCACACGATAAAGAATTATTTTAATTACGCTAAGTAGAGTTTTCAAATTGACAAATTTTTTGGTTTGAAACAAAGTGGACCATTTCTTATCAATCAAAAATTATTAAATTCATCAGAAGAAGCTTCCAATAATGAGTTTAACTCATTTGTTTAATCAAACAATGAATTTTTCATATTTAATTTCTGACCAGTGCGGATAATAGTGCGATTTTAATTTCATGTGATTTGGTCAGCTTTAATGAACAGTAGCAATCTTGTTTACCGTAAGTAACTGAGCGCAACATACTTTATTTAACGTTCAGCGTTATCTTAAAATTTTTAAAAAGTTCAGGACAAATCAGGACGGGAACCCGAATTTCAGGACAAAATCAGGATATTTTTATAATCAGGACGAGCTTCTAAAAATCAGTACAATCCTGATAAAATCAGTACATCTGGGCACCCTACTGCGAAAGGACCAGAAACTAGTGCGCGTTCTAATTTATTCGCGTCACAAGAATTTCTCAAAGAGTATGAACGCTTACAGTGTCGTCTCGCGACTTATGAAAAAATCAACTTGCCTCCAGCAAAAACCATAGATCCTAATATTCCTATCGTAAGCCATGCGGGGACAAATTTGCCCACTATCCTTGTTAAAGTTCATGGCGTAGACGTACCTGCTCTCATAGATACGGGTTCACAGGTCACCATGATGACCACGTCTGCATTTTACGTCTTGCTTTTAACTTACCACCTAAACAAGTCTCGCAAGTTGTACATGGCGTGAGCGAAATCACCACAGTCGTTCGTTATAAAGTAAATATGACTCTTACTATCGTGGAACAATCTATTTCTACCTCAGTAGCTATAATTGATGACTTGCCGGAAGACATGCTCTTAGGATACGATTTTTGTGAATCCGCACTCATGTGGGTTAATCCTATTGAGCGCTGTGCTTTTATAAACGGCATAAAAATTAATCTATCATCTCATGAAAAATTGCAATTTCGCGCAAAAGCCAACACGACTACCTCTGGTGTTGTGTGTGTGCATGTTTTGTTACCTGAGCCTGTTATAATACAACCTAGGCATGAATTAATTACACCTGGCTATATAAGTCATGGCTCTTGCAATTTTGATTTTGCATTATTTGAACCAAATCCCGATTTTATGGAAAAAAACTTCACTTTTTGTTGCTCCGTCTATCGTCGATGCATCACAACCTATAATACCTGTTCGCGTTTGTAACATCTCTAAAGCGCCAATTTGCATTGGCTCTGGTGAAATAATAGGTTCTTTAACCTCTGATGCCAAAGTCGTGTCACATGTCTCAAATTTTGACGATAGGACACCGGAACTTTTCGCATCAATAAATAAAGCTTTAAATGGCTCCACCGTTGATTCTCGGCAACAGCAACAAATTCGTGAACTTTGTTTAAAATACGACTCAATTTTCGCATTAAAAAAAGAACCTCTCGGACGTACCCCCTTGATGAAACATCATATTGATACAGGGGATAATCCGCCCGTTGTTGGAAAAACTTATCGTGTTGAACATTCTAGAAGAGAATCTATGCAAAAAATCATAAATGAAATGCTTGCAGACAAAATTATTCGACCTACAACCAGCCCATGGGCAAGTCCATTATTTCTCATAGGAAAAAAAGATGGTTCCCTAAGGCCGGTCGTCGATTATCGTTGTTTAAATGACGTAACTAAAACGCAAGTTTATCCTCTTCCACAACTAGATGATTATTTCGATACTTTAGGCTCTGCTGCATACTTTAGCACGCTAGATTTAAAATCTTGTTACTGGCAAATTCCTCTCGATAATAAATCTCGCGGAAAAACTGCATTTATATGCCCTGTTGATCATTACGAATTTGAAGTTTTACCTTTTGGATTAAAAAATGCGCCCACAGATTTCCAAAAGCTAATGGAGCTTGTGCTCGCAGGTCTAAATTGGAAATCTTGTCTCGTGTACATCGATGACATAATTATTTTTTCGCGCACTTTCAAAGAACATTGAAAAGATCTTGAAAATGTTTTTATTGCTCTTAAAAACGCAAACTTACGCTTAAAGCCTGATAAATGCCATCTTGCGCATGCCGAAGTAAAATTTCTTGGCCACAGCATAAGTGTATTGGGCATTGCTCCTGACATGTCCAAAGTCGCAGATTTAATCTCGTTCCCCGTACCAAAAACCGTCAAATCTTTGCAGAAATTCCTTGGCCTAGTCCAATGGTTTAAGAAATTCGTTAAAGATCTCGCTAAAATTGCTGAACCGTTATTCCATCTTCTTTGTAAAGATGTTGAATTTTGCTGGAAGGCCGAACACCAAACCGCTTTTGAGCTTCTGAAAAAAGCATTTACGTCCCCACCTATTTTACAATTACCAAAATTCGACAATGAGCACCAATTTATCTTAACAACTGACGCAAGCAATTATGCGTTAGGTGCTATTTTGACTCAAAAAGACTTACCATCCAAAAATCGTTTTATTCTTAGCTACGCTAGTCGTGTGCTAAATTCTGCCAAATGTAATTATGCTACTTCGGAAAAAGAAGCGCTAGCAGTAGTGTGGGCCATCAAGCATTATCGACACTATCTATACGGTAAAAAATTCATTGTCAAAATGGATCATCAAGCGTTAACTTGGCTAGTAAATGTAAAAGACCCATTGAGTCGATTACGCCGCTGGGTCTCAAATTACAAGAGTATGAATATGATATCGTTTACATTCCTGGTGCATATAACTTCGCAGCTGATCTTCTTTCATGACACCCAAAATACGATCATGCAGAACGTAAATATAAACTCGAGCGCAAAAACGTTGTTAATATCGCAAATCTAGACTCGGAATACTCTGAATCAGAAGACGAATCGGTTCCACCTGACCGATCGCGCGATAATGGCCTAATGCACCGATTAATAACCCTAATGTGCAAAATAATAACCCTACTGCGCCAATCAATACTACTAATTCCAAACCACCTACGTTTCGCGAACGCATGTTGCTTACTGATGCTGAAAAAGCTGAAATGCTAACACCTGTGCGCTTACTCGCAGAGCAACGTGCTGATGACAAATTACACAAAATTCGCATCGCATTGAATGACTTAACAACAAAAAAATATCGTGACGAATTTTTTCTCGTAAATGATGTTCTTTTTCGTAGATTCCAACCTAAACGTTCGCCAACTATCGTTCATCAAATAGTTATACCCAAATCTTTGCGTCGCTTCATATTAACCAAATTTCATGACTCTATATTCGGAGCTCATTTTTCATTGCGCAAAATTTTGCCCGCCATACAAATGCGTTATTGGTGGCCGCGCATGGAAAATGATGTGATCGCGTGGTGTAGGAATTGTGATGTGTGCTTACAACGTAAGGTCGCATTAAATTCCACATCTGTTCCTTTGCAACCAATCAAAGTTTCCGCGCCTTTTGAGCTTATTGCGTGTGATTGCTTGCATATGCCGTGATCCCCCTCCGGAAATGACCAAATCGTAGTTTTTATGGACTATTTTACCAAATACGTGGAAGCTTTTGCTGTTTCTGATATAAAAGCAACAACAATTGCAAATTTGTTATTAAGAGAAATTATCCCACGTTATGGAGTTCCCAAAAAGTTTTTGACAGATCAGGGTTCAAATTTTACATCTACCCTTATTTCGGAAGTTTGTAAACTCTTAAACGTTCAAAAAATATTTACGACCCCATATCACCCTCAGTGTGATGGGTTGGTGGAACGCTACAATCGCACCTTAATTGATGGATTGTCTAAGCTGAGCGCGCGATCCCAGTATGATTGGGAGCAATTTTTGCCATTCGCGTTATTTGCATATCACGCGACTCCGCAATCATCAACTAATATATCTCCTTTTAAAATGCTATATGGTCGCGAACCAGCGTTTCCTCTTGACACTTTACTCATAAATGACTTTGTGATAAATCCGAACTTACCATCTGTTGCGGAAAAATATGTCATTGATTTAAAGCTGACTTTACAAGATCTACATGAAATTGCGTCTAAAAATTTAGCTTAAGCGCGTAAGCAGCAAAAATCTCAATATGACAAATCCGTAACTCAAACAAATTTTTCTTTATCGGATATCGTTTATCTCAATAATACTTCAGTAATCCAACCTGAAATCGGTAAATTATCACCTAAACGTGTTGGTCCGTACCGAATTATTGACTTACCTACTCCTGAAACTGCGAAAATCGCTTATGTCTATAATCCCTTAATCACTCAGCTTGTTCATCGGAATAGACTTTTACCTGAGCCTAAACTACCGTACTCGGATTTAATTGTCGAAAAGCACGCATATGTCCCTGGCAATTTTGTTTTGGTAAAATTACCACATCGCCCTCTTGCCCCGGCAGTAGTGATAAGTTTTGAGGACTTACTGGGCAGGGAGCAAAAAGCTAAGGACTGCGCGCCTGTACGTTTATTAAATGGCTCTAAAACAGCACATGCCGTACCATTATCTGACGTTTTCCCTTTTGCAGACCCATGGCTGATGAGGGTGCCCCAAGCAAAGAGGCATTGCTGGAATCAGCTGGTCGCTGATTCAAATTTGAAGGGCGCGATCCTGCGTCCCTAGATGAGTTTTGTTCGGCTTTGACAGATATGGCTTTGGAACGGAGTTTGGATTATCCAGATCCGTTACCACAA
Source organism: Mermis nigrescens (assembly GCA_036768485.1). Lineage (NCBI taxonomy): Eukaryota > Metazoa > Nematoda > Enoplea > Mermithida > Mermithidae > Mermis > Mermis nigrescens. The sequence continues at coordinate 6,384,501 of JAVLUZ010000160.1, forward strand.
AATGATGACCTGCGTGTTGGCGGTCTAGACGCACTAAGTGCAAAAATGATTTCATATAAAAATTCAAATGAGGCAAAAAATCATCATAAACGCATAAATGACCAAGAACTCTGGTGGGACAACAGTTTTGGTAGATTCCCTTTGGCTACCCTTCGTGTGCCAAAGAAGAGAATCCTACCCACTGTTTTAGTCACCAACGACCAGCAGTCTTTTGGAGCTATTTTGGCGTTAATTCAGCCATCAAACATGCTAAATGGCACCTTATTTTTGGGCTATGATTCGGAATTTGTGAATGACCAAAAAGGCAGAAGTTATAAAACTTGGGACTTACGTTTCCAGCAGCTCTGTCCAACCTACCAGGACATCCACGGCCCATTCGAACGCTACGTCCAAGTTACTAGCGCGAACGGCCACGTGTTCTGTTGGGACATTGCTAAATTCCCAAAACCACCGTTTGGGCTTCACCAACTACTTGAAACGCGTCTCCCGAATGTGCATATGGTCTGTTATGATTCAACGCAAGATAGACTTGCGTATTTTCATGTTTTCGGTCCTACTTTTGAAGAAATCTTGGCAATCCCCATAGGTGGGCAGCACCGAAATTCTGGGGGGTGAAAAAATTTCTGGGGGTGAAAAAATTTTTAAAGGTCAAAAAATGGTCTTAAAAGTGGTCGTATGGCAAAAAAACACCATTTTTCGACGTTTCTCATCAAGCTCTATCCAATGGTATCAAAAAATTGCTAAAAAAGCAAAAAAATTTCTTCTGGGGGGTATTCTGATTTCTGGGGGGGGGGGTTTCAACTTCTGGGGGTGCATACCCCCAAACCCCCCCACGCCCATTTGTGGCAATCCCTGATGTCGAGCTTCGAAATAAACTGCATTGGAAAGATCCATTTAGCGCAAATTTTATAGACATACAGCCTTTAGCGAGAACATTTACTCGCCGCCACCATATTACAGCGCTTTTGCACACGTTAAAGCGCTTGGCCGAATTTTTCTTTGACATGTTTATTGATCCGAACGCACTGGATAATTTTGGCCAGGCATGGAGTTTGGCGTTAACACGCAATATGCAGGTTTATTTGGCGTTGGATGCCTTGATTACTATCGATGTTTTCATATTGATAGAAGGCTGCTCGCAAAATAACCGCATTACCGCAGATAAAAAACCATTACCATTTTCGTTTCATATTGATTCGAACGTTAAAAAACGACTTTTGCAGCCCACGCGTTTTGGCTCATTTTAGGCGAAAAACGTGCGTTTTCCTCCGTTTTTCGCGCCTTGCGTCTGAAGCTTTCATGCTATGAAGTTTGGGTGTCCAGAATCAAAATCTACACGTTATTCTGCATCAGAATATGTATTATATGTATATCTTAGGGCCCAAAAACCTCCGTCATTTTCCCTTCAAAGTTGGCAAACTTTGAAATCAAGAGCACGTTATAAGATAGGCACTAAGAAGGCGTGGTTTCTTAGAACCGCCCTAACTTTAGATTGGTTCATCGTATTTCAATTTGGGTTTCCAGTTTATTATAGTACGGACAATTTCCTATCTGATAGTACCAAATCCAATAATCTAACCTGGAAATAAGTCCCGTCATTTTTCAAAAATATCGGAAAAATGTCTCGTTTTCAGCCAGATTAGCCTACTGTAGCGGTAAGTACGCGTAGTATAATAACCCACGCAAGGAGCGCATGACTGCAGTATCTACCTACGCATATATGTCTGTTGCATAAGTATACTTATGTGTATTGCCTTAGTGCACAGCGTGATGAATGGTCACACACACACACACACACACACACACACACACACACACACACACACACACACACACACACACAATTTTGGCAATGGCAATGCAAGACGTAGATTGAAGAAATTGCCCATGGCAGAGTTTCGTTATTATATTTTTTAATTATGAAACAACCAGTACTGAATTAAGTTAATTGTTATTAATTGATCCAATTGAATTATCAAATTATGAAGCAATCAGAATAATAAATTAAGCTGATTTAGTTATAAATTAGTCTTACCGCATCAATGACGAATTAATTTTTAAATTTTGGCAAGGTATTGCTTTTGGGTAATTAGCAAATTATTAATTTTTGAATTTTGGCAAGGAAGTGCTTTTTTAGCAATGGGAATATTAATTTTAAGCAATCAACCTGCAATTACTTAATTACTAATTGTGCTCGACTTTAAGAAGCTAGATTTCAAGCAACTGGTGCCAAATTAACGCCTTGTTGCAAAATAAGAGTATGTATCTAAGAAATAAACAAAAGGGTGCTTGTAGAGTGACTATCTTTTCGTAACAATTAAAAGAACGCTTGCTTATTTTAAAATGGAAGCAAAGAAACATAACAATAAGCTCGACTACCTTTTTCCAAGCAAAAAAATAAAATTGATAATTTTCGAACGGAAAGCCTTTATAATAAATTTTGTTCTTTAATTAACATTTTGATCGCTTAGGGTCGCAGTTGTAATTTATGTAGGTACCTGTTTTAATGATTATAAGGTCAGTCATTTTGTGACTTAAGATGGATTTTAATACAATTTTTGAGTCCAAATAAGCTATGGTCAAGAATTTGCTGAATATTCTGTGATTAATGCCGCATTCTTATTAAAATGCAGAAGACCAAAACAAGATAAAAAATTTTTAAGTTCATTTTAAATTGCGATAAAATTGAAATTTCTGCTAGATATCTTTCTTTAGCTTATTTGCGAATTAAGATCGAGCCCAACACCATCTTCCAACTAATTGTATAATGTATTTTTTGTGCTTTATGCGCAGTGCATACGACAGAAAGATGAAATCGTTCAGATAAATTTTTCGAATCTGTTGCTTTGCCGGCTTGGAAAAACTTCTTTAGTTATATTTGACTCAGCCCTCATCCGCACCGCACTCGTCAGAGCGATTGCATTTTTGTTGGTCATGAACTAACGTGGGTATATAGAAGTTTGTAGGTAACTACGTAACGAAAGTACGTTGTACGTATTGCATCTAAAACTCACAATCAGCGTACAGCAACAGACTGGCCTTCATTTACATAATTTATGCAGTCTGACGATCAGGCTGAACGTGCTTTCATACAAGCTGCGCACTATGCGCCTTTTAATGCGCAGCTCGGGCAGAAAAAAGTAGGATAAGAAAAATCGGAGCCAAAGTTTAGATCGATAAAATTAAAGTGACAAAGGTACATACATGCAGCCCGTTCATTCTGCACGCGTACAATAATGTTCTGCGCGCGCGTTCTGCGCCCAGACAAAAATATTACTAAGGAGATGCAATTTAATATCTTCTGTAGATTAAACTGAATTCTTTCGGTTCTTCTTAATGCACTGCAGTAGGTATACTTACATATTAATTGTCTTAAAAAAGCAGCTAGTTTTGTAATTGTTGAAAATCTCATAAAATTTGAGTACATCAACCAAAAGTCCTCAAATTTTCAAACAAATTGATTTCACGCCCGTACAAATAAAAATTGTTTAGAAATGTAGAAATGATAAATTTGTTAGAATGAAATAATAAATAATGTAAGAAAGCGGGAATATTAATTTTAAAATTTTCATTTCTCATCCTTTAAGAGTCATGTAAAAATGGGCCTAATTTTAATCATCTACCCAGCGCAGTTATTGAGATCACTGCAATAATACGAAATTACATGCAGGTAATATGTATAGTTTTAAGTTTCATTGTACGTTCATTTCCAGAAATTTTGTTTTGATGCCCGAAAGGTGGTATTTTATCAGCAAAATAGGAGATGCTTGCTTTTCATAAATCATTCAGCGTTCATGCACAATTACGCTCATATGTATGTACTTATACGCGGGTACATGTAGGTACGTATAAAGCAAAGCCATGCCATGTGATGTGTAGCTCGCTCCCATGCACACTATATCGTTGCAGCATGGCACACAATGCTCATCCAATCATAATTCAGATATGCCGGACAACACAATTTTGGCCACGCCCACTTTAGACTGAGCTCTGAATCGGATTTTTAACGTTCGAATCAATATGAAAGGCGATGAAATGCACGTTAAATCTGGCGGACCAAAAACCAGACGGCGTATGCCGTTGTCTCGCATGCCTTCATGGGGCCAGTTGACCAGCTCAGCGACTGAAGTCACCATTGATTCTGACGGCGGTGAGCTGCTCACGCCAGATGATTTCTATACGCTGGCTCCTCAACTACAAGCGGCCGTAGCCGCAGCCACCACCGTTGCCTCTGTAACGGATGCATTGGCCCATGTCAACGTTTTCGATAACCCTGACTTAAAAGTTCAAGGTTCGCAGGCCATTGCTGGTACAACCGGGCCCGGTCACAGCGCCCACTAAACCGGTACCAACCAGTACTAGTACGCCAGCCTCTGCGACCACTTCGCAAGCTGATATCCAAATTGAATCGCCTATGGTTGGAGTAGAACAATCCGTGTCCACGAATGACTCCGATTTATCACCAAAATGTTTAATGATTGCATTATCGGACTCTGAGGCCAAAAGGCAAGCTAATTTGTCGCCACCACGTACCACACGCACTGCATTGGCACGAAAAGGGGCCATCACCGTTTCACAACCGATTGCTCCACAATTGCTTGCGGTGGCGCAGCAGGCACCCTTGGGTTTCGGGTTGTTGCTACCTTTACCGACTTCACAGCCGGATTTGGCAGAACGTCACCCTGGCCCTGATGTCATTATGTCGGATATTATAGGCTTGCCTCTGCCAGCACAACACACACTATCACCACAAGAAATACAGCAAGCAGCATTATCTATGCAAATCGCGTCGCAAAGCGCGCCACAAGGCGAGTTGAATTTATCGGCACCTGAAACTCATTTTATGGGACCTATGGCTATGACGGGTGTGTCAAATACTGTAGCAAACATTCAACCACAGGACATTCAACCTGTATCATTGAATGTGGAGGCTGCAGTCCCTCCGTATCTACAAGCTATATGCGAATGCGTTCCCGCTGAAGCGAACGCGAGAGTGCAAAATTGCTCACGTTATGTCCAACACTTTTTCAATATGATCGAAACTATGATGCGCGAAGCGCCGTGCTATATCATCCCCGACGTTTTGCACGACTTGTGTACTTATTTGGGTGAAGTTGAAGGAACGCGTTTGTATGACCAGTTACTCGAAATTGCCCAAGTGCATTTCGATAGGGTGTATGCAGCACACTTGAGTTACGCGTCCACGACTGACACACCTGCGCGTCCTCTAGTTTGGACTACCGATGCACAACCTTTGACTGATGTAGATTGTGCGCCAGCGCCTCGATTCATTAGTCAAATGAGCGTGTTTAACCGTCTATATTATCCCGACCAATTTTTTGTGCGCAACCGGTTTTTTATCACAACCGGAATGATGCTTTACAAGGTTCTGTTGCAATACTTGGTAATTCATCAACACCTCAAACCACCGAGTGTGGTGACCGATGGAATCGCGCACCAAATTCGACCAGAATTTTTGGCGCACCGCATGTGCCCGGCGCCAGATCATTTAGCACCGATATTAATATCTACGTGCCAAATGGTCGATATTTTTGATACTTTCCTAGAGTTTCAAGCTGAATACGGTTCGGAGTATCGATTTCTGACTATCTTTTCAATGATAGACGTGATGCACGCAAAAGTGCTGTTGGAATTTTTGGACCAAAAGTTCCACTTTTATGTGTACGCCTACGGTAATGCCGCTATAGGTTGGTGCATGGTGGAACAGTTACGTCGCATGTTGCGCGTAGCTTTCCTTGGCAAATTGTACACACCCTCGCCAAGAGATGCCTCTCCAGAATTCCCGGAATTGACCATGTGAATCAAAAATCAAACCGCATTACACAATATGATTCGCCAAATTAGGCTGGCAACCGATCCGGCACTTGAGGTGTCCGGTTCAGTTTGACCGATTTTGAGGTCGTCAAAAATTGGCCTTTTACCTTAAACACCATTTGGAAGGTGATTTGGAAAAAATTTGTAAAGAGAGACAACAGGCATCCTCGCAAGACTCTCGCGGGTCCTCGGCGAGCCTTGCTATGCCCAAAGTCGATCTATCTCTTGAGGCTCAAATAGAAATGCGCAAAGCACGCATGACTATTGAACAGCATGACAGAGAAAACCTTGCTTGTGAGCTACCAAGGCTTGTGACAAAATTGCGCTGCGCCGGCTTGCTCATCAAAACTTCAGGCATTTGCCAGATGTCGGAAGATGAGCATCGCAAAAAAGTAAATAGATTTTATGACACCAAATCCGAGCATGCGTTGCGTTGGTTGAAAAATTTGGAAAAAGAACGAGTCAAAAGGCTTGTTCGCGCCAAAGTCGCAGCTAAATTGAAAGCTCATGCAAGCCAAAGAGGCCCTGGGTGGCAAGATCCGCAGTCGTCCTGGCAAAGATATGCACAAATGCACCAACATTCACAATCACATGCACAACCACAAGCACAAGTAAAACCATACACACAGACTCACACATGACTGCAGACCCAACCGCGGCAAAAACAATTTACGGAATCACGCTCGCATTCCGAGGCATATTCACAGGTGGATGCTGGTCATCTGTCGCGCTCGCGACAGCAGCAGCCTCATGAATATTGCCAACCGCCTCAGTCAAACCGCGGAACTCATCGGCGCTGGTCGCAATCACGTCAACGGCAGCAATGGGATCAATTGTATCAATCACCGTCGGGGCAAGATCAAGCAGTCATCGGGGTCTATGCCCAACCACTACCTCGACAAGAACCGTTACTGCCAAAACTGTGGCCGGCTGTGCAATCAAAACAGCGGTCACGTGAAACTTCACGTAAAGAATCGTTTGGATTTCGACCGGAACAATTTTCCACACCGTGCCTCCAACACCGCGTCGTTACATGGATGAATACGATGAGGAGGACGAAGATGAGGACGATCGTCGACCAGTCGACCCGCATCAACGCCTAGGTCAGCATATGTACGGACGTAGGCACTCGCCATACCAATATCATGAGCGTTTGAATACACGTCACAAAAATGACTCAGATCGCGACTATTTCCAACGCCGTCGCGGCAAGCTGCGTGGCTCGAAGCCCTATTACCAGATCATTATTAATTTTACAAGTTCGACGAACTGAACTTTTTGAACTCTGCAACAGGCGTCAAATCAACCAGCAGCTTTCGTCTTTTTCATTTTTTGTCCTCATGTGGATTCCAGGACATCGCGTTTTGTTTATTTTCCTGTGTAATTTTGTCTTGTCATTTTATTGCTGTAATTTTTGACTGATGGTGCTTACTTTTTCTCGTTATCTCGCATAATTTTCCATTCCTCGTTTTATCCTGACCTCGTGTTTTAAATCGTCATTGTCTTTAATTTTTGCTCAATAGCGGTGTTACTATTATAGTATCTTAACTCTTTAACGGACAAGGGGTTTCTTCAAACCCAATCTAAAAATCTTTTTCAGTTCAAAATTCTTTCATTACCTGGGGACTGAAGGAGGCTAGGAGACAGCATAATCGAATATTACGCTATGCTGTCCAAGACTGGAGTTCATCATTACTCGGGCAACAATATAGTTTTACCTAGCGTCATTGAGAGTGTTGCTCAGAGAGTTCCTGAGTGCAAACGAGGTCATGCGCTGACTGTTATTTGTTATCGCTATTTGTTATTATTTCGTTATTTTATTTTTGTTTTTTTCACGTTCGCTCAGGATGAGGTGTTGCGGACGCCAGAGTAGAGGCGTTGCGGACGCCAGAGTGCCGATTCGTAGAAGCGTTGAGGACGCTAGTGGTTGTTGTGTACCGCCAAAAAAATTCTCCAATTCGTGTCAAATTTTTTTCTATACGTGGGGGAGTGTAACTATGAGAGTTACACGTTTTGGCGAACTTGCCTTAGCAGTTCGCGGTAGCCACCTACATAGCCAATACTAGTAGCTATCTACAATAGTGCTCTGTGGGCTATGCCTTTGGTCTTCCCACTTTTTCCCCAATTTTCAATAATAAAAAACATTAAGATACTTGTCCGGTAACATCGAGTTAAGTATATGATAATAGTAATTATTTTATGCATAACCGCTTATCATAATCGAGAACATTCGATCTGATATAAAAGTATTCCATTATTATGTTATTTTGACGTTAATTCCATTTACTGTAATGGTCCTACGTGGCCATCTTAGTTAGTTCGGTTGGCAGTCGTACGCTTGTATAGCGAAGTACGTTTTCTTTTCTTTTTGCGTTATTTGTTGTCCGGCAGCTAGGCCGTGTATATAGTGATCGAAATAAATTAGAAAACCTACCCAGGGGTTTTGGTTATACCGAGGGTAAGGTCGGAAGTTCCCAACGTCGAGGATTCCGAGACTCTGAGTGGAAGGATAGGTAAATTTCGTATGATTATTTATCTCGTTCAAAAGTCTTAATTCTTTTCTCAATCCTAAAATGGGTCAAAAATATTATTTAATCTTTAATGATGATTGATCAGTCTAGAGCTCGTTGGTGTTGTTTTCAAATTTCATTGTGCTACATACATTAGGAACCAAAAACATTTCTGATCGAATCGAACCTAGAAAATAAGTTAAATCATCAACTTGAGCTTTGAGATAGGTCAACTGACCTCCGCGGCAATTCCGAGATTTAGGTAGGTAGTCTTAGGGCTTATTGCGTAGCTGCTGAGATCACACGACAAAAAGCGGTCAGCAATATTAGGACCAAGGGGATCAAAGCCATAAGGTCTGTAAGGGTCCAAAGACCGAAGTCATCCCAGACTACGCGATCGGGGCCAGCGCTAAGAGCAGATCTAAGTACCTAAGTAAGTCTCGAAGGCAAATACACCCGTCCTGTGTCGATTTGTGTAGACATAGGGCGGCCCTGTATTTACATTTTTAAGGTCATTTTCTGACCTTTGAAAAATCTTGCAACCCCAGAGTTATGGTGCCGCCCACCTATGCTCAAAACTCTAATTCCTGACTCTGGTTATCACCGGGTATGACGCTACATCGATCCAAATGTTGGGCGCAGCGAACAAGAAAACAAAAAGGTGTCGAAACAAGGCAGCAAAAATCGGAAGTCAATAGCTGAAGAACTCGCTGAATTCATAAACATAGCTAAGCTACACGCGATAATATGTACACCCTATGCTAACATAACATTGATTGTTACATATATACATGCTCGAGTAAAGATTTGTGCAACACCAAAGATAAAACGTGTTAAACCAGGTAAAATAACGCTAGGGACAATTAAGCTTTACGACAAACGCCGTCTGCTGTTAGCGGCTATCAATCAATAATTAGGATCAATACATGTAGAATCCGGAATGAACGCCAACGTGATGGAAGGTACACAATGGCAGTACCTTACAATAGTAAGCCGCATAACTTTTTGCGGTGAAATAAGTGAGATTACAGTAGTTTAGAGATGCAAGGGAGCAGTGTTGTGCCCTTTGGGTAATTGAATTTATGCCCACTGGACTAGTTCAACAAGTCAAGAAAAACCTGTATCAGCCGAAAACTCAAAGTATTGAACTTGTCGAGCAGTATAGTAGGTACAGAATTTGAGTAGAAACTAGAAATACATTTTCTGCTTTACAAACGTACCTAAACAGCTTGTTGAAAAGGTATGGCTACCCAATTTCGGCCTCAAAGTTCCTGATGGTACTTACCTATATACATAATGTGGTGTAGGCAGGGTTGCCAAAATTTCAGTTCTGGGGGTTGCTGGATTTTGCCAAGTCTAAACTCTTCGCCCACACGTGCTTCGGAGTTCGGACTAATCGAACATTAAAAAATTCCGTATCTCGATTGGCTACTAATTTAGAAACCCATAAGTTCGCTTCTGTCCTGCTTCGAGTGTATAATCTGAAATCGATACATTTCTGAAAATATCGAAATCTTGTAAGTCCAAATTTAGTAAAGGCTCTTGTCCTTACACCCTAACTCTTGTACTGCAGGTGGATTTTCTTTATTCGACAATAGCTACATAAAACAATCACAAACGCTTATCTACAAATAAATTACGTATGTAGTAATGGAAACAAATTTGGCGCCAACAATTCGAGATTTGCTTGCTGGGATCACGAATACACAACGCGGTCGAAAAAATTAATAATTGCATCAGTCAGCTGTCGATAATAAAGCAAACGCGTAAATGTAAAATATAAAACAAGATTTAGGTAGCTTCCGTTGAATTTTTGGAGAATGAGCGAAAGCACATGCTTGTTAATAGCACATAAGGCGAAGCGAATCAAGCATTAACGTGTGCTATATTATAGCACATGGGTATGTATAAACCCACAATCAAGATATGCAAACGCAATACCGTGTACGCTAATCATCACAAAAAAGTTAGATTAAAATAATAAAGCCGGTAAAGTCCGAAATCCGCACTTAAAATGAGATATAATTGTACGGTTGACCATACCTGGGCGTGGGGGGTATGCACCCCCTCAGAAACCAAAATTTCCCCCATAATTCAATTTCTGACATTTTTTTCTTTTTGTTTTCGCAATTTTTTGATGCCAATGGATAGTGCTCGATGAGAAACGTTGAAAAATGGTGTTTTTCGCCATACCACCATTTTTAAGGCCATTTTTTAACCTTGAAAAAATCTTGCACCCCCCAGAACTTTGGTGCCGCCCACCTATGCGGTTGACTCTTTGAAAGAACGACTATAGAGAATTATTGTAAAACGGAACAAAGGGAAGACGAAATTGTTCTTCAAAACATGTAAGCATTATTAAAAAGTAAACTATGTACATAGCTTTTCAAAATAAAAACTAAAAAATGATACTATTTTTAATATATGTATTCATGTCATTTAACTTTTTTGACTTCATTCTTGTAGAAATCAGCCGTTCGGCATATCCTAAATATTGAGCAAAGGCAAAAAGTGAGTAAAACTTTAGAAATATAACACGTTACATACGATCAATAATTCTCAAGACCATTTAAATTATTATCCATGCTTGCATCATTTTTAAGAAGACTTCTATCCGGTCGTTTAACGAATAAGAAAGCAAATGGGCTTCTTAGCAGTGTTTTTTTGTACTCGTAAAAGATTTTTCACGATGTACAAAGACTTTTTGCGAACGTCTTTGTACATGTACAAAGATTTTTGGGAAAACAGAAATTGCAAAAAAAGTATAAAATTCGCGTAAAAATTTTCGGCGCTTCGAGCCGAAATGAGTAATTGTGTGTTCTATATATCTTTATAATGGCAGAAATTGCATTTTAAAAGAAAAAATGTCAAATTTTTCGGCGCTTCGCGCCGTTTTAAGACGATTCTTAGTGATATTTGCCCTTATAAACCAGATTTAGCTAGAATACACTACCAAAAGTCGAACAACTCTGTTTTTACCAAACTAAAATCGCTACTGTACCATAGTACCCAAAAATTTGTGTGTACAAAATGTACAAAGACTTTTGGAGACCATCTTTGTACATGTACAAACGGACCTTGTGCAAAAAAACACTGCTTCTTAGGCAACTTGTGCTCATGCCTATTTCGATAAGGTATATTTATACGCGTAATGTTTAAGCTATGCCATCTAGAAATCTTTCCGAATCATAGCGACTACGTGAACATCACTCAACTGCATAAGTGACATATTAAGAAGTAAAAAATGTCTACGGAGAGTTCAAAAAAGATTTGCGCGAAGCAAAAGCATCTCGATAAAACGTACATCGTAGGTAATTAAGACTGATCGTGACTCAATGACGTTAGGAAAATTCCTTGCGCTGAAATCATTGTCGGGGAGCAAGTATCATTGAAAATGCGCGAAGACACTCGATGTTCTCTAAGCTCAGTTTCGCATTTGTCTTCCATAGCCTAAAACACGTTTGCCTTTACATAAGGTTCTCATGATAAAAACTGACAGTAATAAGCATAGATGGGCAGCGACCAAATGCTGGGGGTCTGGGTGGTGTAAAACTGGCAAAAATTCTCGAAAAATACGCCAAAAATTCAATTCTCGAGTCTAATCAATTTTCGAGGGTCTACCAAATTCTGGGGAATATGTAAATCCTCCTCCGACTTCATACGAGCAAAATGAGACATAATAAAGAACGATACTTCAAAAAATATTAAAAATAAGATAATGCACGGAAAGATGACAACACTTTATCTCTTTGCCACAGAATCAGCGCTTTGCGCCATATGCGAAGGTTTTTCATAATTTTGCCTCCAGCGCAACCGAAATTCTTTTCACACTTTACAGATAGAAGTGAAGCGGGGGGTCTACATGGTTACATCTACATACTTATATCTATATACATCTACATAGTCCAAATAGCGTTTTTTTCGCAGTTTACACTATCGACTTTTATTAAAAAGTATATTGGTGCGGATTTTTTCGAAAAATATCAAAATTTTCGGTAATTTTGAGCAAAAATGCTTGAATAACTTTAGTCAGACTCTCGGATATTTTGAAAAGTTTAGACAGAAGAGTGATTAGAAACTTGAGTTACTGCCCTATTTCTTGAATTCGTGCACTTGGAGTATTATAACAAGCGATCTAAACATCTGACGCGGTTGGAACTTTTAGAATTAGAGCTAAAACAATGTGAGAAAGCTGTGCTGAAATGGTAGCTTACGCTCCATAAATCGCTTCTAAGTAATAAAAATTTTCGTTGGGCAAAAACATATTCCTGACGGAGAAATATGGCTTCCAGGCCGCCAAGAAAGTCAATACAAAAACATCAATTTTTCATTCTGTTAAGCACGTTGCCCCCTTCCACCCCCACCCCTGAAAAGCTGAAGTCCAACAACCTGTAGAAATATTAAACATTAGACGGTTTGAATTAAATCGCATTTCGTTGTTTTTCATTTGGTCCTATTTTTAACACTACTTTTTCATTTCGAACATACATATTCATGCAAGCGCGAAATTTTAATTTATACAATTTATACACTCGGATGAAGAAAAAATTACATCCTACACACGGTTTTTTTGTACTCGGCAAAGACTTTTCCCGATGTACAAAGACTTTTCGGGACCGTTTTTGTACATGTACGAAGATTTTTGGGAAGGCAAAATTGCAAAAAGGTCTGAAATTCGCAAAATTTTCGGCGCTTCGCGACGAAATGAGTAATCATGTGTTCTATTTATGTTTATAATGACAGAAATTGCATTTCAAAAGGAAAAATAACAAATTTTTCGGCGCATCGCGCCGTTTTAAGACGATTCTTAGTGATTGCTGCCTTAAGAGACCCATAAATTAGCTAAAATACACTACCAAAAGTCGAACAACTCTGTTTTCACCACACTAAAATCGCTACTGTACCATATTATAGTACCCAAAACTTTGTGTGTACAAAATGTACAAAGACTTTTGGGGACCATATGTACAAACGGACCTTGCACAAAAACACTCCTACATCCATACGGATTGTATGAAGATGTAACAGGGGTAGATGGGATACCCATCCGAATTTGGTCGTTCCCATGCCTCAAAGTCAGAAAAGTTTTGACCCTCTCCGATTTTTGGAAAAAACTTGCATTTTTTGTTAATTTTTAAGTGCTCCGTAATATTTTTGGCCAAAAATTTGAGGCCATTTATCACCTTGTAAAAATGGCCGCGGACACCCACTCCAAAATTTCGAGCCCTTATATGCAGAATGAATCAATAAAGAACTGGTTAATTAATATACGGGTTCTTTAGTGATGAACAATAAGCCAAGCCATTAAGCGCTATCGGACGCACGTACACACTTGAGCATATTGATTCCGTTAAAACAAGTTTTATAATGCAACAATGGCGAAACACATGAACTGATGTTTTCTCTATCTTTTTCGTTTTACCATCGTTTTAGGTAATCACTTGGACTAAATAAAACGTCAAAACTATCGCGAATGCGGCGGGGATTCGAAGTGCCTCAAATACATTACATATGTACATTGGTGGGCGGCACCGAAATTCTGGGGGTGCAAGATTTTTCAAAGGTCGAAAAATAGTCTTAAAAATGGTGGTATGGCGAAAAAGACACTATTTTTCAACATTTCTCATCGAGCACCATCCGTTGGCATAAAAAATTGCGAAAAAAAGAACAGAAAAATTTTCAAAAATTGAATTCTGAGGGGGTATTTTGGTTTCGGGGGAGGGTGCATACCCCCCATCACCTACGTCCAGATATTATTACATACATTCCTATATTTCGAGGAAACTTTTCTCAGCCCTTCTCAACTCAACAAAAGCGAAAAAAAGCCCTAAAGATTTTTCTTGATGTAAATATACGCAAATATGAATACATAACTTTGTAGCAAACAAATATGTATACTTGTTTCCTATGCTTCAGCTGCGCTCTCCATTTCTTGATTTCTGAAGCATATTCGTCGTCATACTGTTTAAGCTTTATGCTTTCGTGCTCCAACAAAGTCTTTCTTTTTTCATTCTGAGAAGTGAAAGAATATTAATGACTTGTTGACTAAACATATCTGCACATATGAAAACACATCTGAATGAATGAGAGGTTAAAAAATAATAAAGATAGACAACTTTAAAAACTTCCAACATGGGTTTGGGACGCGGAATTCAAAATGTAGTACGCTCACATAACAAGAGGGAGGCAGGCACGTTAGCTGGCCGTCCTATTTTAAGGGATTAACACCAATTTTAGGGGACTAAGTCCAAAAAGGCCAAAAATAACACAAAATAACGTTAAAAAAGTCCTATTTTCCCGATTTTTCTGAATTTTTGGGGCCCGAACCACACCTGGGCATGGGGGTTGGGGGTATGCACCCCAATTGTCAACCATTTTTTTGATCAAATCCATATTTTTGACGTTACAGAATGGTATTGAAAATGATTTTTCGCAATTTTTTGTTGCCAATGGATAGTGCTTGATGAGAAACGTCGAAAAATGGTGTTTTTTACGTCATACCACCATTTTTAAAGCCATTTTTTGACCTTTGAAAAATCTAACACCCCCAGAATTTTCTTGCTGCCCACGTATGGTCCGAACCCCCCCATTCCCCCAAAGATACGTGCCTGGAAGGAGGGATGGATGGTACTTCTGCACAAGGGTACAAAAGCTAGGCAATATAGAGACGGGCGACTCTGGACCAAAATATTGTATTCTTAGCTGACTTAACTGCGAACCCAATTCCTATAATAGAAATACCGGATCTTGCTCCACTAAGACTAGATTCTAAATCTCACTGGACAGCCACCCTGACAAAGTGCACCTAAGTCGCAAGTCATATCTCTAAAAACGGCTAGACGTATAGAGTCGGGCGACTCTGGACCAAAATATTGTATTCTTAGCTGACTTAACTGCGAACCCAATTCCTATAATAGAAATACCGGATCTTGCTCCACTAAGACTAGATTCTAAATCTCACTGGACAGCCACCCTGACAAAGCGCACCTAAGTCGCAAGTCATATCTCTAAAAACGGCTAGACGCTCAGCAACACTTTTAACCTGAAAACTTTCTTTTACGAGATTTGTTATCAGATAGCACTTGATTACAAATAATTTGCGTCTACGCCTTGAAATTACTTATGGCCTTTTAACATGAAAAACTCTCGAGTTTTACATATGTAAAGTTAAGTGCAAGCATCTATGTACTCTGCCTTAAAATCAATTTTTTGAGGCCACCTTTGACTCCCAGAAGTGCCATGCACATTAAAACAAAAATAAATAGGTATCGCAAAGTAATTTCAGAAGCTTTGTAATGCTGTTTAGTTTTACACAGAATACTTTATGTTACGTTAATAAGTCTTTAAACTATTTGAAAACGAAATAGGACATTTTGGCGCCACACTCTTTGTAATATTATTAATCATTTACATTTTATTTATGATTAGAGTATCATACACATTTTGAAAGCCCATTCAATTCTCTACGTGATGGTATAAATTACTTTTAGAATATCATTGAATTAAGTGAGATAATTAAATACATCTAAAAATACACTAGATTTTCTGCAGTTTTTCAGTTGTACATAAATTAATTCTCATCGAATCGAAAAGAACAATCTGCTATTTTGTAGCTTGTAGAACCTGCTTTCTGAATATATAATTTATTTTAAAATTGCTTCAAAATTGTTTTAATTAGAATAATTTATAAGTTGCTGGCGCCAAAACGTCGTAGACCGATTTGAAAACGATCAAAAACGAATTGATTATAATGTAGAAAATTGAGAATGTTTTGGGCAGATTTACCTTCAAGCTCAATTTCAAGCAACACCACACATCTTGCTAATTCATATCTTTATTTTATTATGTCAGGTTGGTGCAAATTTCTAGTTAATAATCAAAATTGACATATTTTGAATTGCAATTCATATAGCCGAGCTTTCCAGCTTGCTTGGTAGCAGACAGCTACGTCTATCAGAACAAATAGAATAATAAGCCTAAAAAAGTGCGAAGTAAAGCTCATTGAAAAACGCATCCAAGTCAGAGGAGTGAAATCCATACATGGGCAGCTCAAAAATTCTGAGGTTCCAAAACTTTTTCGAAGTCAAAAAGTGCCTGATAATATATGGTAGGGCGAAAAAACACCGTTTTCTTGCGTTTCTCAATGAGAGCTATCCATTAGCATCAAAAAATCGCAGAAAAACAAAAAATTCAGAAAATCAATTTCTGGGGCGTCTAGCGGATTTTTTTTTGGGGGGGGGAGAGTGTGAATTCTGGGAGTCTAGACCATAGGTGGGCAGCACCGAAATTTTGGGAGTGTGAAAAAATTTCTGGGGGTGGTAGTGAAAAACTCCATTTTCCGACATTTCTCGTCGAGCACTATCAATGGCATAAAAAATCACTAAAAAAGCAAAAAAAATTTCAAAAATTTAATTCTGGGGGGGGTATTCCAACTTCTGGGGGTTGCATACCCCTAACCTCCCACGCCCAGGTCCCCCATGCCCATGTTCTGTTATATCTTGTAATCCTAACAAATATTAACGTTTGACGCGCATATATATATATATATATATATATATATATATATATATATATATATATATATAGGTAGCGCGTTAGCGCGTACCTATAATATACTTGGGTACCCCCAACACCTGCGCACCCCCTACAGCTATAACGGGACACTTAGGGAAGGTGCGGTTTTTTTTAAAAGAAAGATAATAAAAAAATTCGCTGCACGTGTTTTTTTGTTTTTCATGAAACTCAAAATTGACTGTGTAAAGAAGGTGTAAAGTTTTTGTGTAACGTTATAACATAGGACAAATTTTGGGACCTTTTTACTGCGGCATGTGGACAACTGAGTATTGATGACTCGAAGGATTGAACAGGATAGGATAATAGAGGGATGAATTCTACAGATGGCTCTTTTTTGTTTTTTGAAATTCGCATTAGTTATCGAACGGCAGTGTAAAGAGTGCGAAAATCTGGGGGTGAAAAAGCACTTTTTGGTCGAGTTTTCAACCTTCCTATGTCCGATACTAACTCCGGTTATGAGATTTTTGAAATGTTTTCTGACAGAAATGTAGAGCGGATCAAGGGCTACATTCTGCATATAAGCAAAGTCTCCTATGCTCTATGGTGAGTTAGATCCTGGGGTTTAAAGTTTACACTCTAGTGGATGGTGTAAAAAAACGGATTTTAACTAAGATTTCTCTGCCAAATTTTTCCGCTTAGGAGTTAGTGTAAATGGAAGACAGCATTAATAAAGTGCCTCACAGGGGCTAAACATCGCAGCAAACCGCATTTAAAAAAACGCAATATTGAGTTATTTATGGGGGTGTAAAGTTCGAAATCAGAGGTAAAAAATGGGCGAAAAACACGTTTTTTCCGAAGTTTGATTGATAAATCATACCAAATAATTTTTGCAACAGAATTTTGGCACACAGGAATGTACTACGATTTAAAAGCTACAAATTGTACCGAACCGAATTTCTTTAAACTCAATGGGGAGTTCGGTACGGAATTTTAAAGTTTACAGTGTTCTAAATGATGGAAAATACGTTTTTGTTGCGTTTTTTGTTCGCCACTTTCTCCGTCCAGAAGTCGGGATAAGTCTAATAGAATAAAAATAAAGTGCTTTATATCGGGTGCATGTCAAAGCAAATTGTCTATACATTAATATTTAGCGAGTGTAAAGTCAAAAATTTGGAGTTTAAAATGCGTTTCTGTCTTGTTTTTTCTGCCTGCTTCTCCGGTTACGAGTCAGGGACATGCTTATCAAGTCTAGAAATGGACCAGGAACCAAATTTGATATGCCAGTCTGGCGCATATGTTTACACTCTACGGTGTTGTAAAGTAGTTTACACCAATTGTTAGTTTGCCCATAGAACATTATGTAGACTTAATTTTTTCATAAATATTGATCGTAATATCGGAACAATATCAAAATTACGAATCTGACTAAAATCTTCTTTACACTAGGTGTTTACATGAAGTGTACACTACATATGTATTTATCTTCGTTTTTGAGCATTCCAGAAACCTAATTTTTTCCTGGAGTCTAAAAATTTTCAAAGGATCTAATGTGAGACGTCACGTAGGCGCGTTTGTTTACATCCAACAGTGATGTAAAGTAGTTTACACTCATTCTTTATATGTCCTCAGACCATTGTAGAGACATAATTTTTTCATGAATGTTGATCATAATATCCGAGTAATTTTTTACACTGCATGTTAGCCTTTGTTCTAGAGCATTGCAAAAACCGAAATTTTTTCCTGAGATATAAAAATTTACAGGGAATGAAATATATACGTCAGTTGGGCGCGCTTGCTTACACTAAGCAGTATTGCAAAGTGGTTTAAACCTAATGTTTATTGTCTTTAAAACATTATGGAGACTCATTTTTCCATAAATGTTGAAAGAAATATCGGAGCAATATCAAAATTACGAATCCGACTAAAATATTCTTTACGCTATGTGTTTGTGTAAAGTTTACATTACGTGTTAACCTTAATTCGTTAGACTTGCAGAGACTTTGTGACTGAAGTCAAGAAATTTTCAAGGATTTATATGTGAGACATCAATTAAGTGAGTTTGTTTACCCTCAAAAGTAATCTAAAGTGATTTAAAAATTATGTTCAAGTGTCCTTAGATCATTGAAGAGATGTAATTTTGTCTTAAATGGGTTGCATTAAAGTTAAATCCTTCTTAGCCGTGTTTATAATATGTTTCACAAAATCTTGTACATGGAGGGCTATCGTTTAATTGATGTAAATTGCCTGCAAAAGTGGTTTAAAATGAACCAGCAACCACACTACTGTGCACAGAAGTCGACAAAGATATGCAGCTTTATTGTAATCATGTACATTAATAAGCCGTAAACTGTTAGTATTCTCTACATCTAGTAGTTGTGTAAAGTTTGCACTATTCATTTGTTGTTAATATGTAGTCTATACTACAAATTTATTTTACTACCAAATCAAAGCGTTAGTGTTCCTTACATTTGATATTTGCGTGAAGTTTTTGAATTTTTGCCGAAAAACTTTGCCTCCTTATTTACCAACATCCTGCCTTTTCCATTTTCTTAAAGTTTAAAATCTTTTATAATTCTCTTAATAATTTAATGGTAGGTTTTAACTTTAAGTTTCTCTTTATTTACAACTCTCGCTTAGCAAGCTCATTTTTCAAAACTTTTTCATAGTGATCAGATTAGTCGCGTTTAGTTTGGAATTGGTGGACGGTCGTTATTTTATTACTCGGCTTAAATAAACCAAGTGACTATCTTTTGATTATTTTCTTTATCGCAAATTCAAACACCCAATTTTCAATTTGAAAATTGATCCAATTTTCAATTTGAAAATTGAAAATTGGGTGTTTTCAATTTCAAAAGTCACAACACATTGTGCTTGTGTATCGATTGAGTGAGGATTTGCAATGTGAATTCGTTGGTTAAATATTTGTGCTTGATTATAAGTGAACTGCACATTAAGAAGAAATAGCTTAATGCAATCTTAATTTGAAAATGGATGGTGTCAATAAGGTTGTCCTGTTTAAAAAGGATAATGCTGATGTTAAGAACAATATTGTTTTCCGCGTTCTTGGACTGTTGTCATTATTGTGGCATGCTACTGATTGTGTTTACTGACTGATGTACTGAAATCACGCTAATTAAAAAGTAGTGTACTAGCAAAGAAAAATGCTCCGATGGAACAAAAAAGATGAATATACTTGGAATTGTGGATTATTATGGATGTAAAAGGAGGGGACTAGGAAAAATCTACCTAAAGTCGGAAAATCTGCTAAAAATCACACTTTCTACTAAGCAACGCAAAAAATCGATGTATATTCTGCGGCCTCTGAAAAAGTGTCTTTTTTAAATAATGTTCGAAGTTACAGATAAGAGTGTATAAATGAAATCTATCAAGGTTACTTTTTTTAATTGCTGGCACCTGATTGATAGAAAACTAAGAGGTATTGTATTTAAAGTTGTTTTATTTTGTTATGAGCATTATAGCAAGCAAAGCAGGAGCCGATTGATTAGTGCACACAATCCTTTCGGGCATGCTAGTGTATCTACATTAAGTCTGTTTCAAGTCAACTTACGCGTTTCCTACTGTTTTAAACCAACCATGTCTTCAATTGTCTTCGATGTTTGCTATTTCATTCAATTGGCTTGGAAGACTGTTAGTTTACTTAATATCATTTCCCATAGCTACTGCATAGCTAACGTGCTGCTATTTCAATCATTGTTATGGTTGAATATTTATTTTAATCTGTTGGCCGCAGAATATACATCGATTTTTTGCGTTGCTTAGAGAAAGTGTGATTTTTAGCAGATTTTCCGACTTTAGGTAGTTTTTTCCTAGTCCCTCCTTTTACATCCATAATAATCCACAATTCCAAGTATATTCATCTTTTTTGTTCCATCGGAGCATTTTTCTTTGCTAGTATATTATATATATATATATATATATATATATATATATATATATATATATATATATATATATATATATATATATATATATATATATATATAAATTTTTGTTTTTCCCAAGGGTCCCCCAAAGGGAAAAATAAAAAATTGGCGAAGTGCGTCTGAAACATCGCCTGAACAGGTTTTTAGCGTACTTTTGAGCTAGTTAACTCAAAATGTTCCGGCGCTTCGGGCCGGATTTATTGTTTATGTATAGTTTTGTCTTCTAAACCGCTAAAACTCGCTCAAATTAGACTTAGACATAGAGACATAGAGAGCATGTCAATTTTTTTCTGGCGCTGTGCGCCGGATTCATTGTTTAGTTATAGTTTCTGCCTTCTAGCCCACTCAAAACAGCATAAAGAGTTATGGCATGGGAAACATGAAATTTTTCCGGCGCTTCGCGCCGTATTCATTGTTTATATATGTTTTTTGTCTTCTAGCCCGCTCAAATTTGAAGTTGATATGCAGAGCGTGTCAATTTGTTTTCGGCGCTTCGCGCCGCATTATTCATTAACCGTACTATTTTTCTCTGTAAAGCACAATGATTAAGTACAAAGGCAAGAGATAAGAAATAATTCATCGATTAGGTGATGAGAAATCAGCTTAAATGATAAATTTGCTGTATATAAATATGAAATAAAGTGAAAATTTTTTAATTTTTTTGTTGATATTTTTCTTCACCGTCGTATAGAGCTCGCCGAGATACGCTCAAAACTGTCTTTATTTTCGCCTATCTCCTAATGGTTCTCGAGATATCTGGAAATCCTGGATACGGGCCTGTATACACACATATATATATATATATATATATATATATATATATATATATATATATATATATATATATATATATATATATATATATATATATATATATATATATATATATATATATATATATATATATATATAAAATTAGAGGTGTGCCAGAGTCCCGGGCCGGGGCCTGTAAAAACGATGAAAAATTAATGAAAATCTAACAAAATTAATCTTTTTTGCCTAATTACGCAACATAATATTTATTTATTCGCAAAAATAAGCTAAATTTCGTTAAAATTAAGCTTAGGCTACTGTTGTGTTTCGCTTCAAGTAATCTAATAATCAAGATTTGAGTGAGCATTGAAACCATTCGATACATTCTTGAATAGCTTAGCTCTATTAAGAATTTTTATTGCGAAAATAAGCACGTTTGACCGATAATTCTTAGACAATAAAGTTTAAAATGCAAGGGACTTCCACCTGTGTCTGTAAAATTGTTTTATAAATCGATGTATGTACTTATGTACCTAAAAAAATGCTAGGTGCGGCAACTTATTTTATCACCTAGATAGAATTCGTTTGCTTTAATATATGCGATTTTTCACTAATTTCGGGCGCTAAGCGCCAAATAATAGAGCAAACGTCTTAATTTTTGTGTGGTTTTCAATTAATGTTTTAAATATTATCTTAATTCGATTATGCATGTTCCCTAATCTTGGTAAATGATTTTTCGTCGTACAAGCGTTTTCCTCCCCTATGATTTTGTTGATATTCCATAGATAAGTTTTTCAAGCGTGTAGTTAATCTCTGGGTTACTTATTTATCGTGCAATGTAATCGTAATCTTTTGTATTGTACTGTTTTGCTCGTCTATTTCTTTCATCGAACCAGCATAAATACTATAGAAAAGTCATATTCAGTTCAGCTTAGCTTATTGTTTTCTATGCCTAACAGCTAAATTCACAATTATTTATTAAGTTTTTGTTTATTTCTCTTTTATCTGCTTATTTTTAAGTCTTTAATTCATTGAAGCAATATGTAATTGCTTACAATAGTAATACTAAGATGTTAGGTCAGTATAGAAATAATGTGGATGCTTGGTATAGATTAGTAAGTATAGGGCATATGTTTTGTACAGGCCCCGGCAAAAAGAGCGGCCCCGGCACATCTCTGATATATATATATATATATATATATATATATGTATATATATATATATATATATATATATATATATATATATATATATATATATATATATATATATATATATATATATATATATATATATACTATATATATATATATACATACAGGCCCGTATCCAGGATTTTATTTCGGAGGGGGGGCCGAAAATTTTGAGACCAGATATCTCGAGAACCATTAGGAGATAGGCGAAAATAAAGACAGTTTTGAGCGTATCTCGGCGAGCTCTAAACAACGGTGAAGAAAAATTTCAACAAAAAAATTAAAAAATTTTCACTTTATTTCATTTTGATATACAGCAAATTTATCATTTAAGCTGATTTCTCATCACATAATCGGCGAATTATTTCTTATCTCTTGCCTTTGTACTTAATCATTGTGCTTTACAGAGAAAAACAATACGGATAATTAATAATTCGGCGCGAAGCGCCGAAAAAACTGACATGCTCTGCATATCAACTTCAAATTTGAGCGGTTTTGAGCGGACTAGAAGACAAAAAACATGTATAAACAATAGATACGGCGCGAAGCGCCGGAAAAATTTCATGTTTCCCATGTCATAACTCAAATTTGAGCTGTTTTGAGTGAGCTAGAAGGCAAAAACTATAACTAAACAATGAATCCGGCGCACAGCGCAAGAAAAAAATTGACATGCTTTCTATATCTAACTCTAATTTGAGCGATTTTTAGCGGTTCAGAAGACAAAACTATACGTAAACAATAAATCCGGCGCGAATCGCCGGAAAATTTTGAGTTTACTAGCTCAAAAGTACGCTAAAAACCTGTTTTGGCGGTGTTTCAGACCAACTTCGCCAATTTTTCATTTTTTCCTTTTAGGGAACCCTTGGGAAAAACAAAATTTTTTCCCATTTCGGGGGGGCAGGCCCCCCGCTCCCCTGGATACGGGCCTGTATATATATATATATATATATATATATATATATATATATATATATATATATATATATATATATATATATATATATATATATATATATATATATATATATATATATATATATATATATATATATATATATATATATATATATATATATATATATATACATAGGTATAAGGGATAGGGTAGGGTCGTACTATGAACACGGTAAAGCACGCTTTTCTTGGCCCGGCCAGGCCCCAGCCCCGGCAAAAAAGGCGGCCCCGGCACAGCTCTACTAGGCAGCATAAGTTTTACAAAAGCTGATTTGTAATTCAATGCGATTTCTATGATTAACCTGAATTTGTTGCAATTCCCACAAAGTTGCTTCATTATCTGCTTTCATCTGTTCGCTGCGCTTTTTGTGCTTCATCTCTTGCTTTTTCATCTCCCTTTCTACTCGTCTTCGCTCAAGTTCTTCGAATTCGCGCACTTTAACGCCCAAATCGGGTCCGTCGACTTTCTTGATTTTAAGCGATTCTCGAAACATCATCGTGCGGGTTTTTGATTCTTGACGTAGAATTTTAGGCAATCGTTTTCGTTCGGCGATCTGAGCTCTATACAGTTCGTCCTCCCTGCGTCCTATTAACCTGCGCATTTGCTCAACATCCTAAATGGAATGTTTTAAATATAAAGCATTTGTTTCATCTAAGTATCCAGAGTCTTTTTCACGGTATTTGAGATTTTTCAAGGATATTTCTGATATTAAGAAGATCTGTCATGCAAAGTTTGTCTCATTGCTTTCCTACCGTCCGATCATACATGTAAAAGGGGATGGGATCTCCCCTACCGGAGTTATAAGTCCCTCATCCACAAAGCCAGAACATTTTTGACTTCTAACCCCGTTTTTAGGGAAAATTGATTTTTTTGGCCGACTTTGTCGGACTATTTTTGACGCTATTAGGAAAATTTATGGTTCCGGGCCCTGTCCGAAAATCCTGCATCCACTACTACAAATGAAGATCACACAAACAATTGCTTTCATATGCAACTAATTTATTATTTTGGCAGGTATGTACGTAGCTGGCCGTCCTACATTTGGGAGGACCAACACCAATTTTTAGGGGGACTAAGCCCAAAAAAGCCGAAAATAGCACAAAATAATGTTTAAAAAGTTATATTTTTCCGATTTTTCCGAATTTTGGGGGGTCCGAACCACCCCCCTGTCCCCCTTAGAGATATGTACGTCCTGTATTTTAGAGAATAGTCGGGTACAAGTTGTTCACAATTAAGTGGAGTGAGCGAAGGGGCAATGATAATGAAGCATTTTTCGTAAAGAGCAAACTGCTAAGAGGTTAGGTTAATACAAACTCCACCAGCAATCTATATAGTGCTCAAACTCGAGCAACCAAACCTTGTCAACCAGTGACCTATTAGACACTGTGCAAAATCCCAGAATATCATTGGAAACTATAGAAAATTCGTGGATATTGAGAAAAAATATTGGAAAGTAAGGTCACTGTACATCTAAAACATCAGAATATGTAAGAATGAAACTCAGAAGGACTGCAGACAAACAAATATTGGACCACAAACGCTTGACTCAGCTCGATTCTTCTTTCAAGTTTGAAAATAATTTGAACAATTTTGTAGTTCTAGAAATCGAACCTTAATTTTCGGTAAAAACTTAGACAATGCAATAATTACAGTAACGCTAAGCTGTTCAAAGGGAAAGGAAAGTCATACATCTGCAAGAGACTGCGTCTGACTTTTTTAGTACTATACAGTTTTTGCATGAATATAACGCATGTCAAATAAAATGATATATTCTGTTATAACTTCATTTCCAGCTGTTTCATTTTTAAATTATGCGATTTTACACTTAATTTTTCTTTTTAAATCTTACTACTTTAACAAAATTGAGAGCCATGTTGAACTGTATTGCGTTATTTCTATTTATTTTTGTTGATTTCTTCTCAGTGCTATAAGTAAGTAGGAAAAGGATTCTTAAAACTTAACAAATGAGCATATGAAAAAACGAACACTTTTTTTAAAAAAGACTAATGCAGAAATACTCATTATTAGCATTCTATATAGAGAAAAAAATATTTGACGAAACACCAATTAAATCTCTGCTCTGCACGTTCATCACAAGAAGAACAGAATACTACATATAGTGATCTGTAAATCTTACCCGCTGATGTCTATTCAGCATATGATTTCTTTGCAGGAAAAATATTTCCTTTATCTGGTTTTTTGCCATCTGATGCTTCTCGTGCAACTGCTTCTCTTCTAGTCCCCATATTGCAGCTTCTTTAGCTTAAAAGAATAGGCTACTACCTATGCAGCATATAAAAGGGCAAACTAATAGAAAACTAGCCAAATAATCGAAAGAAATATGGTCAAAATGCCATTTTATCAATTAAAATTCTTTAGGCAAACGTTTTTCTGTCGGACGAAAATTACATTCTTAAACACTGAATAAAGGTTACAATCAGTGTTTTTTTCTACAAGGTCCGTTTGTACGTGTACAAAGTTGGTCCCCAAAAGTCTTTGTGTATTTTGTACAGGAAAATTTTTGTGTACTTTAATATGGTACAGTAGCGATTTTAGTGTGGTAAAACAGAGTTTTTCGACCTTTGGTAGTGTATTTTAGCTAATTTCTGGGTTTCTGTCGCAGAAATACTAAAAATTGTCTCAAAACGGTGCGAAGCGCCGAAAAATTTGACATTTTTCATTCTAAATGCAAATTCTGCCATTTCAAAGATATGTAGGACAAACAATTACTCATTTCGACGCGAAGCGCCGAAAATTTTTAGGAATTTCACACAGTTCTTGTCTTCCCAAAAATCTTTTTACATGTACAAAAACTGTCCTGAAAAGTCTTTGTACATCGGATAAGATCTTTGCCGAATGCAAAAAACCGTGCTTACAATGGCAGATTAATTTTAAGGAAACGCATACATTATTTACTATTTACTATTGACCACATCAAGATTTCAATTCTCCGGCCTTTCCTCCTTGCCTACATATAGTATGGATGGAATCCTGATAAGTTTTATTAGGAAAATTGTAATTTTAATAATGCATGCACGCTGACAGAAAAAGCTTCCAGACAAGCATATACTGGCTTACATGAATTATAAGTTTAAGTGGAAAGACAATTTAATATAAAACTACATAAATTCAAAAATAGAAAACAATTTATCATAGGTAGCGCGTTAGCGTGTATCTATAATATAGTTGGGTACCCCCAACATATGTCTACCCCTCTATAGCTATAACGGAACACTTTTGTATTGTGCGGTTTTTTTAAAAGATGGGTAATAAGAAAATTCGCTGCCCATGTTTTTTTGTTTTTTAAAAATCAATACCTAGTATGTAAAGAGTGTGTAAAGTTTTACTGTAACGTTATGACAAGTTTTTTTATAAATTTTGGCGGGCTCACGGTTTTTCTAGCTGTTTTGCATTCTGTTTGGTCTGCTTGTTTAAATGTGGACAATTTATTAAGCTATATGGCACTTTTTATCTTTTTGAAAAGTGACTTATTTCTAGAGTGACAGTGCAAAGAGTGTAAAGAATCTGAGGTGAAAAAAACGTTTTTACCTGTTTTTCGTCTGCCAACAACTTCGATTATGAGTCCCAAGAAATTTATTCCAGTAGAAATGTACTAAGACTCAAGGGCTACCTGCGGCTTACCTGCAAACTTTTTTACACTCAATAAGGAGTAGATCTAGAGGTTCAAACTTTACACTCTAGTGAATGCTGTAAAAAACAGGTTTTGTCTGAAATTTCTCCGCCAACTTCTCCGGTTATAAGTCGGGGCAAATTGAATAGGATAAAATGGAAGTACGTTCCAAAGGCTATATGTCTGCTGCAAACCGCGTTTAAAGAAATTCAATACCTACTGAGTTACTTATGGAGGTGTAAAAAGTAAAATCAGGGGTGTAAAATATGTGGAAAAACACGTTTTTTTCTCTTCTTTGATTGGTCAATATGTCAAATAGGATGCGGGACTAGAGTTTTTCTAACACAAACGTACTACGATTTAAGCGCTACAAACTGCCCAGACCGATTTTCTTTACACTCAATGGGGAGTTAGCTTCAGATTTTTAAAGTTAACAGTGTGATGGATTAGGGAAAAATACGTTTTTGTCCCTTTTTTGTTCGTCAATTTCTGCGTTTAGAAGTCAGGATGAGTCGAGAAGAATGAAAATAAAGTACTGTCTAAGAGGTATACGTCACAGCGAATTGTGTTCATTTACATCAATATCAAGCTTTCTCGAGGGGGTTTTAGTCAAAAATCGGGGGTGTTAAACCTGCTTTTTACTTCTTTTTTCTGCCAACTTCTTCAGTTATGAGTCTGGACATGATTTCAAGTCTAAAAAGGTACTAGGGGTCAAACGTCATATGACAGTCGGGCGTGTTTGTTTACACTTAACAGTGGTTTGAAGCAGTTTACATCTAATGCTTATTTGCCTTCAGACCATTGTGGAGAGTCAATTTTTTCATCAATGTTGATCGTAATATCAGACTTACGAATCCGACTAAAATTTTATGTACACTCGGCGGCTGAGAAAAGTTTAAAGTGAAAAGTATTTTTTCTTTAGAGTATTGCGGACAGCCAAGTTTAAAAAATGTTCTTCGTGACTTCTAAATAACGAATCTAGGCTTAAAATCTTTTATTATCCGCTGGTTGTTGAAATTTCTTGTAGCCAAGTATGAACTACGCGCATGTGTACTATGCCACACGTGTTGCTTAATTCGCTTTTTAAAAACTACTTTTAGTGATAAACTTGTCATTATAATTTATGTAAGGGTATTAATACAGTGATTTACATGCAAACATTGATATTTTGTCATTAGGTTAAATTTACGTATTGATCATCTCTACTAAATGCGTATTGCATTAGTTTACGCCCAGTGCCAATTCTACGTAAATTTAATTTGCGTCATTAGTTCACATTATACGTGCGTTTGCACAATATTGATTGCTGACCCTTTTCACATCGCACCCGTCAATACGCGCAAAGTGGTTATTTTTCCTATTTTATAGCACTTAATGATATTTTTTATGTTATAGTATAATGGAACCTACGTTATAGGAGCAGGGGCAGCTTGTTTCGTCTTTCCGTCTGGTGTGTGTGTGGCTGGATTCCTGTCCATAACTCTTAGGTTAGCAAACAAATTTTTGATTTCAATTTTTCAATGAATAAATTTTTTTTGAATTTTTCTAAAGAAAAAGTAGGGACTAGAAACCAAAAATGCTCCGATGTAACAAAAAAGACGAATATACTTGAAATTAGACATTATTAAGGATTTAAAAGGAGAGGACTAGGGAAAGGTTACCAAAGCATACATAGGAAAGTTGAAAGAAACAACTGAAAATTAGACTTTCGCTAAAAACGCATAAAATCGAAGTATATTCTGTTGCCTCTGAAAATGCTCGACTTGATGTGTTTTAATAACCTATTTAGTTTCTTATCAATATTAAATTTCACTGACATTTAGTTAATTGACAATGGTTTCATAAATAAATTATGACAAGCACACCATCTTGTTAACTGCTGTCGCATAGCAACGAATAGCATACTAGCGTAATTATGGGCATTACGTCATTCTTGGTCAGTGATCGTTTCGTTTTTGGAATAAGCATTCATATTATTAATTTTTACGTCGGAATTGCAACTCTGTTCCGGCAGGCCGCAGAACATACTTCGATTTTATGCGTTTTTCGCGAAAGTATAATTATCAGTTGATTCTTTTAAACTTATACAGGCATGCTTAGGTTACTTTTTCCTAGTCCCCTCCTTTTATATCCTTAATAATGAAGCATATTCGTCCTTTTTGTTCTATCGGAACATTTTTGGTTGCTAGTTACAGAATGTTCGGCGTCGGAATAAAGATTAACTAGTTTTACGTATACGCAGGGCCGTATTAAGGCGGAGCAGGGAGGTCAAAAATTTGTTGAAGGTAAGATAATGCAAGAAAAGATGGAAAAATCGCATGGCTTTGATGTGAAATTTTCAGATTTTTGGCGCTTCGCGCCAAATGTGAAGTATTTTCCAAAATTTTGGACTAAGCGCGACCACAAAACGACACATTTTATAGCCTTCGAGAGCAAAAAATTTTTTCTTCTGAAAAGTTCGAATTTTACGATCTCAATGGATAGAGCACAACGAAGAACGCTGAAAATGCGCTTTTTCCGAGCATGCCCTCTGTTTAATCCTGGACACGGGCCCATGTAAATATAGTTAAAAGTTGAGTCAACTTGGTCATCCGATCAATTACAAAAATTTTTAAATAAAATTATACTTTGATAAATTATTATTAAAATTAAATTATTCCAATAGTTTCTTTCTGCTACGTTTCAAGCTTCAATGACAAAGATTGACAAAACTTCAGTAAGATCATTTCGAATAGAAAAGTGGTCCATCCTGCGCAATACGTACATCTATTCACAAATATTCAACAGTAACAATGATAAACACGTTTAGAAAACACATTTGAAAGATAAATCCGAAACGCAAATATTATAAGTAAGGAGTGCAACTCTGATCAAAGGATGTATGACCATACCTGGGCGTGGGGGTATGAACCCCTCCAGAAACCGACATCCCCTCAGAAAACAAAATACCCCTCAGAATTCAATTTTTGGAAATTTTAATTTTTTTGATGCCAATGGATAGTGCTCGATGAGAAATGTCGAAAAATGGTGTTTTTCAGCCATACCACCATTTTTAAGGCCATTTTTTGACCTTGGAAAAAAATTTTGCACCCCACTCCCAGAACTTTGGTGGCGCCCACCTATGTGTATAACGCAAATTAACTAACCCCTGTGCAACTGATGTTTTTGCTGCAGAAATTGAATTTCGAGTAAGCTAATTTTTTGCTGGTGTGAATCTTTCAACCTTTGAATGCTGTTATCGAAATTTCGGCGCTGCACCTCGAGGAAAGAATGTTCCTTAGGTAAAACGAAGCAACTGTACAAATGAAAGCGATACAAAACACTTTTAATGTACTATATTGTGTTTACACTTCATATCCACACTTCGAAAATAAAAATCCCTAGCATAATGTACATACAGAATGGCCCTACAAAGAATATCGAGTGCTTCTATCATAAATATAGCTGCATTAAACGTATTTTAAAAATGTAAAGGTTCTTTAAAGCACAAATTTAGGGCATTAAACCTGTAGTTTCATTGAATTAAGTTTGTTATTCAGTTTTTGGTTGAAACTTTTGTGAAAATAAGTTTTTTAGCAAGTTACAACAGAACAAGTTTCTAAGTAATCCCAAAAAGAGTACCTAAAGTCCGCATTGTAACTTTCTTCTGTTTAACTTGACTTACGTGTTTCATTTAATAGAAAAAAGCTTTGGCTACAGACCTCTAACTAGTAGTTAGTATTCTTGTAGCATGTGTACTTCATTGAGCCAAGCAGGTCTAGTAGCATGGATATATTTTTATTAGGGATGTTCCGGTTAACAGGAACCGGAAATATTTTGGAAACGGAACCGAAACCAAGAATCCATTTTCAAAGTTTTAATAACCGGGACAAAAATCGATTTTTTCATTTTTCAAGAAGCATACCAATTATCAATTTTATTTTTGAATAGCATACTAGGTAAATATGTACATTATGATGCGATCTGCCTGCAAATATACTACATTCGATCCCCCTTGATAAACACTCTTAGAGGATCAAGAGGCTCCGTGTTTTTTAACCGAGCGTGCTTACTAACCAAGTTGATAAATATTTACTTCTGCATGTCACACACACTTACACACACACACACACACACACACACACACACACACGCGTGGGCGTGGACGGGATTTGGAAGGGTATGCACCCCCAGGAACCAGAACTCAAAATACCTCCCCCAGAAACCTAAATACCCCCATCCGAATTCAAAATACCCCCTGGAAACTAAAATACCCCAGCCAGAATTCAATTTTAACTTTTTTGTTTTTTTTCGCAATTTTTAATGCCAATGGATAGTGTTCGATGAGAAACAATGAAAAATGGTGTTTTTTCGCCATACCACCATTTCTATGGCAATTTCTTACCTTTGAAAAATCTTACACCCCCAGAATTTCGGTGCCGCCCACCTATGGTCACACAGCGCTGTTATATTCAAAAGCACTGTAATAAGACAGAACTACCTATCTTCTAAACATTCGATTTTGATCTTCACCATGCAAGAATCGTGTTTAATATCCAAAATCATGTGTTTATCTACCGGTCTTACTTGACAAAAAATGCCTTTACAGAATCGTTTAGTAATAAAATACAGGCAAGTGTTTACTAACCGAGGTCATTAACACACATATGCGAGGGAGGGGGGTTTGTACCTCCCAGAAGTTGAAACCTCCAGAATTCAATT
This sequence comes from Mermis nigrescens, assembly GCA_036768485.1. Lineage (NCBI taxonomy): Eukaryota > Metazoa > Nematoda > Enoplea > Mermithida > Mermithidae > Mermis > Mermis nigrescens. The sequence continues at coordinate 6,416,537 of JAVLUZ010000160.1, forward strand.
TTTAATAACGTTTTTGGCAATTTTACCCATCCTGACCCCCCAGAATTTTCTTGCTGCCCATGCATGGTCATTAGTACGTTGTCATATAACCACGGTCTTATGGAGCCGTGTTTATTAAAAATTAAACGAGTGATTTTTAAATGGGTTTCCAACTGTGATAAAGCATAGCAGTTTGGCAGGGACCGATCTGAAGGGTGTTCATTTTGAGCGAGAGTGTCTAATATCCGAGTGTTTATTAACGAGGTTCGACTGCATAGCCTATTTCACGAAACCTTGTGCATAAAAGGTAATTTTTAGCGTTCAAGCCAGTAGTAATAAAATTTTGCACCATAAAACTGCTGCACACAATATCATAATTGTTGCTTCAGTTTAAACAGTTTTTGTAGTTCATTTACATTGACTCATAAATTGTGATCCATGTACAAGGTTTCGTGAAATATTTTTTATAGACAGTCCTTTTAATGCAGGAGCATACATGCACAGCATGGGAATTCTGGGGGCTAAGTTGAAATTTTAGAGTGCTATTTTTGGGTTTAAAAATGGTGAGTACGCGTCAAAAACACCGTTTTTGGCGTTTTTGACGATGCTCTATATTTCTTGGGCATAAAAACGTGAAAAAAATTCGAAAAAATAAAAAAAGTCGAACAAATTAAACAAAATAAAGTCAAAACATGAGCATATGGCGCGAAGCGCCAACAGAGTTGACACTTTTGAGCAAACATATAGCTAAAAACGCTTAAAAAGGCATCTTTCCTACGAATTTTTAGAAAATTTCTGGCAACTTTGGGAAAATCGCGATTTCTGGGGGAGGGAGGAAGTTAAAAAATTTCTGGGGGGGGGGGTTGGAATCCCCTGTAATACCCTAAGAGCATGTACATGAAGGAGATGCAGGTGCATCAGGATTACGCTTATAAAATAGCAAGTAAAGTATAGCGAGTAATTAAGGGAAGTCTAAAAAAGTTTTTGTGCATGTCACATGCTTACACGCTCACTCTGTCTAAATGCACTGCGTCCAATGCTTCTTTTCTTATTTTCAGTGATTCTTTTCTGTCGTTCTTCGGTAGCATCTCAATTTCTTGCTTCAAAAGCTTGTGCTCCTGTTTGAGCAAGTCCTTGAAAGCTTTCAATTCTTTATCCTACCCGAATATATGACCAAAATTATGATTAATTAGAGAATCAAAAAAGAGCTTTATCTTGCTCTTGTCTAAGTTTTTTAGCTGCCAGCCTCAATTCTTCTTCTTGAATCCGCTCCGCTTCCTCAACCTGCTTCCGGCTATGCTTGCCCAATGCTTCGATATCAAAATCATATTGTTTGACCAGTTCCTACGTGTAAATAAATACCTACATATTACACAAAATCATACGAATTAATAACGAAGTTTACACATATAGGTAAATATTTTTATAACCTCATTAGAAGCAACCAATCCAGCTTCTATTCTTTCCGAGAACTAGGCATCCTAAATTCTACCCAAAGGAGTTCTGTGAAGGACTTTGCAGAATACTGTCATTTGTTTAACATAACACTATGAATCCAATGCAACGCACATTTACGTTTCCGAAATTCTCAATTTTATCATATTGACATAAATGAGAAGACATTATTGTATGTATAAGTACTGACAGGCCCGTAGCCATATAGAGGCATAGGAGTGAGGATGGTATTACCCCAGAGCTTTAAAAAAAAGATAGCTGTTAAGTCATTTTGGCTCAAAAAATTTGTATATAGCCTTTTTGGGCTCAGAAAATTAGCAATACAGTCTTTTTTAGGCTTAGAAAACTAGCTAAATAGCCTTTTTTGATTCAGGAACATACCGGATGAGCTCAGAAATTATAATACAGGTAGTAGGGATGTGCCGTTTAAGCGGAACCGGAACCGGCTGAAATCGATTTTTTTGGGACTGGAACCGGAAGCGAGAAACGATTTTTCAATTTTTCAATAACCGGAACGGGAACCAATGTTTTTTGATCAGTTCTCGGTTCCAAAAAACGATAAAAAAGTTATGTTCAAGTAAAGAGAGAAACAGTCATTCTCAAAGTTTACAACAAATGGTTAAAACACAAAATATCAGCGATTATACATATAATCTTGTGAACACTTCTGTTCGCTTTGAGTTACAAACGGTCCGAACTTTCCAACTGCCCAAGCTGTTGTATGTACATACATACCAACAGTTCTACTTCAACTCCAGCTTTTGAAGCTAAGAAATTAGGATTAAATTAATTGGTAATTGATATAATCATGATACTCGCAAAAGTGGGGCTTGAGTGAAAAGAGGATAAATAAAATACATGAAAAATTAACAATATTTTACTGATATCTCTATCAATTTTGTATTTAAATCCAGACAAATAGTTGAAAAAAGGAGCAAGAATTTAAATTATATCTTTATTCTTCTTTCGCTTTAAATCATTATAAAATATTCTGATTCGAAGCTTTGCGAAGCACTTTGCGAAGCACTATTCGAAGCACTTTTAAATGATATTTCAATGCAATTAAGGTAGCATTAAGAACGTTTATTCACATATTCTAGTGATTTTATGAATTTAGTAGAATCTCTGCGTCGAAAATGACTTCATCTAAAAGCAAAGACTGAAAAAACTGCAAAAAAACCTTATTTTGCATATTAATATTTTCCAAAAGCGGGTATGTATGCCTTTCGCTGCGAGTAATTGACGTTACTTCGCTTATGATAATTCATTTATTAGACGACTAATTCTCAATTAAATATAATTCTACCCTTACTTCTATTAGCGCCGATAAAGTTGCTCAACATTTTTGCGCATTAAGCCACCTCTATCATAGGTAGCGCGTTAGCGCGTACCTATAATATACTTGGGTACCCCCAACACCTGGGCACCCCCCCCTACAGCTATAACGGGACACTTCTGGAAGGTGCGGTTTTTTTTAAAAGAAAGATAATAAAAAAATTCGCTGCCCGTGTTTTTTTGTTTTTCTTGAAACTCAAAATTGACTGTGTAAAGAAGGTGTAAAAGTTTTTGTGTAACGTTATAACATAGGACAAATTTTTGGGACCTTTTTACTGCGGCATGTGGACAACTGAGTATTGATGACTCGAAGGATTGAACAGAATAGGATAATAGAGGGATGAATTCTACAGATGACACTTTTTTGTTTTTGAAATTCGCATTATTTATCGAACGGCAGTGTAAAGAGTGCGAAAATCTGGGGGTGAAAAAGCACTTTTTTGGTCGAGTTTTCAACCTTCCTATGTCCGATACTAACTCCGGTTATGAGGTTTTTAAAATGTTTTCTGACAGAAATGTAGAGCGGATCAAGGGCTACATTCTGCATATAAGCTAAGTCTTCTATGCTCTATGGTGAGTTAGATCCTGGGGTTTAAAGTTTACACTCTAGTGGATGGTGTAAAAAAACGGATTTTAACTAAGATTTCTCTGCCAAATTTTTCCGCTTATGAGTCAGTGCAAATCGAAGACAGCATTAATAAAGTGCCTCACAGGGCTAAACATCGCAGCAAACCGCATTTAAAAAAACGCAATATTGAGTTATTTATGGGGGTGTAAAGTTCGAAATCAGAGGTAAAAAATGGGCATAAAAAACGCGTTTTTCCAAAGTTTGATTGATAAATCATGCCAAATAATTTTTGCAACAGAATTTTGGCACACAGGAATGTACTACGATTTAAAAGCTACAAATTGTACCAAACCGAATTTCTTTAAACTCAATGGGGAGTTCGGTACGGAATTTTAAAGTTTACAGTGTTCTAAATGATGGAAAATACGTTTTTTGTTGCGTTTTTCGTTCGCCACTTTCTCCGTCCAGAAGTCGGGATAAGTCTAATAGAATAAAAATAAAGTTGCTTTATATCGGGTGCATGTCAAAGCAAATTGTCTATACATTAATATTTAGCGAGTGTAAAGTCAAAAATTTGGAGTTTTAAATGCGTTTCTGTCTTGTTTTTTCTGCCTGCTTCTCCGGTTTGCGAGTCAGGGACACGTTTATCAAGTCTAGAAATGGACCAGGAATCAAATTTGATATGCCAGTCTGGCGCATATGTTTACACTCTACGGTGTTGTAAAGTAGTTTACACCAATTGTTAGTTTGCCCATAGAACATTATGTAGACTTAATTTGTTCATAAATATTAATCGTAATATCGGAACAATATCAAAATTACGAATCTGACTAAAATCCTCTTTACACTAGGTGTTTACATGAAGTTTACACTATATATATATTTATCTTCGTTTTTGAGCATTCCTGAAACCTAATTTTTTCTTGGAGCCTAGAAGTTTTCAAAGGATCAAATGTGAGACGTCACGTAGGCGCGTTTGTTTACATCCAACAGTGATGTAAAGTAGTTTACATTCATTGTTTATATGTCCTCAGACCATTGTAGGGACATAATTTTTTTCATGAATGTTGATCATAATATCCGAGTAATTTTTTACACTGCATGTTAGCCTTTGTTCTAGAGCATTGCAAAAATCGAAATTTTTTCCTGAGATATAAAAATTTACAGGGAATGAAATATATACGTCAATTGGGCGCGCTTGCTTACACTCAGCAGTATTGCAAAGTGGTTTAAACCTAATGTTTATTGTCTTTAAAACATTATGGAGACTCATTTTTCCATAAATGTTGAAAGAAATATCGAAGCAATATCAAAATTACGAATCCGACTAAAATATTCTTTACGCTATGTGTTTGTGTAAAGTTTACGTTACGTGTTAACCCTAATTCGATAGACTTGCAGAGACTTTGTAACTGAAGTCAAGAAATTTTCAAGGATTCATATGTGAGACATCAATTAAGTGAGTTTGTTTACCCTCAAAAGTAATCTAAAGTGATTTAAAAATTATGTTCAAGTGTCCTTAGATCATTGAAGAGATGTAATTTTGTCTTAAATGGGTTGCATTAAAGTTAAATCTTTCTTAGCCGTGTTTATAATATGTTTCGCAAAATCTTGCACATGGAGAGCTATCGTTTAATTGATGTAAATTGCCTGCAAAAGTGGTTCAAAATGAACCAGCAATCACACTACTGTGCACAGAAGTCGACAAAGATATACAGCTTTATTGTAATCATGTACATTAATAAGCCGTAAACTGTTAGTATTCTCTACACCTAGTAGTTGTGTAAAGTTTGCACTATTCATTTGTTGTTAATATGTAGTCTATACTACAAATTTATTTTACTACCAAATCAAAGCGTTAGTGTTCCTTACATTTGATATTTGCGTGAAGTTTTTGAATTTTGCCGAAAATCTTTGCCTTCTAATTTACCAACATCCCGCCTTTTCCATTTTCTTGAAGTTTAAAATCTTTTTATAATTCTCTCATAATTTAATGGTAGGTTTTAACTTTAAGTTTCTCTTGGTTTACAACTCTCGCTTAGCAAGCTCATTTTTCAAAACTTTTTCATAGTGATCAGATTAGTTGCGTTTAGTTTGGAATTGGTGGACGGTCGTTATTTTATTACTCGGCTTAAATAAACCAAGTGACTATCTTTTGATTATTTTCTTCATCGCAAATTCAAACACCCAATTTTCAATTTGAAAATTGACCCAATTTTCAATTTGAAAATTGATCCAATTTTCAATTTGAAAATTGAAAATTGGGTGTTTTCAATTTCAAAAGTCACAACACATTGTGCTTGTGTATTGATTGAGTGAGGATTTGCAATGTGAATTCGTTGGTTAAATTTTTGTGCTTGATTATAAGTGAACTGCACATTAAGAAGAAATAACTTAATGCAGTTTTAATTTGAAAATGGATGGTGTCAATAAGGTTGTCTTGTTTAAAAAGGATAATGCTGATGTTAAGAACAATATTGTTTTCCGCGTTCTTGGACTGTTGTCATTATTGTGGCATGTTACTGATTGTGTTTACTGACTGATGTACTGAAATCACGCTAATTAAAAGTAGTGTACTAGCAAAGAAAAATGCTCCGATGGAACAAAAAAGATGAATATACTTGGAATTGTGGATTATTATGGATGTAAAAGGAGGGGACTAGGAAAAATCTACCTAAAGTCGGAAAATCTGCTAAAAATCACACTTTCTCTAAGCAACGCAAAAAATCGATGTATATTCTGCGGCCTCCTAAAAAAGTGTCTTTTTTAAATAATGTTCGAAGTTTCAGATAAGAGTGTATAAACGAAATCTATCAAGGTTACTTTTTTAAATTGCTGGCACCTGATTGATAGAAAACTAAGAGGTATTGTATTTAAAGTTGTTTTGTTTTATGAGCATTATAGCAAGCAAAGCAGGAGCCGATTGATTAGTGCACACAATCGTTTCGGGCATGCTAGTGTATCTACATTAAGTCTGTTTCAAGTCAACTTACGTGTTTCCTACTGTTTTTAACCAACCATGTCTTCAATTGTCTTCGATGTTTGCTATTTCATTCAATTGGCTTGGAAGACTGTTAGTTTACTTAATATCATTTCCCATAGCTACTGCATGACTAACGTGCTGCTGTTTCAATCATTGTTATGGTTGAATATTTATTTTAATCTGTTGGCCGCAGAATATACATCGATTTTTCGCGTTGCTTAGAGAAAGTGTGATTTTTAGCAGATTTTCCGACTTTAGGTAGATTTTTCCTAGTCCCCTCCTTTTACATCCATAATAATCCACAATTCCAAGCATATTCATCTTTTTTGTTCCATCAGAGCATTTTTCTTTGCTATAATCTTTTTTAAGCTCAGAAATGCTATTTAGTTGTCTTTTCTGAGTTTCGAACGGATATATAGCTATTTTTAGACTCCAAAAGGGGAGTAATAGCTATTTTTAGTCCGAAAAAGGCTATATAGCTATGTTTGTGAATCCAAATAGGCTATATAGCTAGTTTTCTGAGACCAAAAAGGCTATATAGCTAATTTTCTGACCCCAAAAATGACTATAGAGCCGTTTTTACGAAGCACATCGCTATCTAGCAATTTTTAGTTTCCACCTTCCCCGTGAAAGTTTGACCTTGCGCACCTATGGGGGACACCACCGTACCCCTAGTATGCATATGTGCTCGAGAGCAATCAGGGGATATCTTAACTAAAAACATTTTTCAAAGTTTCTCAATTAGCCTTGAACAATGATGAGGAAAAATTTCGAAAAATTTTCGAACATTTTTCATTTCATTTCTTACTCATACGCAAAAAATCTATCGCTTAAACAACAAGCGCAACTGATTTCTCATCGTCCATTCCATAAACAATTTCTTGACTGTTCGTGTTTCTACTCAATCTTTGTGCTCCGCAAAATAATATGAATCGGCCGATTCCTATGATAAACGTTATATGCTACATATAAGAAATCAGAATTGAAGTGCGTGCGCACTGCGTTTTATGAATATAAGAGTCAGTCTTTTATTGACCAGGTGTTTTATTTGCCGAATATTTAAAACTAGACAAAGCATTCAGCATTTTGCTTTGATTTATCTTCAAATTCCAGTTCTTCTGACTAGCTCGCTTAAATTCCTATCTATAATGCATGCTCGTTCGCATCAGTTTATATGTACTACGACGATGCAGGTTGGATCTACTATTTTCCTAAGGAGAGGGGGCGGCAGCCCCAACTTTTTCAAAAACAGTCAAAAACAGGTCCATCAGTTTGCTGTTCACGCGCGAAATAGCGTTTGTTCGGCGTTTCACATTGTATACTTTTGCTTAAAATCAATTTAGACACGCAATATTTATTCGGAAAATTTCGAAATTTTTGAGTATTTTATGCAAAAACTCATTAAATTTCTTTGACTTTAGCGAAAATCATGCACAAGCGCCGGAAAATTTGTGAAATTTAGGCAGTTGGACGTTTAGAAGCTTGATTCTCTTGTATTCGTAGCGTTTGACGCGAAACGTCAAATTTTTTGATGAAAATGAAGAAAGCTATGCTAAAATAGCTGTTTCTACTATAGAAATTGTTAGGAACCTATTTTATGAGCGAAAAATGGCTTCCACGTCGCCAGCAAAGCTTCACGCCAGATATAACTCAAATATATCGGTTTCATTGTCACCTCGGCCATTCAAGTGGATCAAGAGTTTTTGTGAAGCTCCGCATTCTCTAATACCTAAGCATTCATAGAATTATCCTTCAGATTTTCGTGCCTTTCTGACATCACCATTCTTTAGGAAATCGTAGTTCCAGTCTACTAGAATAAAAAGTTAGAGTATTCCCTATATGATGCCCAGAATACTATGTAAAATTCCTCAATTGGGCCATGCATGATTTAATTTCTTTAAAAATCATTCCCTCTCCAGGGCAAAATGGAAGTTTGTCTGACAGAACGTTTTTCAATATGTTAGAAACATATGGCCTAGAACCGAAGTCGGCTACCCAAAATCCTGGACTCGGTTGATACGTGTAGTAAATGTTACTTACAGTACCATTACGATCTAAATTCTATGTAGCTGATTCATTGATCAGATTGCAAAAAAACATCTTATTATACTCAGTAGGGACAACGCTAATGGTGGCGGGAATTTAAGTATTTGCTGGATTGGCTAATGAAGGCCTTTACATTCAAAAGCCATCATTTTTATGGCTAGTCTTGATGTTCAAAGCTTGTTCACTAATATTCCACTCAATGAGACCATTGACATATGTATTAGGAAACTATTTGATGATCAGAATGTCATGTTAGTAAATAACATGAATCGTCATCAATTCAAACTGCTTCTAGAACTTGCAGTTAAAGAGTGTTACTTTACGTGCAATGGTAAAATCTATCAACAGATAGATGGTGTTGCTATGGGTAATCCGCTTGGCCCAGTTCTTGCCAACATTTTCTTGAGCTATCATGAAACAAAGTGGCTCAGAGACTGTAATATAAAGATCAGACCCAAGTTTTATGTACGTTATGTTGATGACACATTTGTAGTGTTTTCTGACAGATATCAGCCTACACAGTTCTGTGATTATATGAATCAGCAACATCCTAATATGAAGTTCACATTTGAAACTGAATGTGACAAGAAATTAAATTTCCTTGATGTTCTTGTTGAAAGGAAGTCCGATGATATTGTGACATCATCATATCAGAAACCTACATTTTCTGGCCTTTATGCCAAATTGTCTAGCTTCATTCCTTTTGCCTATAAAGTTGGTTTAATAAGGACACTTGTGAGTCGCATTTATATGATCTGTAACTCATATCAGACTTTTGTCTCTGATATTGACAAGCTGAAGCAGACTCTACTGCAAAATGAGTATCCCCTTGGCTTGATTGATAAGGTCATATCCGATTTTATGACAAAGGTTTATAATAAAAGTGATGAAATAAAAGTTGGGTGTGATAAATTATGCTATTCTCTTGTTTTGCCTTACACTGGTGTGCATGGCTACAATGTACGCAGCAGAATTCTTAAGCTTATATCTGCATTTTACCCTCAGATTAGAGTAAGGTTTGTTTACAAACCTGTCATGTGTATAAGCCGGTTTTTCAAGAACAAGGATGCTGTACCTGCTAAGCTACTCTCAAATTTAGTATATAAGTATACGTGTTCTAGCTGTATGGCTAGTTACATTGGCGAAACTCGCCGACATTTTGGGATTAGAATTGCAGAGCATACTGGCATCTCATTTGCTACAGGAAAGCCAATTCAGGGTGATAGCTTATCTGCTATTCACAAACATATCTCAAATAGCAATCATTTAAATACATCAGATTGCTTCAAGGTTATTAGTCGAGCATCCAACTCTTTTGATCTTTTAATCAAGGAGTCATTATACATAGCACGTGATCGTCCTATTCTCAACAATAATGTTTCATCATATCCTCTAAATTTGTTTTAATTTACTTAAATCCCACCTCTTTCATTTTCTTATAGTTTAAAATCTTTTATAATTCTCTTCATAATTTAATGGTATGTTTTAAACTTTAAGTTTCTCTTTGTTTACAACTCTCGCTTAGCAAGCTCATTTTTCAAAACTCATTAATAGGTATTGTGTCCGGCGCTGCGCGCCGGAACAATCTAAGAAATTATGGTCACTGACGGCCAAAACTCATTGCAAATTACGTATCCATTCTTTGTCTCGCCAAATATTTTTGGCCGATGGGGGAGCGGCCGCTTCCCCCCTGCTCCCCTTAAATCCGCCCTTGCGACGAGTACATTTGAACTTCGCTAAATTCATTCAGAGTAAGAAAATTTTGATTATAAGCCCTTTATGCGCACTAACAAATTTTTATTGTCTGTCATTAGCCAATCCAGCAAATAATCAAATCCCCGCCACCATTAGCGTTGTCCCTACTGAGTATAATAAGATGTTTTTTTGCAATCTGATCAATTAATCAGCTACATAGAATTTAGATCGTAATGGTACAGTAAGTAATATTTACTACACGTATCAACGAGTCCAGGATTTTGGGTAGCCGACTTCGGTTCTAGGCCATATGTTTCTAACATATTGAAAAAACGTTCTGTCAGACAAACTTCCATTTTGCCACTGGAGAGGGATTGATTTTAAAGAAATTAAATCATATGCATGGCCCAATTGAGGAATTTTACATAGTATTCTGGGCATCATATAGGGGAATACTCTAATTTTTTATTCTATAGACTGGAACTACGATTTCCTAAAGAATGGTGATGTCAGAAAGGCACGAAAATCTGAAGGATAATTCTATGAATGCTTAGGTATTAGAGAATGCGGAGCTTCAGAAAAAACTTTGATCCACTTGAATGGCCGAGGTGACAATGAAACCGATATATTTGAGTTATATCTGGCGTGAAGCGCCGAAAAAATCTGAGAAATTACTACTAATGATAGACCGCCCAGTCCTCATCTGTCCCTCTTAAGCCCGCCCTAGCATAAAAGTGAGCAAAGTTTTTCTAACCGATGTAACTATGCCTAGCTTCTTTTATTCTGTTCTTATTGCTGTAGTACGGGTTTATACATACAAAAGGATCTATCAATATCTCGGATTATCGAGATTTGCATCTTGCCTCAATAAAACAAACACAAAATTGAATTTTTCATGACAATTTAAAGAAGAATTTCCATTTCACAACTTTTTAATCTCACGAAAATTTGTGTATTTTTGACCGATTCCGATTTTCTACAAATCAGAAATGACGATTCCGATCCCAATTCCTTAAAATTTTGTGATCACCGATTTCGATTCCGATTTCATGGAAAACGGCCGATCCTTACCGATTCCGATTAATCGGAACATCCCTAATGTATGTACATGATACTTTACAAGTGCATTACTTAGAGGATGTGACGGGCGGGACCGACTTTTCTTGCCGGGACCGAGGCAAACTGTTATGTAGATATACTAATGCATACCGGTCTTATAGTTAACAATAAAAATAATCAATGCAGGTACTTAATGCAATTAGTTGCTACTAAATGCAAAAAAGGATTTAAACAGAAATTCTTCGTTACAGTGTTTTTTGTATTCGGCACATATTTTCCCCGATGTACATGGACTTTTCGGGACCGTCTTTGTACATGTACATACAAAGATTTTTGGGAAGACCAAAAATTGTGAAAAAGGTCTAAAATCCGCTAAAATTTTCGGCGCTTCGCGCCGAAATGAGTATTGTGTTCTATATCTTTACAATGGCAGAAATTGCATTTCAGGAGGAACGCCGTTTTAAGACGATTCTTAGTGATTTTTGCCCTTAGAGACCAAAGGTCGAAAAACCCTGTTTTACCACACTAAAATCGCTACTGTACCACATTATATATATATACAGGGGCGTAGGCAGGATTTTCTCTAAGGGGGGGCGGTCCAAAATTGGTGACCCTAAATTTAGGGATATGGTCGCCGGGGCGCAAAATAAAGTGCATTTTCTGACGTTTGCGAACATGCTCTATCCGTTAAGCTCATAACCTTCAATTTTTTCGAAAAATTTTCATTTTCTCCTAATAAGCTATAAAAAATGACGTTTTTTTGGCCGCGCTTGGGCTTAAATGAACGAAAATAATGATTCTACGGCGCGAAGCGCCTAAAATTTTGAGAATTTCCGATAAAATGATGCCAATTTTCACGCATTTCCTTACCTTTCCAACGTTATTTTTGGGCTAAGGGTGAGCAGCTATAAAAAATGACGTTTTTTTGGCCTCGCTTGGGCCTAATTAAACGAAAATTTTGAGAATTTTCGATAAAATGATGCCAATTTTCACGCATTTCCTTACCTTTCCAACATTATTTTGGGCTAGGGGGGGGCGGCCGCCCCCCTGCCTACGCCCATGTATATATATATATATATATATATATATATATATATATATATATATATACAGAAATTTGCATGTACAAAATGTACAAAGACTTTTGGGGGCCATCTTTGTACATGTACAAACGGACCTTGTACAAACAATACAGGCTCCAAATAAAAGTTGTAGAGAAGTTAGAAGAATGTGTTGAAAAGTATCAGTGATGCACCTAATCCTGAGAGGGTAGGTACGTATAAATTAATGCGATTCATAAAGCGGAATCCTAAATGCGTCCAATATCTTTGGATTTCCAGGAGTTCGTAACTGTCGAGCGATTTTGGGAAGATCAAGATTAGCAAGGGAGTTTTGATAGCAAGGGAATTTTGAAGCTCATAACAGAATATCCAAATCAGTTATCCAAATTCTCAATAAACGCTGCCATTTGTCTACATTATGTCAACTAAATTTTTCTGTCATGCTGCGTGCACATTCTTTTACGGTGGAGACCCCGGCCCAGGGCCAGCCTTGTCCTGGCCTGGGGCATAAGCCCCGGCACCGGAGCTTAGGACACACATGGGCATAGGAAGGGGGTGAGAGGGGGTATTACCCCTAATTAAAGTTTTGGAGAACCAGGTACTGTCAGGCGATTTTGAGAAAACAAAAGGTGCTTCACGACAATTTTTGAGCTTACTGCAAAAAAGTCGGAAAATTCTAGCGGAAAATGGTAAAAGATCAAAATTTTCCGGCGCTTCACGCTATATTGAATAACTTTTGTAGTTTTCATGACTGAAAACCCACGAATTGGCTAAACTTCTTTAATAAGGGTCAGGATACCCAGTTTACCGCACGTAACGTGCTATTATACATATACTCTACATTATAGTACCCAAAATTTTGTGTGTGCAGAATGTACGTTGACTTATATGGGACCGCATTTGTACTAGTGCGAACAGACCCTGTACAAAACTAATGACCACAATTTACCATATGACCATTTTTAGGTTTTCACCCCCCCCCTCTAGCCACCTCTGCCTTGCCCATGCATGGCTTGGGACACCTCTACTACGTAATACCTGAAAATCGTCTTCGAATTTTCTTTCTTTCTGTTCCCGAAGTATTTGCGTTTTCGTGGCTAAACTTTGAAACTGTTTAGTTTCTTCCTTTTGTAGCCTTTTTAGCTCTTGCAATTCAGCCTTTCTACAAAATGAAAGACGTTTATTTCATCCTGAATAAGTTAAGAAAATAAAATACGCGAAGAAAAGCGTGTATGCGAAAAGATGCAGTAAAACTATGCAACCACACGGAACTACAGAAAACAAAAATGCATACCTTCTATTCAAATCCGGAATGCTAAGCATAAATAATAAAATTCAGCATATAATCGCACACGAAAGGAAACAAGTATATAAGGTACTATAGGCAGGTATTAAAGCAGTTTGTCAACAGTCTCAACCAACACCATTGTAAAAACTTCGAATTAGTTTGAAATAAGTAGGTACATGATATACATGCAGACGGTCAGAAGTTCTGGGAGGAATAAACTGATTTTCCTTATAGGGATGGGTAAATGAGTACTACTTTTGCTATTTACATAATGTCAAATTTTGATAATTTAATTCGTTGTATTTTATTCTTCATAAATTGTTGTGCTTAAGTTTGTTTGCATGAAATTGATTTAAATAAGGGCGATAGAATGACCTGTAACGTCAAATTTACACGAAACTAGCAAAGAAAAATGCTCCGATAGAACAAAAAGGACGAACATACTCGAAATTACGCATCATTATGGACATAGAACGAGGGGAACGGGGAAAGTTTACCTATGTTTGTCTGTGAAAGTTGTAACAATCTACTGAAAATTAGCCTTCCGTTAAAAAGTGCAAAAAAATCGAAGTATATTCTGCGGCTTATGGAAAAAGCGTGCCTTCACAAAACTTCTATCTACAACAACATTGAAAATTTCGGACCTCGGTGCCGGGCCAGCCTGGCCCCGGCCTGAGGCCAGGACCAGGTCCCAGTGCAGCTCTACTTTAAGCTGTAAGTTGAACTTGTTGACTCAATTAAAAAGCTGCACTAAATTAAGTAAAAAGAGCTAATGAGCTTAATGTAATTTAATGAAAGAAACTTGATTCCGCAAAATTCACCCCAAAAATTTTTTCACCCTCCAAGAATTCGCCACATTCCGCAAGTTTCCAGAAATTTTGAGAAAATTAGTAGAAAAGGTGTTTTTAAGCGTTTTAAGCTACCTATTTGCTCAAAATGTCACGTTTTCGCCATTTCGCGCCATAGTACTCATGTTTTAACTAAACTTTGTTCAATTTATTCGACTTTTTTGATTTTTTTCAAAATGTTTTTATGCTTTTATGCTTAAGAAAGATAGAGCATCGTCAGAAACGCTGAAAAAAGTTTTTTACCCGTACCCAACATTTTTAGGCCCAGAAAAAGCACTTTAAGATTTCACCCATTCCCCAGAATTCTTATTCTGTGCATGTCTGGAGACAGCGAATTAATATGTAATTCAGACGTAATTTCAAACGATTAAGCCCAAAAACGAAAATGGGTCATTGTGAATTAGGACGAAAGAAGCAAGGCAATTATGTACATCAATATGGACATTTTACTTTTAAATGTGCACCTTAAGTTGAAGTCTTCCTTGGCTTTGCATTTGTTTTCACTTTCAGCCATCACATGATAAGTGGACGAACTTATACGGACGCCATTCACAACATAAACTCGGGTTTTCTTAGTGAATTTGGCCGCTGATTTATCTGCACGCGAGGCATTATCTCCGCCTAAGTGACCATTTTTACAGTTCGCATCGACTGCAGTTTCATTCTAATGAACAAATTTATCATACATATGTAGGGTTATTATACGAGACTAGTATTATCATGGCATTACTAAGCAAACTCAATAATATCGGATATTTCCATCTTATTTAAAATTAACAAATACCACGGCAATGAAGTAAGGAGATAGGACCATCTTAAATTTAGATTTTCAGAAGAGAAATTTCACTTTTTATCTTTATTGAAGTCTAAAGGTTTGAAAACATACGATTTTTATTGGAAATTCAAAAAAATCGAGCAATATAAACGAAACTGTTGGTGCATAAAAATCTCGACAGCACTAGAATTTCAAATTCCGGAAATTTCATAAAACTGACCTGCGAATAGTAAAATGTGCATAATAATCCTAGAAAAACGCTAAACCGTTGCATACACACATTTAGTATATTATACATGTATTATACTTACTTTACTCAGATTTATAAAGGACGCTCCAATTATCTGTCAGAAGTTTTATGTGTTAAGTTCAGCGCTAAAGCATCATGAATACGATTCTAAATTTCTTCAAGCTGAGCAGAGCATGTCATGTACACTTTTGACTCGACAAAATCCCGAAAAAATCAGAAAGAGTCAAATTAGCATGAATGAGGATCATCAGAGTACTGTTGCACACTATCTGAATTTTTGGCAGAATTAGCAGATTGGTTCCTTTTCTTCTTTCACGTCACGAACTGATTCATTTTCTATTAAACTGCCGATTTCCATGTCTTCTGTTCTGCACAGGTTTTATGCAGAAAATGAGATTTGTTCGAGAAGCAAGAATGGCAGAAATTTTTTGGCGATGATTATGAATTTGTTGGTGAACTTCGATCATTTTTAGGGTGAATTCAGAACCGTGATTCGGCTGATTTTGTAGAAATTGACGTTACGACTCAAAATTTTAGTGCTCGCTTTACAGTTTCTCAGGGTTATGCCTCGGACCCCACTGGGATAGGGGAACGCGCTTGAGCACGCCATCCCAGCAGTTTCTTTTGTATTCGGCAAAGATTTTTCCCGATGTACAAAGACTTTTGGGGACCGTCTTTGTATAGATACAAAGAGTTTTGGGAAGATAAAAGCTGCAAAAAAGGCGTTCTATATATCTTTATAATGTCGGAAATTGTATTTTGAAAGGAAAAATGTCAAATATTTCGGCGACTCGCGCCGTTTTGAGACGATTATTAGTGATTTTTGCCCTCAGAAATACAGAAATTAACTGAAATACACTACCAAAGGTCAATCAACTCTGTTTTTGCCACATTAAAATCGCTACTGTACCATATTATAGTACCCAAAAATTTGTGTGTTTAAAGTGTACAAAGACTTTTAGGGACCATCTTTGCACATGTACATATGTATGTACAGACGGACCTTGAACAAAAAAACACTGCATCCCAGACCCCCAGCCTTAAAGGGATAGTTTCCATGGGATTCTCCTCACCGTATCTAAGGTGTACGGGTAGCAAGCTGTCCCCCTTATGTTTTAAAAAAATTCGGTCATGCACCCCATTGAAACAAAATCCTGAATACGGACCTGCTATAGCAGTCCACTCAAATACTCAAACCAAGTTGCAACTTTTTAACGTTCCAGAATAGAGTTAACCATGGTTACGTTTCAATGATTTTTCAGATAATCAAGACCTTATCATGAAACCTTTACAACAAAAATATATATATATATATATATATATATATATATATATATATATATATATATATATATATATATATATATATATATATATATATATATATATATATATATATATATATATATATATATATATATATATATATATATATATATATATATATATAAGTGGAACATCCTGCAACTTATAGTCAAGATTTCAAAAATCATTCCTAGTTACCAAAATACTTCGCCTTACGCCTATTCATGAAAATTACTCACATTACGGACTAAGGAAGCAGTCATAAAAACCTCGTCACTGGTGATCGATGCGATATTGTGATCAGTCGAATCGATGTCCACTAAATTCTTGCTCGAGCAGTTCTCTATCAGCTGCATCGCCTTAGGTATATAATGAAAAGAGGATTATAAACAGATTATACTTTAAAGCTAGATTATTTACAGGTAAAAAATCAAAGATGGACGCATTTTATTCAGATCAATTATTATATTTTACTGAATACAAACGAATATGTAAGTACTTCATTTATATCAAACGTATTAATCTTTGTACTTTCTGACCAGTTTCTTATGTATGAGCTTATTCCTACATGCACAAAAAATCTGCCGAAAAGCCTTTGTAGGAGCTGAAAACTTTTTTGTGCGTGTAATCATGGACGCACAAGGACGGGGTCGACAAGGTAGGAGGGGGTTAAGTCGCAAAAATACAAACCAGTAAATTTGCTTTTCACGATTTTTTGTTTGAATTTTAAATAACCTATAAAACGCTATTTCTTGTTGATATATGTAAGTTTATTTTAACCACACGATTTCGCTTTTAACACTAAAAAACATAGAAACTGATCAATTTAGCGAGAAATTCTGATCTTTTAAACCTGCGAACTATAATCATCTGAACTAAAAGTGCTACTTTATCCCTAACTCACTTATATTAATCTGGCGCGAAGCCTTAAATTCTTATGAGTTTTAACTAAATTTGCACGCAAAACTGGACGCAGTGAGCTATAGTAATTTTAAAAATGATAATCCGATTAAAACAGATTGAATCTCGTAGCAAGTGTCATCGCGCTTATGAATTCAATATATGTAACATTAAGCTTAAATCAGCTTTTTTTTGTTTTCAAGCAGCAGAAAACAGTACTAAATTATCAAATTGGTAAATAGGTAGTAATTTTTTCCTGCGTAAAATCTTCAAAATGCAAACGATATACATATTCGCAAAAGATGCTCGAGTCTATACATGCATAGCATCGTGACTGTTAATCCGGTTTAAAAAACAGTTTTGATAATCGATTTACATTGATTTAAAAATAATGACACTTGCATAAGCTTTCTTGGAATACAAAGACTGTATCTCTTTATCAGTTTACGAGCAAGAAATGGCCGTTTAAAATTGACGAGCTGAAACGTGTATCAGAAAACATTCTATTGGATTACCAGATTCGTACTTCTTAAATCGGTAAAAATCGACTATAGAAGCGGTTTAACTTAAAATTATAATCACAACAACACTGCAAGCACTGGCTATAATTACATCAAGTGAGCAGTGTTTTTTTTGTACAAGGTCCGTTTGTACATGTACAAAGATGGCCCCTAAAAGTCTTTTGTACATTTTGTACACACAAATTTTTGGGTACTATAATATGGTACAGTAGCGATTTTAGTGTGGCAAAAACAGAGTTTTTCGACCTTTGGTAGTGTATTTTAGCTAATTTCTGGGTTTCTGAGGACAAAAATCACTAATAATTGTTCTAAAACGGCGCGAAGCGCCGGAAAATTTGACATTTCTCCTTTCAAAATGCTATTTCTGACATTATAGAACACACAATTACTCATTTCGGCGCGAAGCACCTAAACATTTTTGCGAATTTCAAACCTTTTTGCAGTTTTTGTTTTCCCAAAAATCTTTGTACATGTACAAAGACGGTCCCAAAAGTCTTTGTACATTGGGAAAAATCTTTGCCGAATACAAAAACCGTGCAAGTGAGTGAATAAAAACATGTTGTCATTCAACTTTCAGTGCTGAGTTTTGCTTCGATTAGCCAAAATATTCTAGTACTTCATACAGTTGAGTAATTTTCCCAGTTAGTCTGCTAATATCCTATGTTGAATTGAACTTAAGGCATGTAGGTCAAGACCATCTCGTACAAAGTTGATGATTGTCTGTTCTTTTTCCCTTCACAAAGCTTCAAATTGTGAATAAGATGCTAAAAATAAGTAATTTTTTTAGTGCTCGAAAATTAAGTTTTCTGAGCTCTTATCAGCAAAAAGGCCGCGAAATTCTTCGATTGCAAATTTTAAAAAAGTTAATATTTTTCTACTGATAGGTTTTTCAATAATTTTTTGTTATAACAAACCCAGAAATAAGCAGTCCTACACTGGCGAAAATCGAAAAACCCAGTCATACCACATAAAAAGCCTTACCGTTTTACATTTTAGTAGGTAAATAACCAACCCAAAATTTACATACATGAACAAAATGGACGAAGCCTTGGGGACCGTCTTTGTACATGTGCAAAGGGACCTTGTACAAAAAACACTTGGCTCTAAGGCAGCACAAAACACCGGATCCGGATCCGGAAGTTGCGAAAACTAGGACCCGGATCCGGATCAGGATAAATTGAATTGAGGATTCGTTTCATCATTAACATTAGTAATTATGCAACAATGATTATTTTCTAAACGTGTCAGGATTTATGTGCTAGGCATCTAAAAATAGTAAACTAACGCCTAAAAACGGCCCAAAAATTCAATTTTTTCCAAGAATTAGTAATTATATACAGTGGTCGCCATGAAAGATGACGCGCTATCACCCTCAGAATTATAATAGATGGTGCGTCGCGAGCGCCGGGTTCCGTCCATCACGCGCTATTATCTCTTTTATTATTATACGCCATTAATCTGTATCATCCCGTTAATCTGGCGATGCGGACGGCGCAATTTAGCTATTAATAGCGCCAACAAGAAGGAAGCGCGCACGTGAATGCTGGAAGCGCGCACGTGAATGTCTTTCTATATTTGCGCGAGCCAACATTAAAATCAATATTTTTGCAAGCCGAGCACTGTCTATTAATTATTATTTATATATTAAGTAAGTCATCTAAAAACTTCAATCGCATTTTCAGTTTTTTTTATAAATCAATTCGAAATGTCTAAAACCTCCTCAATCAGTGCTGCGTACATCGCTCTGTATTGCGTACCTTTCTGCAAAATTCTTCATCGTCCGTCGCCGCCTAAATATTGAACGACATTCACGTGCGCGCTTCCAGCATTCACGTGCGCGCTTCCTTCTTGTTGACGCTATAAATAGCTAAATTGCGCCGTCCGCATCGCCTGATTAACGGGATGATACAGATTAATGGCGTATAATAATAAAAAAGAGATAATAGCGCATGATGGACGAAAGGCGGCACTCACGACGCACCATCTATTATAATTCTGAGGGTGATAGCGCGTCATCTTTCATGGCGACAACTGTAGCAATGATTATTTTCTAAACGAATCAGGATTTATGTGCTAGGCTAGTCGCGTGGCGTAAAGTGATCATGATGTAATAATTATGGAAAAGTTTAAAAAATGCTAGTTATAATTATGCTTCCAAACTTTTTTGACGAATTTTTGGAATCGCGGAGACAGTATGTAAATGTTTACCTGATTTGCAATTATCTGCTTCATTAGGCTTGTCTAAATCTGTCCAAACAAACATCGAAGAATGATTCGTTGAGCAAACTGCAGGAGGAATCATATCATTTTCGTCGTTAACCCTGGCTGCCGCGAAATTATCTTCGTCATTAACAAGAAATTCTGTCCTCTTATCATCATGGGACGCGTTAATAGAAGTTTGAGGCAATGCGAATGATTGAGCGACACAGTGGCCATCTGTTGACATTTCACCTAATTCAAAATCCAACCGTTCTAAAATGCTCTTGACCATAGTAGAAATGACCATTTCAATTTCGGTGCTGAGGAGAATAACATCGTCGTAATCGCGTTCATCGGTCTGTGTTTGTTTCATAGCACCGCAATGGCAGCAAGGAGCGGAATTATGACTTTGGCGGTCGATTATTTCGTCTAATGGTTGTAATTCCTTCGAGAGCATGTAAATAAGTCATCTATGTAACAGCTCGAGAATTAGAGTGGGGAGGTCTCCGGCTGATTTTAGGAAGAAAGGGGGCGTGTGACCTCTAATTTCTGACTAAAAAACACCTAAAAACGGCCAAAAAATCGATCTTTCCCAAAAATGGGGGAGCGGAGGGTCAAAATTTTTCTAGCTTCGGAGGGATGGGAGTGGGACGGCCAACTTTGGGCGGATGAGCTCCCCATCCCCCTATTACATGTATCGATAAATCTTTAAAAACTTCATTCCATCAAGGATGGAAATGCAGACATGCACAGTGTGGGAATTCTGAGGAGCAGGGGGATGAGATTTTAAAGCGCCTTTTTGGGCCCGAAAATGGTGGATACGCGTCAAAAACATCGTTTTTCGGCGTTTCCTGACGATGCTCTATCTTCCTAGAGTATACAACCATAAGAAAACTTTGAAAAACTCGAAGTCAAAACATAAGTGTATGGCGCAGAGCGCTGAAAATTTGACACATTGAGCGAAATAGATATTCGAAAACGCTTAGAAAATCACAAATTCAAAGAAGTTTTAGGATTAGAAATTTTGGAAAACTTTCAGAAAATCGCGAATTCCGGGCGGTTATGATAAAACTTCTGGGAAGGGGGTGAAAACCACACGTGGGCGTGAGGTGCGGGGTTTGAGGGGGTATGCAACCGCTCAGTAGTTCGAATAACCTTTAGAAATCGAAATATCCCCCCAGAATTGAATTTTTGAAATTACTTTTAATTTTTTGATGTCAATGGATAATGCTCGATGAGAAACGTTGAAAAATGGTCTTTTTTCGACATACCACCATTTGTAAGACCATTTTTTGACCTTTGAAAAATCTTGCACACCCCAGAATTTCAGGTGCTGCCCACCTGTAGTGAAAACCTCAACCTCTCCAAGATTATGTTTGGTTGCTATTCTAAAACTTCTTCAATGATCGTAAAAAGACATGCAATGCAATCCACAACTGAACTCTTTTACATCATTTCATGTTGTTTTAGCAACACGCAAGATCTCAAATACAGGTACAGATTTTTAGTCGCATCAAAATAAGTAGAAACAACATACTGAAAATAAAACTTACTCATGGCACATCACTCTGATAAAAAATTAAGCTATGTTGAAGAAAACCCCTTACGGCGTGAATGTAAAAGCAGTCCTAGTCTCCTGGAAAATTAAGTTGTGATGTGACCAGAAATGCACATCATGGCCGATCTGGGGGGAAGGAGGGTCAGCCGATCTGGGGGCAGGGTCAAGAATTGAGCCTGTTCAGGCGAAAATGACTTTTGGCCTTCATTTTGCCTCATTTTCCCCTCAAAATTTTCCATTTTTCCGTTCTGGGGGGGAGGCCAGACCCCAAAGCCCCACGTGCATGCCTGGTTGTGACCACACCTGGGCAATAGGTGCAAGCCGGTACCAGCCCCAGCAGGTTCGTAACCAGCTAGAGAGTCTGCCAGTTGCACCTGATGATATGAGTGGAAAAATTTCATGTAAAACGCACGATGATGCTGGAGTAAGTGGTTGGCAATAAAACTATCTCACATGATACGAAAACACTGTCAAATGGTTGAATGAGCTATTTATGTATGCCAATGTACTCCCATAGAATCATCACTCAAAATCTAGTGTACAGTTTTGAACCAGCCTTATGACCAACCACTTTTACGACTGAGCAACCAACCAAAAAATTGGGCGTGGGGTACTGGGTATTGGTACGAGCTGGGGCAATGGGTATTGCCCAGCTATGGTTGTGACTATTCAATAGAAAAAACATTAAAATTTAACAGCAGTAGTTCAATCGATAAAAGTAACAGTTTGAACAAGACCAGTTTTCAACAAATACCGCTGCTCAACACCCCGACGATAAACTAAAAAGCATACCAACCAATCAGTGTTTATTTTTCTGTAGAAATAGAAACGGAATAAGGATTTTCGTACTAGGAATCGTATCAGAATTCCTCTTAATCAACCCAAAATAGTCCAAAAAGTTTTTACGCGCGAAATGGCGTTTTTCGCCCTTTTCCAGCTCATAAAATCAGTATTGATGCTGCTCGTGCAAAAAATTTCAATATATGTAAATTTCGAAATCTCTGAAAATTGCGTACGAAAAATTTGTATACGTATCTATCCCATCCTCACCATATGCCTATCAACCGTTTCAGCGTCGTTTATAACAACCAAACTTGACTTTGGCTCAATCACTTGAAGAGTGGTTTCATGTACAGTTGAATCCATATTTACAACAGATTCGAAATCGTCAGTATTCGTCGAACTATTGAGAATGCCAGTAAAAGATCTGGAATCGACTGAAAGCGATTCGCTGCTAAGCTTCTCATCCAGAAATGCATCAGTGGGCAATATATTGTCAGACATCAACCTTATCATTTGATCCTGACTCACTTTAGAAAGAATGCAAAATTCTAGTAATACTGAGTTAAAAACTTACATACATAACATGCTTTGCCAAGTATAAATATAAATGTAACAAAAGAATTCGAAAAAAACAAAAAGCAAATGTGAAAGAAAATTTTAAAAACTTAAGTGCACATGCGAAATGTTTTTACACTTGCTCACAAAATGTTTAAAGTAATGAAGCGAAATATTTAATTTAAATCGCTTTTGCTACTAAAAATGTACAGCCATTGAATTTTGTCGATTTATAATTCGTCAGTATTCTCGGATGAGAATTTTTACGCTATTTAGAATTACATACATAGCTCATTAATTTAATAGAAAAATCAGTGATTTTTACAAGAAGCTGGGGCTAAGGACATGATATGAACTGTTAATTAGGATCGTTGAAAAGAATAAAATATGCAATAATGACGCTTACTCTCCTTAGACAACTCTACAAAGTCGGATTCAGTCTGCGATTCAGCCAAAGAATTAAGCTCCGTCGTTGCGACAGAGTCAAGACTTCTAATATCCTTAAAAAAGTTCGTACAAAATAAAACTAGATTAAGAGATTTAAATTACTGAAAAAAGCAATACGTCATCCATATGATCGACATGGTCTACATGTTCTTCAAATACATCGGCCTTCAGTTCCAGTAATAATTCTTGAATAGGCTTGGAGTCAATGGCGTTGCGGCAGAAAGGATGCTTAAAAATTTAATGACCGAATAAACGGTAAGAACAAGTAATATGTCAATGATATAGAATCTGTTTATTCTTTCATATCCTCATGCATAAGAGGATTTTATTACCCCCCACCGGGAATTGAATTCTGCTACACCCCTATCCTCACCACCGCATTCAGGGCACGGCTCTTTTGTATTCAGCAAAAATTTTTCCCGATGTACTAAGACTTTTTGGGGCCGTCTTTGTACATGTACAAAGATTTTCGGGAAGGCAAAAACTGTAACAATGTCCAAAATTTCTAAAATTTTTGTCGCCTCGCACCGAAATCAGTAATTTTGTGCTCTATATATCTTTATAATGGCCAAAATTGCATTTAGAAAAGAAAAATGTCAAACTTTTTGGCACTTTGCACTTTTTGCCTGTTTTATTGCACTACAAGCGCTACCTACTCCGACGTGTTCTTCGGGGAAGGGGGGCTTTGGGGTGGTTTTGACCCCCCCCAGAATGGCCACTGACCTTCCAGAATTGTTTTGCACAGAAAACTAAAGAAGAATAATAATCGGCGCGAAGCGCCGAAATTTTTTGACATATTCGCTATTTTGAGTCAAATCTGGGCTTCTAAGCTACATAAGAAATTAGATAGAAAATAAGGAATGCGGCGCGAAGCGCCGGAAAATTTGGGTTTTGGAGCTCAAAAGTGTGCTAGAAACGCATTTTGGCTGTCCTTTCAGTAGACTTAGAGTATTTTCAATTTTTTCCTATGGGGGACCCTTGTGGAAAATGAACATATTTTTTCATTTCGGGCGGGCCACCCCCCCCCGCCGCTCGGCTGGTTAGGCCCTGTGCAAGACATACAAGGTATGTACATATATCATGCGCGCCTACTGTACACATAAGTACCGTAAAAGAAGGAACACAATCATGATTAGCAGGTACACAAAACCCTTATTTTTAATTGGATAACAATTAGATTAAAAATAGAAATAAATACCTCAAACTCATTAAAAATTTAAAGGAACGAAAAAAAACTAACAAAAGTAGATATTCAACAGATTAGACACTAGTCAAAAATTAAGCAAGCCATCTACATATAATATTAATTTGGTAGTTATGTCTGCGTGTCTGATGGAAAAATTTTTTATTCTTTCGGTTCGGTGATTCGACCCCAAGCTTTGCCTCAAAATTGAATTCCAAAAACCTGATTCTAAATTTCTTTGTCAAAATCGGCCGATCGTATCTATGAAATGATTATTGATTAATTTTTGATGCGCCCATAAATAGTTCAAACTACACTAAGGTGAAGAGTGTGAAAAAACCGTGAAAAAGTATTTTTGATAGGACAAATTGATTTACTTCATATTTCAACTGTCTATAATCTTTTTCATTCATTTAGCCTTGCAGTCTTTCACTTTAAAATGACTACAGAAAAGCTTTACACTAATACGGTGGGAGCGATATTGTATAGTACATATAAGGAGTTATCGCATTAACATTTTTACCTTAGTCATTAGGTAGTCATTTAGTTATTTTTACTTTACTTTTTACTTAACTTCTAAGCCAATGTTGTAACCTAAATCACGTAAATTAAATTCAGGACAAAACCGCAAGCTTATTGAGACAGGCATAAGCATAGAGATGTACATCATGGCCGATTTGGAGCGGGTTCGAACTTTATTGAGACGAATTGAGTTCAAAAAGTAGTATAAGCGCTAAAATAGCGTTAAAAATACGTACATAATTACACAGTTTCTGGTCAATTTAAGGCACTTTCGAAGAAAATTTCCAAATATCATCCGTTTTTGGCCTCCATTTTGCCCCTTTTTCTCCAAAAAAATTCCAAATTTTTCTATTCTGAGGGTCTATTAGACCACAACCTTCAAGTGCATGTCTGGACATGAGTACTTGACCAAAATCAATTATTCAAATCGTATGCTTACAGCTATTAAAAAACCTTTTACGCTCTGCAATTCCACTAAAATTCACATTCGCAGCACTAAAAAATATGCAGATCAGAAATCTGACAAATTTAGAATACAATCTTGACACCGTTTTATGTGAGAAAAAGATTTTAAGGCTCGTACAAAGATTTTTGGAGCGATCTTTGTAAACGTTGTACACAAAGTATAGACAGTGTTTGGCCGATTTTCTATTGCACAAAAGAAATCGAAGTTTTTGTGCAAAAAACAGCGAATCTTGGAATCTTTTTGAGCCTTCATTACATTTGGATTCAATATACTACACTACAGTATTGTTTCTTCTTTAAAGCATCAACAATGTTAAGAAACGTACTTAAAAGAATTTGTTGCTTCACCGATCTGGATTCAATCAATCTACTATAGTATTATGTTTCTCCTTTACTTTGATTGATTTATTGATTTTAAACAAAATCACAAACTTCGATTTTGTTTTTTTAAATTTGTTCAAATTTTTAAATTAATTTAAATTTTGAAATTTAACGCACTGTAATTAAGTCGCTTGCCGGCCACCGATCTTCGGGTCGCTTTTGAAGGCACTTTCTAAGGAAGTCTGAAAAGTCTTTGGACCACCTGGAAGCGAAGGACAGGGTTGGCGGGTCAGACTTTTGAATCTTAATTACCACTCTGTTTGGCGACATTTCCGAGTAAGGCGGGTCGCGCTGGGCTAATTCTATTAACGTTATGCCTGCAAATGTCTTCAAACTTCCAAAAAGTCATCGTACGTTGGACGAGAAGAAATCGTTATGTTACTACATACAGGGTGGCCCATAAAAAGGCTAATGTCTTATTTAATAGGTCATTATTTCGGCTGATGTGAAGATAAAACTTTAAGACTGGCTGCATTAGATAGACAAAAGTGTCTCCTTTCAAACCGTGTAAAAAATTTTGGCTCGATGTCAAAGGTTCGGGCGCTACGACAATTTGTTTACATCCTACTTTAATATTGTTTAAATGCCATAACGTCATTGGACCTGACATCAATTTGCACCTTTTCTTGATGATAACCTGAAATTCGCGTATCTATTCTGGGGGTTGAAAAAATGTGCTAGTTAGTTTTTGTGACTGGATAAATTGTCAGAAATGTGAAAAAAGGATACCTATGTATATTGCAGTAATGTGATGCAATGCAGAAACTCTGGGGGTTTAAACATTGTCACAGTGAGTCTTAACAAATGACCGTAGTGCACAAACCGCTGGCAGCTAACTGAAATTTTCACGCGGTTTAAACAAAGACAGGTTTATCTACATATCTAATGCAGCTGGTCCAAAACTTATACATATGTTCACGTGACCTGTCAAATCGAAATGTAGCCTTTTCTTTGGGCCACCCTGTATAATACTCGTATATTGTTGAAGCGCATAATATTCATCAATTGCAGAAAATGATTGCTATAATAATGACTGATAAGCCGTTCAATTCGGATTCCATTTAAGCCGGAAGATATTGTGGTACTGAATATATATGTACATAAGTAACATAGATGCAAAAGGTCAGGTCGACAGTCGGGGAAGAAGGTAAAATCACAGGAATCCAAACCAGTAAATTTAGTCCTCGCGCTTTTATTGCTAGTCAATGACGAAAATGGTCAAAATAGCCTATAGAACGCTTTTGCGAGGTTATACTGCATTTTTAAAGCATTTTTAGTCTAGTTTGACTGCATTTTTCCATCCGCGGAGAGTACTTGTCCGTCTGATCTCTTAAGCGAAAATTAATACGCATAGGTGCACAAGATCAGGGTAGGCAGGGGTGGGGATGAAATCCCAGAAATTCAGAGCAGTAAATTAAATGTTCACGATTTTTTTAGCTGTTTAAACGACCGAAATGGTCAAAATAGCCTATTAAACGTTTTTTCATAGTATGTAATATCGCATTTTTAAAAGGATTGTTAGTATTTTGACTGCATTATATGACTTTTAATACTGCAAAATACAAAAATTTATCAATTTAGGGCGCCTTTTGAGTGAAAAGTACGTTTGACATTTTAACTACTTTTGACCTCAAAGATGATGCAAAAAGCGTTCTGTCAGCTCAAACTCGCTGGACAGTAGTTGCCTAACCTGACCCCTCAGCGGGAGGGAGGAGGGGTGGGTAATACCCTCACCCCCTACGTGCATATATGGTAAAATCCCTCACTTATCCCCCTATGTGCATGTACGATAAGTAAGTAAGCAACAAAGCAGGGATGTATATAAATTAATCAAAAAAACGCTTGCTTCGAGCCTAGACCACTTTTTCACCGGCAATGTATTCAAACAATTCAAATAAAAATTTACGTGTAGAGACATCAAAAGGAGAAATAAGAGAATTACTGTTGAACACAATAACTTAGTCATATAACACCTCAAATTATACGACACAGACCAGACCATATGTATGTCCATAAAACATATAGACCACACCAGGGCGTGGAGGGTTTGGAGGGTATGCATCCCCAGAAACCATAATACCCCCAGAATTCAATTTTTGAAAATTTATTTTGTTTTTTTTTCTTCAATTTTTTGATGCCAATGGATGGTGCTCAATGAGAAACGTTGAAAAATGGTGTACTTTCGCCATACCACCATTTTTTAGGCCATTTTTTTACCTTTGAAAAATCTTGCAACCCCCTCCTCCGGAATTTAGGTGCCACCAACCTATGATATTGACTATTTAAATTGCACTCTGTGGTTGTATGGAAAATCAAAAAAGTAAAAAATTAGAAATATAAACAAAAAGTAAAAACAACGCATTCATTCTTTATTGCATATAAACTAATCTGACACATTGCTTTCTACTAAGGTCGTGAGAAGTCTCAAACGGACTTAAAGAAATTCGGAAGCACACATACCATTAGCAGCAATGAATAAGTACTCATAATGAAAAATAAATACGTCATGTAATTGAAAAATCAAAACTAAAGCACCTATTCTCTCTACAACAAAACTTTAAATAGAAACATCTCTCAAGGGTTATCTGATTAATATATCTACATATTGTAAATCCAGACGTGTTCTCGGGGATTCGGGGTCCCCGCAAAATAGCTGCGATCCCCAGAATTGACAATTTTTCGTAAAAATTATAAAAAATGCCTTTTTAAGCGTTTTTAGCTCACTATTCGCTCCAGTCTCCAAGTTTCGGAGCTTCACGCCATATACACATTTTTTGACTATATTTTGTTCATTTTTCTCGTTTTTTCAAATGTTTCAGAATTTTTTACGTTTTTACGTTCTAGAAAGAACGAGCATTGTCCGAAACGCCTAAAAGCAGTGTTCTTGACATGTACCTGTCGTTTTTTAGCTAAAAAAGGTACTTTTTGAAAACTTTTTGGGCCAGATTCACCAGAATTCACATGCTGTACATCTATGGAAATATCACAACATACAATATTACGGAAAATGATAAGGACGAATGCAAATTGTTGTTAGAAATGCTCAAATCAATATTAACACTAGCCCGTATTAAACGCAAGCCTTATTTTGGAAAAAGATTACCGAAGGACCAAATATCAGCTTTATTATCATATGGGTCGTCTTTAAACGTTTCGCATACAATAACCTCGGGAGCCATCCTTAAAAATAAAATTATAAGCGCGCCTAATCACAAGGGACTTAAGAATCTACATTATATCATGAGCTGTTTTAGCTAACTGATAACTGTTATATTTCACGATTCAAAGTTGACAAACTTTACATTTCACAGGTAATTGACTGAGTTGAAGTATTGAGTAAACAGAAATAGGAGAAAACGAAATGTTACATAAGCAAAAAAAGTCGCAGAATTCATAGTGTTGATTTGGACTGGAGTTAAATTATAAAATTTATGAACTTCTAATTGCTTCTAATGTATTTAAGTAAGGAAACGCAGCTTACCAATAAGGCGTTCCAATAAATGAGTCACGCTTTTGATTCTCTGTCTTATTTTTTGCCGAAACTCCGAAATCGGCTTTAAATAGAAATAGATTCAGTAGGCAGTAAAAAGACGAGGAAACATGTATTCAGAGCATAACAACAATCAGGGTTGCCAAGTGCTCCTGTCAAAAAGACCCAATTTCACCTCAAACTAGCTAAAAAACCATAACCAATGGTTAAGCATAGGCGCGAAAAAACCCCGATCGATAAAAAAATGCCTCCGACAAAAAACCCCAAAATGAGGGAAACCCCTATTTGGCGACTCAGGCAACAATGCAAAAGTAGGCTAAAATACTGTTGTCCTCCTAATCACAAAAATTCTGGGCATACATGCATGAAAAGGAAATTGGAGGTTCATCATTTAAAGTCCTCATGCCCAGAAGTCCAGATTATTCAGCCCTAAATTTAAGGAAAAAATTTGAATTTTTGAGCATTTTTCAGTATTTTTTCATAGAATTCGGCTAAAAGTAGAAGACATTTTACTCTCTTATTGGTAATATCCGACTAACCTAACCAAAATATGAAGCTCTCACACACATGAGCGCGGCCGTACAAAGTGATTCAAAAAAGCAATATTAAGTATTGTATAATTGGACTCGAAATCATACCGTGAAATTTTGATTAACTTTATGCGCTAGATCAAATTAAATAAGTGGTAAAAAAAGAATCCACATACGTACCTACTTCAAAATTTTTTAAAAGTGTAAATGATATTTTGTGGCACTAATATCATATGTATGAGATGGAAGAATGCATAGGTGTACCCTAATTGATTAAAAGTTTTTTATGCGTCTACTTACATTTCACTTGCAGCAATAAGATACACGCTAAGATCACATTTCAATATCGACGCTCCAATGGTCTCATTAGCAGTGTTTTTTTTGTATTCGGCAAAGATTTTTCCCATTGTACAAAGACTTTTGGGGACCGTCTTTGTACATGTACAAAGATTTTTTGGAAGATAAAAACTGCAAAAAAGGTTTGAAAATCGCAAAAATTTCCGGCGCTTCGCGCCTAAATCAGTAATTGTGTGTTCGCTATATCTTTAGTCAGAAATAGTATTTTGAAAGGAAAACTATCAAATTTTTCGGCGCTTCGCGCCATTTTGAGACGAGCATTAGTGATTTTTGCCATCAGAAACCCAGAAATTGGCTAAAATACACTACCAAAAGTCGGACAACTCTGTTTTTGCCTCACTAAAATCGCTACTGTACCATATTAAAGTACCCAAAAATTTGTGTGTATAAAATGTACAAAGACTTTTAGGGACCATCTTTGTGCATGTAAAAACGGACCTTGTACAAAAAACACTGCTCATTAGGAACAATAAGACAAAGAGTCATTTTCAAATTTCGCAAAAACATTTTTCCTAAGTATATAGTCGACAATTAAAATATTTCCTATTTTCATATCTGAATTGTTATTCGATCAAACTTACAATACAGCAATATAATTAGAGCAGAAATGATAACAAATTGAATTGGTACTTTATTACCAAGCTTCACATGACCATCTGATGTTAATAAAATGTTTCCCGCCTTTAAATCCCGGTGAATAACAAAGCAGGAATGCAAAAAGCGCAGTCCTTCGCACATTTCATGACATACGTAACGAATTTGTGACTCCAACAGCGGTTTTTCTAGTTCAATCATTATACTGTCCAAAGCGCCACCTCCACAAAATTCTAGGTAGAGCTAAAGAATAATGATAGTGAGAAATTAATGGATGAAAGTTTCAATGCATCAGCGACTGAAAAGTAAAAAATTAATTAGATATCGCATCATTATACTCAAATAAAGTAATACAATAATAGATATTCATGAAAAAATCGTAACGCATGAAAATAAGCTATATTTCATAAAAAATTAGGATAATTTAATTTTACAATATTCGCTAGTATTTATACCAATTGAACATATATAAATGCACTGAAGGAGAAAAAGGGGCAATATTTACCATTAAAAATTTGTAGGCACTAGCCAAATAGAACGTTCTTGACGAATTTGATAGTAACAATGATTTTAATGGTTGATTCCCATAATTCCTGTATTAAACATGTTTATGTCTATCGTTGGAATCAATATTGCTACAATTCAAGCCGGAGTCAGCCATACATGATTGAGGTGGGGCTTTGGCAGTTTTCTTTTACCCCGTAGGAACAGTTTTCATTTCACTCCTTCCAGAAATTTTCTCACTGTCCTCGAAACTCGCGATTTTCCAAAAGTTTTTGAAAGTTTCCGAAAAAATTCGTAGAAAAGTAGTTGTTTTAAGCGTTTTTGGCTACATATTTGCTCTAAAGCGTCAAATGTTCTATGCTTCGCGCCAAATACTTAATTTTGACTATATTATGTTAAATTTGTTCAAATTTTCATGATTTAAAATTTTTTTTTGTTTTGGAAAAATAGAGCATAGTCAGAAACGTCGAAAACGATGTTTTGATGTTTGGGACGCGTATGGACACCATTTTTTGAGGCGGCACTTTAAAATTTCACCCCCGCGCCTCGAAATTCCCATACTGCGCAGCGCATGTCTGAATTGAGATAGCACATATCTATAAAACCTCGTGCGGAAAATATCTGTTAGCAAGCTCGGATAAAAGACGTATTCAATAATAAACTCACCCACAAGGTATGGTTGATATAATAAGCCTCATAAAGCGCGACAATATTTTTATGTTGGCATTCTTTAAGAATTTCGATTTCTACAAGGAAGCCTTCCATATCTTCTTCCGCATTCAATTCGATGGCCTTGGCAGCCCCAAAAACACCTGTCTCCCGCTGTCTAACTTTTTGTACTTTTCCAAACGCGCCATCTCCTAATTCGCCAATAATCTCCCAAACGTCCAATGGATTAATGTCACGATTTACGTACTGGTAACCATTCGGCACACGCTTAAATTGACTATACGGCAAGCCAGATTTCAAAATGCTACGAACTTTGTCCAGAAACGACATATGTATCAAAGAAGTTCAACAACGTGACTTCAAATCATCTTGAGTCTACGCTAATTAGCTTCAAAAACCTGAAGAAGATCAAGGATAAAAATATTATCGTGCCCGAATTATTTTGATGTCGGAGAACACAAGTGGCCATCAGCATAACTTTGAAGGGTTCATGCTGGTCATCTCTACTTTCTTCATTTCTAAAAGTAGAAAATTTTATACTTCGAACTTTGGTACCTAAGCCACTTTTGCGATTAGATTTTTGCACTCTTACACCAACAGAATTAAGTACATTGTCAATTTTGTAACAGAAAAGATTAATTTTTGTATTACCTAGTAAGCGAAAATTCACTATGTTCCATTGTTTTTCAATCCCAGGAGTAAGCTAACTCCTTTTCCTCATCAAGAACTAGTGATTGACCGGAGATCCGGCTCCGACTTCGGCCTCCAGCAAATCCGGCCATTTTTTCCACTCCGGTGCTCCGGCCGGAGGACATCCAGAAATCGACCGGAGGCCGGAAAATTTTTTCGTTTTTTGCATAGTGACCGAACGTACTAATTGCTGACATTATACTTATTAAATTTAGTCAGAGCACAATATAATAGCAGAAAAAGGAAATAACACCAAATAAAGTGTCAATCACCACCACAATCGTAAAATATTTATTTTTAGGAAAAAACGAAAATGAGAATAAAACAAAAATTGTGAAAATCGCCGCAGTAAATTCCTGTTAACATTGGAAGTCATAGGGTAGCATAAGATGCAGTCTGGCCTGCACTGCACATGCTATACTGATTTTCCAGATAATGTTGCTGTCCATTCTGTACGTCATATTCGCGGTTCACTGAACATAATATAGTATGTAACGTATTACCAGTTGCGGATCTAGAATTTTCCTAAGGGAGGCGGTTATAAAAATAAGTCCAAATATTTGCCCTCAAAGCGCGACATAGCGTGTTTTCAGTGGTTTACGTTGTATACTTTCACATAAAATCACTTTTGACGCAATATTTTTTCTAAAAATTCTAAAAATTTTAGACAATTTTGTGTGAAAAAAATTATTAAATTTCTTTGACATCAACAAAAACCTGATGCGAAGCGCCGGAAAATTTGTGAAATTAAAGCGGATAAATGTCAAGAAACATGTTTTATTGCTTGATGCGAATTTTAAACCATTTTAGCAGTTTTTATCTTCCCAAAAATCTTTGTACATGTACAAAGACGGCCCCGAAAAGTCTTTGTACATCGGGAAAAATCTTTGCCGAACATAAAAAACCGTGCTTCTAGGTCGCCAAAAAAGTAAATAAATGTCATTAATAGGTATCATCCGGCGCGTAGCGCCGGAAAAATTTGAGAAATTATGGTCACTGACGGCCAGAAATCATTGCAAATTGCACATCCATTCCTTAGGATTTTCCTAAGGGGGGGCGGTATACCAACTTTTCCTAAAACAGTCAAAAATAGGTACAAAAATTTGCCCTTAACGCGCGAAATAAAGTTTTTTCGGTGTTCTACATTGTGTATTTTTACATAAAATCACTTCTAATGCAATATTTTTCCTTAAAATTTTAAAATTTTCGACAAGTTTTGTGCGAGAAAATCATTAACTTTCTTTGACTTTATAAAAATCTGGCGCGAAGCGCCGGAAAACTTGTGAAATTAAGGCGGATAGACGTCTAGAATCAGTCAGTGTTTTTTGTACAAGGTACGTTTGTACATGTACAAAGATCGTCCCCAAAAGTCTTTGCACATTTTGCACACACAAATTTTCAGGTACTATTATATGGTACAGTAGCGATTTTAGTATGGTAAAACAGAGTTTTCCGAATTTTGGTAGTGTGTGTTAGGTAATTTCTGTGCCTTTTAGGGCAAAAATCACTAAGAATCGTAAAACGCGCCGAAAAATTTGACATTTTTCCTTTTGAAATGCAATTTCTGCCAAAATAAAGATATATAGAACACACAATCACTCATTTCGGCGCGAAATGTTTTTCGAATTACAGACCTTTTTTTGCAATTTCTGTCTTCCCAAAAATCTTTGTTTATGTCCAAGGCCGTTCCCGAAAAATCTTTGTACATCGGGAAAACTTTTTGCCGAATACGAAAAAAATCGTATCTAGAAGCATGACTTACTGCTAGATTTCTTGTATTTATAGCATTTGATGCGAAACATCGAAATTTTTTATCGAAAATATAAGAAAACTATGCAAAAATAGCTGTTTCTGCTGTAAAAATTGTTTTGAAACCTACAAGAACAGATAATGGCTTTCAGGTCGCCAAGAAAGTATATAAATCTCATTAATAGGTACATATCATCCGACGCACAGCGCCAGAAAAATTTTGAGAAATTATGGTCACTGACGGCCAAAAATCATTGCAAATTGCATATCCATTCTTTATCTCGCCAAATATTTTTGGCCAAGCTGGGGGCGGTCACCCCCGCCCTCCCCTTAAATCTGCCCCTGCATTCTTTATGTCGCCAAATATTTTTGGCCAATGGAGGGCGGCCGCCCCCTCCCGCCGTCCCCCTTAAATCCGCCCCAGTATTTCATATAACTAACTAGCTGATATGCAGTTAAGATGCATGTGCACTATGGTCTTGGTCTTGGTCACAAAGATGTCATATCTATCCGCACGTGTAAAATTATATTTCTCCGGCTCCGGCCTCCAGCTCCGGCTCCGGCCGGAGCAACATGGTTCAATCCGGCTCCGGCCGGATCTCCGGCTCCGGCCATTTTGGCCGCTCCGGTCGATCACTATCAAGAACGATAATCCGTGACAAAATCATACGCTATTATCAGGTACAAACACCCACCCAGCAATGCCAATTAATTTACGTAAACCTGGAATGTCTTAAAATCGTAGCAAGAAAATGTTTATGGAACACGTTCGTCCATTACAAGCGCATATAGTATTTCAGCAAACGGGCCATTCCATGTCAAATGGACCAATTATCCTCACTCGACCATCTCCTCGACTAAGTGTGGGAGGCTCCACAGCTAAGAAACTGTTTTGTGACAATCTATAGTTTTATTTCATCGTATTATGTTTTTATTTTAGCATTTCGCCGATAGAATAAAACGACTTTTACCTCGTTCACTAATAAACACAAAATCCTATGACTATTTCACGGGTTAAGTTTTAACCAACATTTCATAAAAAAAATTGCAGTTTTTCCATTTCCTGTGCATTCTCTCAATCGTTGAAAGGGCGCTTGTCTTTTGGAAAAAAATTGAAATTCTGAAAGAATTCTGCGATTTTGAAAAAAAAACATTTTCAAACTGTCTCAAGCAAAAATCTCAAAGGGTAGAAAAGATGGTTCCGGCACATCTCTACTTAGGCGTATAATTAATGACATAAAGACATAGGCGTAGCCAGGATTTTTCGAGGGGTCCGAAAATATTTTTGGACGGGGATAAGGGGTCATTTGGATGGGGACACGTTTTATACAATAAAAATCTGAAAATCTCACTTTTTAGACCTGAACAACGACTTTTTTAACTGGACAAACATTTTTTTGATCGGCCAAACCTATTTTTGGACCCAGACTACCAGTTCCTGGGTAAGACCAACCACTTTTCAGAGCTATATAACCATATTTCGAGTCAAAAAAGCCAATTTTCCTAACTGGACAACCAATTTCAAAGCCGATAATTGGACAACCACTTTTTGAACCAGAACAACCACATTTTATTTGTAAAGTAGACGGCGAAAACCATTAACCCTGGTATATAAGTTTTCTACTTTTACTCTGCGGGGTCTAGGGTGGCCCGCTCAAGCGCCCTCCCACAGCGGGGTCCGGAGCAGGGCAGGGCACAGAAAAATCGCAAAATAAACACATCATCCCAATTTTGGTCCTGAATTCAGCCAATACATAGATAAAATTGATTTGGAGCGAAGCGGGGAAATTTTTCTGATATTTCCATGCTAGAATGACAAAAAATGTTTATATTAAGGAGAGATAGGGGGCACATGCACCCCAGAATGAAACATGAAAATGATTTTTTTTACTCCCACTTTGCTTTTTTATCAAAAATCGCAAAAGTTTCGCGCCAAATTTTACAATTATAATTAGAGTCTATTTAGTCCCAAGCGCGCGGTTTAAACACTCAATGTTTAGTCTTTATACAACCTAAAGCGTATTTTGTATCTATTTCTTTTATTCTGTCCAGGTTTTGTGCAGAAGATCAGATTTATTCAAGAGGATGTCCATTGGATTCCCAGCATATTCAAGGCATCTGGGTAAAAAAATTTACAAAGTTTACAACTCTAGTGGTCGTAAAACGTCTTTTTAATTCATCATTTGGTCCCCCCTTAATCCTAAATACGGGTCTGGCTGTTGTCATATCATTTACGGAACCGCATAGCTCCACTTCTGAAAATTCAAAAATTTCCATAGTTTAATTCCTCACTTCCCCCTGGCTACGCTAGCACATGAAGGCATCTGGTGTTTCGTAGTACACACACTATTTTTTTCTAGCAATCAGGTTCAAATGTTAACCATACCCAATCTTTTTCCACATTTCAAATTTGATTCACATTTTTCGTGGGTCTAAAAAACGTTCAAAAATTGAGCGCCCATGTTGAAAACCCGATGTATTTTTACAGTCCATGCTACATAAAACGGTGCGGCGAGATGCAAATTGAGTTTTTGATCATTTTGTTATTGTAAATTTAGTGTACTGCAATAAATATAACGATCAGTAATATGTTCTATTTCCTAAAACTGCATGTTCAAACCTTCAAAACTGCACTTTAGCCGATTTCTGGAGCCTCATCGAAAAAACTTAATAATTTATCAAAATGGCAACGAGACGACAGAAAATTTCGAAATTTTACCTCTCTAAAACGCATTTTTGCAATAAAATTGATGCAATCGCGTGGCGCGGCCTAAACATCAATAGCAAATAATCAAATTAAATTAGTCGAAAATTTTTCTTAAGCGCATTCTTGCAATACAAAAATTGTCCGAAAATCCGTGTAGAAGATAAGAATTTTCAATCAATCATAGTGAAGTTCTAGAACAAGCTGTGGATAAAAGTACTGCGATCGACGCAGTGCGGCCTTAACATCAATAAAAAATATAAAATTAAATCCATTCGCCGGAAAATTTTGGAATTTCGACTCCCTAAGATGCATTTATTCTTTGCATTACAAAAATTGTCCAAATCCGTTCAGCAGATGAGGATTTTCAATTATAGTGAATTTCTAGAGCAAGTTGTTGATAAAAGCGCAGCAATCGGCGCGGCGCGCTGAGACCCTCGCTTTAAGCTAGTTGATGATAGAATTTGTATCTGGGCCACCGAAAATTCTTTACCTATATCGTTTCTATATTTGAGCTAAAATAATCTTAAATTGTCTTACACATTCAATACATAAGTTTTTTAATACATTGCTGATGATTCTGTTTTTGTTCGCGATTTAGGTGTGCTAATTTCGCAAAACCTTAAATTCAAGGAGTATTATAGTAATATTAAGAAAAAAGCTTTCATGAGATATATCTTATCAGAAAATCCTTCTTTTCGCGTGATAAAAATAATCTCGTTAAGGCTTTCACTGTTTACGTCAGACCCTATATGAATATTCTTGTGCTTTATGGAACCCCTCATATATTTATTAGTGATATAAACAGGCTTGAAGCTGTCCAGCATAAATTTACTGAATACATAGTTGGCTATCATAGCCCACTTTCATACGATGAACGCCTTTAACAACTTAACTTATGTCGATTAGAATTATGTCGCCTGTACATTTGCTTATGTTTGATGTATCAAATTATTAGTCAAAGATCATGTCTTCTAATCTAATACTTTATTCGGAATAAACACAAGGATAAAAAAGTCGCAAGGAAAATAAGATAGCAAAGTATAAAATGCGAAATGTTCTGGACATTCAGACAAATAGTTAATTGCACTCACGCGTGCCCCATCAAAAAATTCCGATAAAAATCTTCAGAAGGTAAGAGATTATTCTGAATATCATGGGTAACAATTAAATCAAAATAAATTCTACGGAAATCAAGCCTCTCTAAATTTAAGACTTTTAGCCTTTCATTGTAAGAAAGTCCCGTATATCCAAATAAACTTTTAGTAAATTTTAGCTGTACTCGTTCTACCCTGTTGATAGAAAGCAAACGAGGGCTCCATACAGTCGGAGCACACTCTACTATAGGCCGAATATGATTCTTAAAAGCAAATACCAACATTTTTAGATCACGTGATTCAAAACGTTAGAAAATCAAAACGCTCATTCTCAAAGCTTTTGCTGATATGTTAGTACAATAACAACTAGATGATTAGTTTGTTGTTAAGAAGACACCTAGATCTCGAATTAAAGAATTTTCCATAACCGATTTTTTGTGCATAATAGAAATACTAAAACATGACAAGACAAGAAAATATTTAAAGTCGTTGAGGTGAGCATTGGAACGGACAACTGCTAATGTAAGTTTGTAAAGATTTTCAGTTTGAGTGATTTTGGAACTAAAAATAAAAAATTATTAGCATCAATACAAGATAAACCGTTAATAATTTGATACATGAGACATAAACATGAGCTTGTTAAGCGAGAGTTGTAAACCAAGAGAAACTTAGTTTTTTTCAAAACTATTACCTAGTGAACAGTCGCTTCTACAGACATAAACATATGTGAAGACGACGAAGTTCTAAAGAAGGTAGGTTAAGAAGCTTTAGGCGTTCAAGATAAAATAAGTTGCTATGAAAACCAAAAAGACGTTTAGCAAATTTACGCTGAACATTTTCAAGACGGTTTATATCATTTGCATAGTATGGATTCCATACAGAAACAGAAAACTCAAGCATGGGTTTTACATAAGTAGTATAGGCCCTAACTAAAATATCTTTATCACGATAAAGAAAAGCTTTGTGTATTAAAAAACAACGAGAAACAGCTCTTTTAATTATGTGATTTAAATGTTCCTTACAATTAAGAAAGACAAGAAAGAAAAGA
This sequence comes from Mermis nigrescens, assembly GCA_036768485.1. NCBI lineage: Eukaryota > Metazoa > Nematoda > Enoplea > Mermithida > Mermithidae > Mermis > Mermis nigrescens. The sequence goes on from JAVLUZ010000160.1 coordinate 6,456,130, forward strand.
AAATGTTTATTGTCCAGGAAAATACACGAAATTTGATAAAACACGAATACGTGATAAAACAGCGACTGAACAAAAGGACATACAGATAACGGAAGTGATACAAGTATGTAGGTATGCCCCAACAATAAAATCGTGAAATCAATGTTTAGATAGATTAAGGGAAATATAAACACCCAGATCACGGACGGAACTAATGTCATTTGTAATAACCTTATTATTCAAAGAATAAAGCTTTTTTGGATTATTTTTACCAAGATGCAAAACTGCACATTTTTCCGTGCCAACAGGAAATTGCCAATTAATAGACCAAGTATAAATATTATCCAGATCTAAATAATATTCAGAAAATGGACCAAAGATTTGGACATCATCGACAAAGAGGTAAATTTTACTATATTCAATTAACTTACATAGGTCAATAAATAAATTAAGAATGAACTAGGACTAATGCAACTTTCTTGGGGGACACCATTGCCAACAGGCATGAAACCAAAAAAAACTCCTTAATACAAACTCGCTGAGACCGACCATGTAGAAAGGAATCGAGCCAATTAAAAAGTACACCTTCCATATTTTGAGAGCTTATATAAAAGCTTAGATAACGGAATTTTATCAAAAGCTTTCAAAAACTCAATGTAAGCTACATCGACAGGAGTCCTATTGCTCAAAGATACCGTCCAGCTGTGACGAATGGAACTGATGGAAGCCCGCTTTAATGAACTTCAGATAAAAATTGAAACTACTTTTTCAAATACAAATATCACTCCTGAAAATAACTTTTCTTCTTCGAATCCTGTAACATAGGAAACCGTTGGAAACATACCCGGGCAATGAATTTCGGTTCTGAAGGTACCTGGGTTCCTTTTGTTGAGGTTGGTTGGTTGATTGGTTGGCTAGTTAGTTTGTTGTTTGGCCGGTTGGTTGGTTGTTTGGTTGGCTAGTTGGCTGGTTGGTTGGCCAGTTGGTTGGTTGATTAGTTGAATTGTTGATTGGTTGTATCCTTTTCTCTTTTTTTATTTTTGGGTCAAAAATTCTACCCCCCCTCCCCTAATCAAAAACTGCTTTTCTGGCGCAACCCAGCTGGGGTTCTGAAGGTACTGAAGTGCCTTCTGGCGCCACCCAGTGGCGCGGGTGGCGCAGCATTGTCCACCTGTGGCTGGAAACAGTCTGATCGAAACGATAAACGAGTCGATCAAATTGACGTCCAAAAGTAAAAATGCCGTTCTCTTTGGTTTACCCGATTCCGACAATGACCTTGCAAATGTTCGCAAATTGCTGTCTCTCGCACATGACGATAAGAAAGCTTCGTCGGTAAAGTCATCGGACGTCTTGTAAGTCATTCGTGATGGTCCGGCAAATGAGAACCAACCAAGGTTTCTTGAAGTCATTTATGTTTCCAGCCAGGTAAAAACGAATTTTATCAACTTCATCAATAAGATCGTGAAGCCAGGCTGCACCCACAAGAACTCACGAGCTAAACCTGATCTTACCTACAAGCAGCGGCAAAATGCACGATTTTTGCGCGATAAATCTAATGTTTTTCCACCCAGTACTTTCTTTATTAATTATGCTAAAAGTCAAATTATCCGCAAATCTGATAAATTATTTTCGCTAAATTCCGCTAATTTATAGGTAATTTCGCCCCAGCAAAAAAGAAAAAATTTCTACAATTAAGGCAGGGCTTTAAAGATTAATATAATCGACCCGAAAAACGTTCCAAATTCTAACTGTGTAAATAAATTGTGTTCTATTTTGTTTAATTCGCGCAGTGTATGTAACAAAATTGCTGATTTGTATTTGCTTTTGAGTTCTTACACTTATGATTTGATTTTTATTACTGAAACATGGCTGACTGATACTTTTAGTGATTCTTTGTTAGTTGCAAACTTTGGTTATTCAGTTTTTAGAAACGATCCTGAAAAAAGAGCAGGTGGAGGGGTCTGTATTATCTTCAGAAAAAATTTGTCTCTGAGATTAGTTGATACTTTCTCAATTAATTGTACTGCTGAAATTATTGCCTGCTATCTTTTTATTGGTTGGATTACATATAGGTTCATTTTGTGCTACAGACCTCCTGATTATTCTCTACACGACAAACAAAATCAAGATTTTTTAAATGTTTTAAATATATTGCTTGATTGTAATAAAAACCTCATTGTTTTAGGTGATTTTAATCTACCAGATATTAAATGGAATAAAACTGATGTATTATCTCAAAATAGTGTGTCTTTCAATTTTTTCGAAACCGTTAATAGTTATGGATTATATCAACATGTACATCACCCTACTTTGTTTCAAAATGTTCTAGATTTAATATTTACATCTGATAAATCATTGATCATTGATCGCAAAACAAGACCGCCTTTTGCTACAAGTGATCATGATTCTATTAATTTCAAAATTTTACTACCGTTTGAAGTCAGGCGACAAGAAGCTTTGAAACGTTATTTTGCGAAAGCTGATTATGAATTTATGTTTACTTTTCTTGCCAACATTCAGTGGCCATTGGTCTTTTCTACTTGTGTGACAATAGACAATTTTTATAATCGTTTTTTATCAGTGATTAAATATCTTGTGATTCTTTTGGTCCGTTTTTCAAACCTGGTAGAGTTAATAAATATCTCAAAAATATACGACAACTGTTGTCAAAGAAATTAAAATTCTGGAAAAAATCTAAATTTGATCCTATGTTCAGGAATATTTACTCTAAATACAGTAGACTTGTAAGGAAAGCTTTAAAGGAATATTATTGTGCACAGGAACGTATACTATTAAAAAAAGGATCCGATCCTAAGCATTTTTATCGTTTTATTAATACTAAGAAAAATCCGTCAAACAATATGCCCGACATAGTTGCTGACAACTCTATTATTAACTCAGACTTGCAAAAAGCGAATGTTTTCAATGAATGCTTTGCATCTGTCTTTACAGTTGACAATAGTTTCCCTATTAATACCACATACTTAAGTTACATATAAAGATATACGTGATGTTAAGGTAGATTTTAGTTTTGAATCTGTACTAAATTCCATTCAAAATCTTAAGCGAACTTTCTCTATTGGGCCTGATGGTATTTGTTCATTTTTCATATTTTATCAAAAAATTATGTCCATTTCTTGTTGAGCCACTTAGTTCTATTTTCGAAGTTTCTTATAGAAGTGGTGAAGTACCTTCTTGTTGGAAAGATGCGATTGTAGTATCTATTTTTAAGAAGGGTGATTATTCTTCAGTTGAAAATTACCGTCCAATATCTCTTTGTTGCGTCACTTGTAAAATTATGGAGTATATTATAAACAGAGCTTTAATTTCTTCTTAAAAGTCGAAAACTGATTCATTTTCACGGCAGTTTGGTTTTCAAAAGGGAAAGTCATGTGAAACTCAGCTTTTGAAGTATACAAACATGTAGCTTAAATCACTTGACGCATCTATTCCTATTGATGTTGTTTATGTCAATTTTAGTAAAGCCTTCGACTCTGTCGTTTATTCTAAATTGATAGAGAAGTTGAAGCAATATGGGATAAATGGAATGCTATTAAAATTGTTAACTTCTTTTTTGACATTCGTACACAAAAGGTCAACATTTTTGACGCTTTTTCTGATCAGAAACCACTTATTAAAGGCGTACCTCAAGGTAGCGTTTTAGGACCCTCTTTATTTCTGTTGTTTGTAAAGGATTTTGTTCAAGCTGTTGAGCATAGTGAAGTCTTTTTCTTTGCTGATGATTTGAAGCTCTTTAATTATTCTCAAAATTATACTTTGTTGCAAAAAGATTTAAATAAGCAGGTTTCCTAGTCTGAAGAACATCAGTTAAGCATATCTCTCCCTTAATGTTCTGTGTTATATCTAGGGTACGCTAATCATAAAGTTACATATCACCTAAACCATTTTTTATCTAACACAGGTTCCTCAATTCGAGATTTAGGTGTTTCCTTAACAACAAATTATCATCTAGTTGTCATTGTACTAATATATCAGCAAAAGCTTTGAAAATGAGTGCTTTGATTTCCAAATGTTTTGAATCACGTGATCTGAAAATGTTGGTTCTTGGTTTTAAGAATTATATTCGGCCTATAGTAGAGTATGCTCCAACTGTATGGAGCCCCTATTTGCTTTCTGATATCAACAGGGCTGAACGGGTACAGCGAAAATTTACTAAAAGGTTAATTGGATATATGGGACTTTCTTATGATAAAAGGCTAAAAGCCTTAAATTTAGAGAGGCTTGCACTCCGTAGAATTTATTTTGATTTAATTGTTACGTATAATATTATTCACAATAATCTCTTACCTTCTAAAGATTTTTATAAGTTTTATGGTCATTCGCGTACTAGGAATGCATTTGCAAATCATATCTATTTAGAAAGATTTCGACTTGATTGCAAAAAGTATTGTTTTGCTACTAGATAAGCTACAATTTGGAACGATCTTCCACAATATATTCGAAGTTCTCCAAATGTTGAAATATTTAAGAGAAATTTGAAAAAGGTTGATTTCGGGAATTTGGCACACGTGAGCGCAGTCTATTTGCCTGTGTGTCCAGGACATTTCGCATTACACTATGCTATTTTATTTTCCTTGTGACTTTGTTTTACCCTTGTTTTTTCCGAATAAAGTATTAGTATTAGTATTAGTATACATTTAAGTAGTTGTAATTCACAAGACTTAGATTTTAGAAAACCAAAGTGAGTAGAAGATAAGAGTCTGTTTGTAGTAAATCTAATCTTTCTATCAGAATGAAAAATATCAGTTATTAGAATTTTGGCAGCTTCAAAAGCGGGTGGCGGATTAATTAGAATAGCATTTCGCTGCACAAATCGCTTTAAGCTAGTTGTTCCTCTTGTTCGCTCTAATTTGCAAAAATTCAATTTTTATAAGTATATATATCTCTGTTTGGAATCACCTACCTTATTTTGTAGTTTCTTCAGCAGTAATTATATGCAGTCAACTGCAGATAATATAGCATACAATGTAAAATTATATGCAGTGAAAAACCAGCGGCCTAGACTGCAGGTAATATAGCACACAACGTAAAATTACATACAGTCAAAAACCAGCAGCCTGGACTGCAGTTAATATAGCAAACGTAAAATTATATGCAGTCAAAAACTAGCCACCTGGACTGCAGGTTTTACAGCACACAATATGATATTATATGCAGTCAAGTTGAATGCATATTGATATAGGAAGCTGGCACTTCGCTCGCATTTTAACCTGTAGTAGATGAATTTAGAAGGTACTTCTATTCAGGATGGTCTGGCAGATCTGCTTCCTCGCTAGGAAATGTTTTTGCGTTGCGTGGGTAGCAGCTTCAATAGCTGCCCAGTCACTCGATAATGCATTTTGATCGACCAGCGTAAGCTCTGGTCCTGCTTGATAGATATTGAGTAGCTGTTGCTGCTCTTGTCCTCATTCTGAGGAATTGCTTTACTGTAGTAGTCCGATAATTGACACAATCGTCGTTTAGCCAGCTACAAAATTACATTTAAACGCAAAAAAAGGGCAAAAATGTCTAGAAATAACGAATGTAGACAGCGTAGGCATGCATTCACCAGAATTAGGGACAAGAACAGCAACAACCATGGGCGTGCGCAGGGGGGCGGCCGCCCCCACCCTTAGCCCAAAAATAATTTCGAAAAGGTAAGGAAATACATGAAAATTGGCATCTTTCCACCGAAAAATCTCACAATTTTTGGCGCAATCATTATTTTCGCTAATTTAGGCCCAGGCGCGGTCAAAAAATGCAATTTTTCAGAGCTTATTGAGAGAAAATAAATTTTCTGTGTAAAACTTTGAATTTTATGAGCTTATTGGATATTGCACTTTCGGAAACGTCAGAAAATGCACTTTATCTGGTGCCCCAGCGAACAAATCCTGAAATAAAGGGTCACCAATTTCGGACCGCCTCCCTCCTCCGAAAAAAATCATGCATACGCCCTGGCAACAACTACTCAATATTTATCATGCAGGACCAGAGCTTACACTGGCCCATCAAAATGCGCTAATGGGTGACTTGGCAGCTATTGAAGCTGCTACCCATGCAGCGCAAAAAAACTTTCCCTAGTGAGGAAGCAGATCTGCCAGACCATCTCAAATATAAGTACCTTCTAAAACCATCAATTACAGGTTAAAATGCGAGCAAAGCGCCAGCTTCCAATATCAATATGCATTCAAATTGACTGCATACCTATAATATCACATTGTGTGCTATATTACCTACCTGCAGTCCAGGCCGCTGATTTTTGACTGCATATAATTTTTACGTTGTGTGCTATATTACCTGCACTTGACTGCATATAATTACTGCCAGTTTCTTCCCCTCCTAAACATATTTAAATCTAAATTAATTGACGTCAACTTATCTAAATTTATTGGAGGGTAAGCTTAATTCGTCATTTGTATGACTCGCTTGTTGCCTCTTGCTGTACGTTTTTACTTTACTGACCGTATGTTTTTATTATTCTCTTGCATCCTTCGTAATTGCCGCGTTTCAGCAATAACCCATTTCAATTCAGCTCACAATTTTGCCCTTCTATGACGCATTTTTTGCATTACAAAAATTTTCCAAATTGTGAAACAAGCCCAAAATTTTTTTCCACATCTCAAAATTTTGGTTCACAAAAACCCCTAAATTTGGAGAAAAAAACCAATTAACAAACCAACCAGACGTAAAACTGCTGTCTGATGTTACCAGGGTTGCCAGGTCAAAATTTTAAAAACTACCAAAACTATTCAAATGCGCCAAAAAATTTTTGAGTGCTCAGAAAAGCTACCACCCTGTGGTTAAGAATCGGGACCCAAACTACCAACTGCCTTCAAAAACTACCATAATGGTAGTAAGCACCGTTTTCTTCCACTTTTTGGTCTATTTGTCAACCAAAATTTTGGGAAATGGAAAAAATTTTTAGGCTTGGTTGGCATTTGTGGAAAATTTTTGTAATGTTAAAAGTGCGTTTTAGAGAGTTAAAACTTCAAAAATTTTTCGGCGCTTCGCGCCGAATTGATTTAATTCTTACTTGTTATTGATGTTTAAGCCGCGCGGCGCCAATTGCAGCATTTTTATCGATAATCTGGTCCTAAAACTCTCCTTACCTTCTGCACAGTTTTTTTATCGATAATCTGGTCCTAGAATGATCCTAACCTTCTGCACAGTTTTTGAAATGCAAAAATGATTTAGAGAGCTAAAATTTCAAAATTTTCTGGCGCTTCGTGGCATTTGATAAATTATAGTTTTAATTGTCAGAAACGACTTCAGAATTGGCTAAAATGCTTTACTGAAGGAAGGAAATTCAAGTTTCAACATAAATAACGTATACTGATCTTGATATTTCTTGTAGAGCGCGAAATTTTTATACAAACAGTGCATCAAGCACCGCTATTGCATGTGTACATAAAATTTTCTACTTGAAAAACACTGATTTTTCAACACAGGCGCTCCATTTTAAACGTTTTTAGACCTCCCAAAAACGTGGAAAAAAGTCGGAAAAAGTGAAAAAAAATTTTGGGTTCGGTTCATGTCAACCAAATCGCTGGGAAAAAAACGGTGGTAGTAAGAGACTACCAACCTGGCAACACTACACTGGATGTTACCAGTGTTGCCAACTCTAAAAATACCAACCGGACAAACCAACATTTAAAACCGGACAAAACCAGTCAAGAGCTTAGATAAAGTGCGGACAAAACCGGACAAATGATGTATACAGTTGATAAATAAGAAAGCGGCTAAAATTTATTCAAATCAACTACTGCACTTCCAAATCTACCACAATAAACGCATTTTGTACATTAAACAAGGCTTCATCGAAAAGTAATAATGATTCATCAAGATACACGATATCATCATCACAAATGCTACGACCAATCTATGAACTTATACAATCAGAGCAATTTCCAGTCAGAGCCGCATCTTAATTTCCAGTCAGAGCCCCATCTTATTGATAATGAATCAATTTCATAAATCCCTTTTGTATTGAAAAAAATTCGATCAAAAGTGAAAAATACAAAAAACCAGCAAAATCTAATTGAGAACTAAAAAACATGAACAAGCCTTAAAAAGCTGTGATGTGATGTGATGTGCATAGCTTGCAGTAAACATAAGATTATTGAACTTTTTAAAAAATTCAATTTTTAACTGTATTTCCTTCCATTTTATCAAAGTTACAGAAAAATCAAGGCACTTATGCAGTTTAGTGCCCACCGAATTTTTTCATCTTTTTCAGCATTGGGGTACATACCATTCGACATGACATGCTTGTACATTATTTCTTTTGCCTTATAGCTCTCAAAATGTCTTTACTTAAATATTACTTGTATTATAGGCTTTTTAAAATGGCTTTACTATTTGATGTCCGTGGCGGAAAGTTATTATTTCTTTAGGAAAAGCATTCAGACTTACATGGCCGAATTCATGTGGCGAAAAATTTTCAAGCAGGATACATTTCACCATATGCTAGATCAAATTCACTTTTTCTACCCTGTATTTTAGGCATAATAGTACTTACCTATTGTATTCGTGACGCTTGTTTCTATTATATTCTAGTAAGATACATTTTCGAAATAAGGTGGCGTTGCCTAGTGTTTGAGGGCGTTGCTCTTCAGATTGGAAGGTCTGAGGATCGAATCCCATCGATTGAAAGTTATTATTTCTTTAGGAAAAGCATTCTATTAACATGGCATATACCCTAATGTTAAAAAAGATCGGAAAAATTCGATGGGCACTAAATTGCATAAGTACCAAAATCAATAGTTTTGTTTCCTTTCTGTTAATATTCCTCTAACTTTCCAAAATACAATCTTTTTAGCCGGTGATGGCATAGTCGATTAAAATTATATCCTGAAAAGCAGCCATCAGTTTACATAGGTAAAAAATCAATAGCGAGCACCGTTTTTTCCACTTTTTGGTCTATTTGTCAACCAAAATTTTGGGAAATGGAAAAAATTTTTAGGTTTGGTTGGCATTTGTGGAAAATTTTTGTTTTGTTAGAATGCGTTTTTAGAGAGGTAAAACATAAAAAATTTTCCGGCGCTTCGGCCGGATTGATTTAATTCTAACTTGTTATTAATCTTTAGGCCGCGCCACGCCAATTGCAGCATTTTTATCGAACAATCTGGTCTAGAACTTCACTATAGGGTTGGCAAGGCTGGGTTGTTTGAACTTGGGTTTTTTGGGTTTTTCGTGGGTTTTTTGAGTGCAAGAAATCGTTGGGTTTTGGGTTTTTTGGGTTTTTTATCCACAGGTTAAGAATTTATTTGTAATGGAATTAAATACTGTGTATTGTCAATGTTTTTTTGTATCATGGTTGTTCCTTTTACAATTGCTTGCGATGCGATGCATGAGGTTAAGTGTCCATCCATTCTCATCCTCTCCTCCTTCCTGTTGCTGTTTTTCTCCTATAGTATATACTTTTCAAATGAGAAAAGCCGCCCAATAAGGGCTACGTGGCAATGTGGTATGGATTTTTCTACTAATATGGCAAATTTCTTTGTTTTTTTTCTTGAAGTAGAGCAGAATTTATGAAGAAATTTTAATATTATGCATTAAAAAATTGCTCTGCCCATTTTCTCATTCTGTTCACACAGCAGACAATCAAAACTTGTGAAAATTTGCGAAATGGTGAACTTCCAAAAATACTACTCCTGCCCGATTTTTCATTCTTTTTACTTAGCCGCTACGGAGTAGAGCCAGATCTCTAGTACCTTAATATTCTAATATTGTTCTTAAACATTTGACTGTATTTAAGAGACAGATGCATATGTATAGGTATGTGGCATGGATTGTGCTTGTGAATGACCAATTTTATTGTTGAATTTTGTGTATTAGCTGAATAAAGTTGTTGTTTACTTGTTTTGTTTTGTGTCTTGAAGCTGTTGAAGAGTATTCTCAGCTACTATCTATAGCTCGAGCTAGAATTTTTATAAAAAAACCCATGAAAAAACCCTTAAAAACCCAAAAACCCAAAATTCGAAATTTTCAAATCTGGGTTTTTTCCATCCCTGCTCACTATGATTGAAAATCCTTATCTCCTACACGGATTTGGCTAGTTTTTGTAATGCAAAAATGCGTTTTAGAGAGCTAAAATTTTAAAATTTTCTGGCGCTTCGCGCCATTTGATAGATGATAGTTTTTAATGTCAAAAGCGACTTCAGAATTGACTAAAATGCTTTACTGAAGAAAGAAATTCAAAATTCAACAGAAATAACGTATAACTGACTTCTAAATGTTTGTGACTGATTCATATCTAAGTGTATTTTTGGCCTATTGGCAGTCACATAAAACAATAATAATGCTTTATTCAAACCCGTAGGTACAATACAATGTTAAGAATAATACGCAACGTTTCGACAGTCATATCTAGCGTCGTCGTCAGGCTCTTACAGAATATAAGAAGTTGTGGGCACCAGGAATTGAACCTTAACAGCTAAGTATCATTTATTTCTGAAGTCTGCGGTTTTACCAACTGAGTATCACTTCTTTCTTTCTTCTTCAGTTGTATAATATTATTCGTTCCTTTTAAAGTACCATAATAATATTATTAGTCTGTGGCCAGGGGCCTCAACGTGATATTTCTAGTACAACGCGGAATTTTTATACAAAAAGTGCATCAAAGACCGCTATTACATGTGTGCATAGGATTTTCTACTTAAAAACACTGATTTTTTAGCACAAGCGCTCTATTTTTAACGTTTTTAGACCCCCAAAAAAAGTTGAAAACTGGGTGAAGAAAGTGGAAAAAAATTGTGGATCTGGTCTATAATGTCAACCAAATCGCTGAGAAAAAAACGGTGATAGCGAATAACAAACAGACTACACAATTACATAAAGTACAAAGACACATGAGGTGAGTACTGACTGAATAGCAAGCGATTTGACTTTGAACGAGGTAGCCAGTTAGTCAGGCCACTGGCTAGGTGTGCGTGCGACGTGCGTGTGTAGCGCGTGCCTACAGTAAGCAGATGTGAAACAAGAACATGCAGCATGACAATGGCACTGATTATTGGCCAATGTTGGCCCCGAATTTTTCGTTAAAGGCCAATATTGGCCAATAACGCGTGCATTAGGGGCCAATTTTTGCAAGATTTAAAATTCTTAAAAAGCTGCACATTTGTGGGTTTCGAACCCCGTACTTTCGTGTTGGTAAACTCACGTGCGCACACTGCGCCATAGCGAAACTGTGATCACATGAGCGTAGCTACGTGGAGGCACTTGAGGCACGTGCCTACCCTAGAAAAAATTTCGAATTATGTTTGGCCACAACTTTACTGACTATGAACTATTACAACTTTGTGTTCTGTTACTGTAAGTTTTAACATCGTCTTAGAGTTGTTGCCTCGCCTGTCTTGCTTGGCAGCGTCGATTCGTTTCTTGTAGTGCTGTATCACCATGAAACGCCAGGCGAATCAGCCTATTAGAGCCAGGCATGCCTCCTCATGAGTCTAGCTCAAGTAATCCACCATATTCGATAAATGGCGATGAGAATGAAACGATTGCTAGTAGCGGTGGTGTTCATGCCTCAGATCATAGGCGTAGCAGGATTTTTGCAAGGGGAATCCAAAAAAGAATTTTCCCGTCTGAAAACTCATAAAAACGGACGGGGGCCTCTAATAACGTGTTTTCAGGGCTTTTCACATCCTCCTGCACTATTTATGCAATCGAAAAATTTATTTTTTCATCTAAATTTTTTACGTTTTTGACGGAAAAAATGTTTATTATGCGCTGGAAGCAGTGTTTTTTGTACAAGGTTCGTTTGTACATGTATGTACAAAGATGGTCCCCAAAAGCAAGGGCGTAGCCAGGGGGAACGAAGGAATTCCCCCTGGGGAAAGTTTCGAATTTTCAGAAATGGAGCTATGCGGTTGCATAACGCTGTTCTGCGACGATTTTGTTGTGAATAAACCAAAAAATTAGGCGCTTCGCGCCGATTTATTCTAGTGTTCGCCATTATCTTAACTTGATGGCAACAAACACGAGAGAGACAAAACAAGAAAATATCTATTGTTCAAAAAAATACAGTAAATTTGGTAAAACATAAATACATGATAAAAGAGTGACAGAACAAAAGGACATACAGATCACGGAGTGTGATGCAAGTAGGTATGCTTCAACAATAAAATTGTAAAATCAATATTTAGCAGCTCTTTTTGAACGAACCAACGTTAGGAGAAGCGACGACATGATCAGGTAACTTGTTCCAAAATTTTGAATATCCTCAGGAAAAGTTATTGAGGTGAGCATATTTGCAAAGGACAACTGCTAAAGTAAGTTGGTAAGGAAAACCGTTGATAATTTGATACAGAAGACATAGACATATGTAAAGACAAAGGAAATAAAATATAAAAAATATAATAACATGGAATAAAGCGTTTGTCGCCATGAGTAGATTAAGTACCTTTTTGCAAACATTTCTAGTATGGAGAAGTATGGAGAAGATTCGTTCGCTTTGTGCAGATTGCGTTTTTAAAAGCTGTCTTAGCACTGGGAACATGACAAGTCTACAAAATATTCGCACCTCATGCGTGTTAAGAGCAGTCACTCTGGCCTGAAAATATCAGAAAATTTCCGTGCTGCGCGCCAGTCTATTTTATCTATTCATCAATTGAATTAAGGACCATGATTCGGACGATTTTATGAAAATTTTAATATTGAAATTCAATATTTCAGTGCTTAATCTGGCGAAATTTTCCATGGCTCTGCCCCGGACCCCGCTGGGTGTGCTTGAACGCGCCACCCCAGACCCCCCAGCCAGAAAAGATTTTTTGGGGCGACAAAAACTGTAAAAAGGTGTAAAATTCCCAGAAATTTTAGGCGCTTCGCGCCGAAATGAGTAATTGTTTGTCCTACATATCTTTAAAATGGCAGAATTTGCATTTAGAATGGAAGAATGTTAAATTTTTCGGCGCTTCGCGCCGTTTTAAATTAATTCTCAGTGATTCTTTTCCTTTTAGAGACCCGGAAATTAGCTGAAATTTACTACCAAAAGTTGAACAACTCTTTTTACCACACTAAAATCACTACTGTACCATATAATAATACCCAAAAATTTGTGTGTACAAAATGTACAAAAATTTTTGGGAAGACAAAAACTGTAAAAAGGTGTAAAATTCCCAAAAATTTTAGGCGCGCCGCGCTGAAATGAGTAATTGTTTGTCCTACATATCTTTAAAATGGCAGAATTTGCATTCAGAATGAAAAAATGTCAAATTTCTCGAAGCTTCGCGCCGTTTTAAAACAATTCTTATTGATTTTTGCCCTTAGTGACCCAGAAATTAGGTAAAATACACTACCAAAAGTCGGACAACTCGGTTTTTACCACAATAATATCGCTACTGTACCATAATGGAAGAATGTCAAATTTTTCGGTGAGACAATTTTTAGTAATTTTCGGCGTCAGAAACCCAGAAATATGCTAAAATACACTATCGAAGATCGAAAACCCTGTTTTACCACACTAAAATCGCTACTGTAGTCTGTACTACATCATAGTACACAAAAATTTGGACTTGCGATGATCAACATTCACAGAGATAAAGATTGATATCAATGCTGTTCTCGATGATTTCATGATTTTAAAGCCAATAACGAGGCGTCTTAAATAAATTTGCATTTTGTTAAGTTACTTGGTAAAAATGATGGTGTTTTTTAGCTTTTCACAGTGAGATCTACTCACTCAGGAAATTTAAAGTTTAGCTCTTTTGAATTATAATAAAAATATGCTGTATGCATATGAATAGGCGCAAAGCGCCCAAAAATTTTAGGCTTATTCAAAAATGTGCTAAAATCTATTCAGGCGGTGATTCAGATGAGCTTTAAGTATTTTCTATTTTTCGTTTGAAGGATCCCTGAAAAAATACTGGTACTTCCAGAATTTTGGGGGCCAATCCCCAGGCACGTAGCTGGCCGTCCTATTTTGGGGGGACTAACACCAATTTTGGGGAGGGGACCAAGCCCATAAAGGCCAAAAATAGCACAAAAAATGTTTAAAAGGTTCTATTTTTCCGATTCTTCTGAATTTTCGGGGGTCCGGACCGGACTCTTCCCATTCCCTCTAGAGCTACGTGCCTGCTAATCCCCCAATCCCCATAGCTGTTCTAGTAACAACCTGATGGTTTTCCTGATTGGTTAGGCGGTCATTTGATTTGTGTTCCATATGGTATACTTAATGCAGCAGCCAGCGCATTTGTTCGATTTCTAAGGTAGGTAGCTAATGATAGTGTCTGAAAATTGACTATTCATTTTTTGGGCAGTTGGACTGAGCATCATATGCGATTAGAGGGAATAAAATACTGTATTGACTAAACAATTCAAGATTTATAGCTTTTTTGTTTTCTAGCAAATTTTTATTGCTAACTGCCATGAATTTGTTATATTCACACTTATACATATGTAGTCCTTTAGTATGTGCAGACTGTTTGTATGTTAACTGGATGTGCCTACCCTAGGAAAAAATCCTGGCTACGCCTATGGATCAGTGTCTAAAGAATGATACTAATGCTATCTGTTATATACAGTACCTATGTATACGCAGTTGCTATTTTTTGTTTGAAAGAGATTGCTTATGCTATCTTTTATGCCTAAGTAGTTTGAATTGTATGGTAGGTATTTCTAATTGTCGTTGGTTTGCCTAACGTACATATTGCAAAATCCTACATACAGTCAAGACCACAAGTAACGTCGCTCAAGCACATGTCCTACAGGCGCCTGGCAGTCAAAGTGACAGGCATCGCACAGGCAATTTTCTTTCGACGCGCGTGTTTACTAATATAAAATTTTGGCTGATTCACAGGCAGGTCACAGGCGCCTGTTGCCTGTCGTGCCTGCGCTTGAGCAACGTTACTTGTGGTCTTGACTGTATGTACCTACATAAATACATATGTACGTACATGTGTGCATAAATATTATAATGCCATGTCAGCATAGTGGGCAGCAAGAAAATTCCGGGGGGCGGGGGGGTGTGAAGATTTTTTGAAGGTCAAAAAATGGCCTTAAAAATGGTGGTTTGGCGATAAAACACCATTTTTCGACGTTTCTCATCAAGCACTATCCATTGGAATCAAAAAATTCCGAAAAAACGAAAAAAATTTTCAAAAATTGAATTCTGGGGGGTTATTTTGATTTCTGGGGAGTATTTTGGTTTCTGGGGGTGCATACCCCCCAAACCCCCACGCCCAGGTGTGCATGTCAGTATGCGATTTCAAATAGCTAGGTAGAGGTTACCTACCTATGTAGCAGGACAATAGGTATAGTCTGTTTCATTTATTCGAGAGATTTTTAGTCAATTTTTAAGGGCTACAGTAAGCGAAACAAGACGATTTACTGTAATTGGGCAAATCAGCTCAGTGAGGGTGAGCGGCTGGAATTCTTCCATTTTAAATGCACTAATCCGTCCATATAAATTTAATTTAGGCATTTAATCAGCGCTTGGACATGCTATAGTAAGTGCGCTGAATAAAAAGCTGTCGGCTGGAATCGAAGCCGGGTTGCTTCGACGACAAGCGGACGTTCTACCACTGAGCCATGCGGAAGTTCGCGGTGTTTCTTAGCATCTTAGTCTATTGTGTTTAAAATGTCAACTTAGGAATAGCTGAATACGTGATTTTATCTGTAAGTTGATTGATCTGCTGGAGGACGAGAATTAATTATGCCGCTAAAAATGTAATTGAAAAACCCTTCTTTGCTACGTAGCTACAGGGACATCTAGCGACCTACAGTAAATAAGAAAAAAGGGATTACTGTAGCCGTCGAAATTATTCACTGAAAAAGCTCTCGGATAAATGAAACAGACTATACGTATAAAGGTACCTACGCAACTATAGTGTAATTCATTTGATCGAGGGTTTTTTGAAAAGTTTAAAGTGGCTACAATAGTGTTTTATACTAATGCGACAGCTTTCCAATAAACGGAACAGACTATACTTATAGTCTGTTTCATTTAACTTTGAGGTTTTCTTTCGAATTTAATACGCATGAATCAGACTACAAAAGTGGTTTAAACTTTTGATGCATTAATGCGCTTTGGCAATAGCAAGCATCTCACCATAACTCGATATACTGTGGAATATCAAAACTATACTGTTAGTTTAAACTACTTTTGTAGGCGCTTTAAATTTTTTCAAAAACCTCAAAGCTCAATGAAACGGACTATAATTCTGGTCATACAAATTCGGCGTGTGATATCTTACACTTTACAGTAGGTTGAGACTCACTTAAACATTTACTTGAATGTAGATAGTATTTTTCCAGCAGAGTTCTAATTTTTCTACATAATATGTTTATCATTATATACTGTAGTTTCAATGATATTGGCCCCTAATGCACGCGTTATTGGCCAATATTGGTCTTTAACGAAAAATTCGGGGCCAACATTGGCCAATAATCAGTGCCCATGACAATAACCTGATTCAGACAAAATTTTAAGATCGGACAAAAGCGGGCCACCTGCTTAAAAAACCGGACATCGAAAAGCGGACAAGACTTTCGACCTGAAACAAAACCGGACCACAAGCCAAAAAACGGACATAAATGTCTGTCCGGTTTACTTTCTGGACAAGTTGGCAACAGTGGATGTTAGTGTTACACAGTTGCACAGTAATACTACTTCTACTTACTAATAAGCTGCTAATTAACACTTTACTCTGACATTGTTCAGACTTACATAAAATCAGCATGACAAATTTTGGATGAATGCAAGTCTATCAGCAGCATTTGTAAAAATAGTCAATATGAGAAGATCAGCAAAAAATTATGATGTGTGCGTTTATGTCAAAATCGGCGTTCCCCTAAAATACTCCATAAGTAGTACAGGTGGACCAACTAACGTAACTGTGGGCGCATAACGACTATATTATAGCATACCTAAGTTAGTGCACTTGCACTTTAATCAATAAATTGGTAAAGTTCGCTAGATGATTCACTCTTAATACTGATTATTTGATAATTAATCTGCCTATTCACAACCTATTTAATAATAATTAATTATAATTTGTTTATTCCTAACCTATTTAATTGTTTAAAACCACATTTATCTTTATAGTCATAGCTCAATGTACGTTCATATTAAAATTTTCTGAGGATCCACACAAAAACTTTTTCTCGAGATAAAAACTTTTCGCCGAGCAAACATGACGTCAACTTTGCGACTGACTCAGTTTTCAAGCTTCAAAGCCCAAAATGGTGTGAATAAAATGGTCATGAACAATGATGGGAAGCGGTTTACAGATTTAGATTCCTCCTCATATCAATTTCTACAAAAGCGCGCTAAATTCTAGCCGTTTCGCTCAATTTTCGATCCGTCAATTTTGTTATTCAATGCACATTAAAATTTAAGAGCTAGTCTTTCGGTAAAGTTAAGTAGCAAACAAAAAGTGAAGGGCGTTCACAAAAAAACTTTTCGCCAACTAATCGATTTATATAAAGTAAGTGTGCATAAGTAAGCATTCGTAAAAACTTTTTCGCCACCACACGTGTATTATTTGTTAGTCTAAAAACAACATAAAATTAAGTTAGGTGATGAGGGGGCAATGACACGTGATAGATATGACGCAATAATTTGCTAGAAGCAGGTTTGACGCAATTACCTTATAACCGGATCAAACAGGAAATGCGACATACATACAACAGAGCTGAAGCATACATTCACAATTTATAAAAGAGAGGAACAGAGAGAAAAATTATCTTGCTAAAAAAGCCGTATACCGTCGAAACGTCGTTCTGTCTTTCTGAAGCATTTTTACCGAGCACATAAAGATTAAAGACCGATTTTTATTCGTTGAAGCTACTCGATCCGTCCGATGGCATGAAAGGCTCAAATTATTCTAAATATTTTTTCAAAATTCGCAAAAAATTACGAGATACAGCTAATTTGAAGGCGTTTTTAATCTTAGGTAGCGCGTTAGCGCGTACCTATAATATACTTGGGTACCCCCAACACCTGTGCACCCCCCTACAGCTATAACGGGACACTTCTGGAAGGTGCGGTTTTTTTTAAAAGAAAGATAATAAAAAAATTCGCTGCCCGTGTTTTTTTGTTTTTCTTGAAACTCAAAACTGACTGTGTAAAGAAGGTGTAAAGTTTTTGTGTAACGTTATAACATAGGACAAATTTTGGGACCTTTTTACTGCGGCATGTGGACAACTGAGTATTGATGACTCGAAGGACTGAACAGGATAGGATAATAGAGAGATGAATTCTACAGATGACACTTTTTTTGTTTTTTGAAATTCGCATTAGTTATCGAATGGCAGTGTAAAGAGTGCGAAAATCTGGGGGTGAAAAAGCACTTTTTGGTCGAGTTTTCAACCTGCCTATGTCCGATACTAACTCCGGTTATGAGTTTTTTAAAATGTTTTCTGACAGAAATGTAGAGCGGATCAAGGGCTACATTCTGCATATAAGCAAAGTCTTCTATGCTCTATGGTGAGTTAGATCCTGGGGTTTAAAGTTTACACTCTAGTGGATGGTGTAAAAAAACGGATTTTAACTAAGATTTCTCTGCCAAATTTTTCCGCTTATGAGTCAGTGTAAATCGAAGACAGCATTAATAAAGTGCCTCTCAGGGGCTAAACATCGCAGCAAACCGCATTTAAAAAAACGCAATATTGAGTTATTTATGGGGGTGTAAAGTTCGAAATCAGAGGTAAAAAATGGGCGAAAAAACACGTTTTTTCCGAAGTTTGATTGATAAATCATACCAAATAATTTTTGCAACAGAATTTTGGCACACAGGAATGTACTACGATTTAAAAGCTACAAATTGTACCAAACCGAATTTCTTTAAACTCAATGGGGAGTTCGGTACGGAATTTTAAAGTTTACAGTGTTCTAAATGATGGAAAATACGTTTTTGTTGCGTTTTTTGTTCGCCACTTTCTCCGTCCAGAAGTCGGGATAAGTCTAATAGAATAAAAATAAAGTGCTTTATATCGGGTGCATGTCAAAGCAAATTGTCTATACATTAATATTTAGCGAGTGTAAAGTCAAAAATTTGGAGTTTAAAATGCGTTTCTGTCTTGTTTTTTCTGCCTGCTTCTCCGGTTACGAGTCAGGGACACGTTTATCAAGTCTAGAAATGGACCAGGAACCAAATTTGTTATGCCAGTCTGGCGCATATGTTTACACTCTACGGTGTTGTAAAGTAGTTTACACCAATTGTTAGTTTGCCCATAGAACATTATGTAGACTTAATTTTTTCATAAATATTAATCGTAATATCGGAACAATATCAAAATTACGAATCTGACTAAAATGTTCTTTACACTAGGTGTTTACATGAAGTTTACACTACATATGTATTTATGTTCGTTTTTAAGCATTCCAGAAACCTAATCTTTTCCTGGAGTCTAAAAGTTTTCAAAGGATCAAATGTGAGACGTCACGTAGGCGCGTTTGTTTACATACAACAGTGATGTAAAGTAGTTTACACTCATTGTTTATATGTCCTCAGACCATTGTAGAGACATAATTTTTTATGAATGTTGATCATAATATCCGAGTAATTTTTTACACTGCATGTTAGCCTTTGTTCTAGAGCATTGCAAAAACCGAAATTTTTTCCTGAGATATAAAAATTTACAGGGAATGAAATATATACGTCAGTTGGACGCGCTTGCTTACACTCAGCAGTATTGCAAAGTGGTTTAAACCTTATGTTTATTGTCTTTAAAACATTATGGAGACTCATTTTTCCATAAATGTTGAAAGTAATATCGGAGCAATATCAAAATTACGAATCCGACTAAAATATTCTTCACGCTATGTGTTTGTGTAAAGTTTACATTACGTGTTAACCTTAATTCGATAGACTTGCAGAGACTTTGTAACTGAAGTCAAGAAATTTTCAAGGATTCATATGTGAGACATCAATTAAGTGAGTTTGTTTACCCTCAAAAGTAATCTAAAGTGATTTAAAAATTATGTTCAAGTGTCCTTAGATCATTGAAGAGATGTAATTTTGTCTTAAATGGGTTGCATTAAAGTTAAATCCTTCTTAGCCGTGTTTATAATATGTTTCACAAAATCTTGCACATGGAGAGCTATCGTTTAATTGATGTAAATTGCCTGCAAAAGTGGTTTAAAATGAACCAGCAATCACACTACTGTGAACAGAAGTCGACAAAGATATGCAGCTTTATTGTAATCATGTACATTAATAAGCCGTAAACTGTTAGTATTCTCTACACCTAGTAGTTGTGTAAAGTTTGCACTATTCATTTGTTGTTAATATGTAGTCTATACTACAAATTTATTTTACTACCAAATCAAAGCGTTAGTGTTCCTTACATTTGATATTTGCGTGAAGTTTTTGAATTTTTGCCGAAAAACTTTGTCTTCTAATTTACCAACATCCCGCCTTTTCCATTTTCTTAAAGTTTAAAATCTTTTATAATTCTCTTAATAATTTAATGGTAGGTTTTAACTTTAAGTTTCTCTTGGTTTACAACTCTCGCTTAGCAAGCTCATTTTTCAAAACTTTTTCATAGTGATCAGATTAGTCGCGTTTAGTTTGGAATTGGTGGACGGTCGTTATTTTATTACTCGGCTTAAATAAACCAAGTGACTATCTTTTGATTATTTTCTTTATCGCAAATTCAAACACCCAATTTTCAATTTGAAAATTGACTTAATTTTCAATTTGAAAATTGATCCAATTTTCAATTTGAAAATTGAAAATTGGGTGTTTTCAATTTCAAAAGTCACAACACATTGTGCTTGTGTATTGATTGAGTGAGGATTTGCAATGTGAATTCGTTGGTTAAATATTTGTGCTTGATTATAAGTGAACTGCACATTAAGAAGAAATAACTTAATGGAGTTTTAATTTGAAAATGGATGGTGTCAATAAGGTTGTCTTGTTTAAAAAGGATAATGCTGATGTTAAGAACAATATTGTTTTCCGCGTTCTCGGACTGTTGTCATTATTGTGGCATGTTACTGATTGTGTTTACTGACTGATGTACTGAAATCACGCTAATTAAAAGTAGTGTACTAGCAAAGAAAAATGCTCCGATGGAACAAAAAAGATGAATATACTTGGAATTGTGGATTATTATGGATGTAAAAGGAGGGGACTAGGAAAAATCTACCTAAAGTCGGAAAATCTGCTAAAAATCACACTTTCTCTAAGCAACGCAAAAAATCGATGTATATTCTGCGGCCTCTAAAAAAGTGTCTTTTTTAAATAATGTTCGAAGTTTCAGATAAGAGTGTATAAATGAAATCTATCAAGGTTACTTTTTTTAATTGCTGGCACCTGATTGATAGAAAACTAAGAGGTATTGTATTTAAAGTTGTTTTATTTTGTTATGAGCATTATAGCAAGCAAAGCAGGAGCCGATTGATTAGTGCACACAATCGTTTCGGGCATGCTAGTGTATCTACATTTAGTCTGTTTCAAGTCAACTTACGCGTTTCCTACTGTTTTAAACCAACCATGTCTTCAATTGTCTTCGATGTTTGCTATTTCATTCAATTGGCTTGGAAGACTGTTAGTTTACTTAATATCATTTCCCATAGCTACTGCATAGCTAACGTGCTGCTGTTTCAATCATTGTTATGGTTGAATATTTATTTTAATCTGTTGGCCGCAGAATATACATCGATTTTTTGCGTTGCTTAGAGAAAGTGTGATTTTTAGCAGATTTTCCGACTTTAGGTAGATTTTTCCTAGTCCCCTCCTTTTACATCCATAATAATCCACAATTCCAAGTATATTCATCCTTTTTGTTCCATCGGAGCATTTTTCTTTGCTTTAAAAATATGATTCGGATCGGTACTTCGACAAAACAAAACGACGAAACAGAACTTTACATAGACAAGCGCATGGCTACCGAAGCCAAAACCGAAACCTGTTTAACAAGCTCCTGCTATGACTGCAGAAGAGTAAAGAACTGCTTGAAGAAAGCGGAATAATTTCACCATACGATTGAACACTATTGTTGTTGCAATTGCGTATAATTTTTTCATTATAAAACGAAAAGCGTGCAAAATAGTGAGTGGGTTCATATGTGGGCATCACCTGAATTCTGGGGATGCAAGATTTGTCAAAAAATGATATTGGCGAAAAAACACCATTTCTCAACGTTTCTCATCGAGCACTATCCATTGGCATCAAAATATCGCGAAAAAAAACAAACAAATTAGAAAAATTGTCTGGGAGGGTATATTGATTTTGGGGGTATTCGGTCTTCTGGGGTGTATATTCCCCAAACCCCCGCCCTTCACACCCACGTGTGAGTGCGACCAATAGAGCTATATGCACATCTCAGCGCTGTAGATTGACTATACTCTTCAGGAAGTTTATGAATAATCTCAATAAAGGGCTTTGAAGCTTGAAGACTTATAGTCTGTTTCATTAATTCGAGAGCTTTTTAGTCAATTTTTTAAAGGGCTACAGTAAGCGAAACAAAACGATTTACTGTCATTGGGCAAATCAGCTCAGTGAGGGCGAGTCATAGGCGTAGCCAGGGGGCATTGGGGGCATATGCCCCCCCCCGAAATTTTTCAGAAATATTGTTGATTTTTCTGTTGCAATAATGTATGTCCAGAAAACTGAGTTGAAAAAGAGAAAAATGTCAAAATTTTCCGGTGCTTCGCGCCGAGTCATTATTATTTATTGCTATATAGATCTAATGAATTTCAAAGCTTGAATCAGCCAAAATAAACCAGCACTACACATCACTTTTATTTTTCCGTACTATTTGTTGGTTGAATGAAACTGCGCATGCTTGTTGAGCATAATAGTAAATGTGCGAAAATTATTGTGTATTAGTTTGTCTATTCTCTACTTTGTTTGTCTTTTGTGTATCACTTTGTCTATTCTTTGTTTCATTTCTCTTTCTTTACGATGATACATAATCCCATTTCAAATAAAAGGAATGGCTAAATTTCCTTGTGTTTTTGCGCATTTCTTGTTCTCTGAACTGCATTTTGTTAATAAGAAGGCCACAAATGGGCCTGAAAACGGTAAGAACAAAATTTTCATCGATACATCTTTCTATATCTCATTGGCAGCGACCCGTTGCTGCGCTATGTAACTAGCAGAGGTCGAAAAACGCATTTCAGCTCAGAAATGTTGTGCAATGAGGGGTTCATCAATTTTAAGTGTTTTTGGGCTTACTTCAGGACCGAGATTTGGCCGATTTTGCGAAAATTTTAACTTTACTATTTATCATTAAAATGCTTTTTTTACAAAATTTCCCGGGACTCTGCCCTGGACCCCGCTGGGAACGCTTAAGCGCGCCGCCCCAGACCTCCCGCAGCCGTAAAATCTCGTTGTACATAAGCAACGAGATTTTAGGGAGGAACTAAGCCAGGTAAAAGGGTTAGGAATTTTTAAAAATTTCCGGCGTTTCGCGCCGGCATTAATTTGTCTGTTTTGTATGATTTAAGCGGTATAAATTGAGTTTAAAGTGCAAAAACGTCAAAATTTTTCGGCGCATAGCGCCGCCAGTTTCTTTTCTTTCTTCTTGTAAATCTCCAGCATTGCGTTTAAAAGCCTGAATCACTCCAAATATCTTCAGGCAAAGTTAGTAATTCGCAGTTTTCTTGTTAGAAGCTTGCCTGTCAAAAGTGTTTTGTACAAATTTGATAATTTTCTGCTCTGTCGGACTATTAGTATCCACAGAGCTACAAAATGTTAAGGGCGGTAAAAAATGACTAAATTTTGTGGCACTTTGCGCCATTTATGAATTTTGAACTGTTTGTCAATAGAAGGAACGAAAATTCTACGTGAAAACGGTGAAAATTCCAAAAATTTTCGGATTTTTGATAGTCAGAAACCCATAAATTTGCTAGGCTACACTACTGAAGGTCGAAAAATTCAGTTTTACTATGCATAACGTTACTGGCATTCAATGCAAAAGTAGTCTTAAAAAATTTTTGTTTATGCCCCCCCCCCCGAACCAAAATCCTGGCTACGCCTCTGGGGCGAATGGCTAGAATTCTTCCATTTTAAATGCACTTATCCGTCCATATAAATTTAATTTAGGCATTTAATCAGCGCTGGGACATACTACAGTAAAGCCCGGTTCAGAAGTAAAAGTCGGCGATATCGCCTATTTTTGTCGGCGATATCGCCGTTTTTACCGATTCAGTCGGGAAAGTCGGCGATATCGCCGACAAAATCGGGAAAGTCGGCGATATCGCCGACAAAAATCGGGAAAGTCGGCGATATCGCCGACTGAAATCGGGAAAGTCGGCAATAGATACACACATAATGATCAGCACAACAGAACACAAACCGAATAAAATCGGGAAAGTCGGCAATAGGTATATATAATTTTTAACGCATACCCTTTGTTTTTAGCCCAAAAAGGGACTCAAGAAAAAATTTTTGCTTTACACCCCTCCCCAGAAATTTTTTTACTGTGCATGTCTGCGGCCAAGTCAGAAATTTTCTGGGAAAAATAGGGCAGAAATAAGGACAAAGGTGATAAAAATCGCAATTTTTTCACAAGTGTCTGAATTTCGTTCTTTATCATGAACTAGTTGAGCTGCCCGGCGTTGCCCGGGCTGAACTTAGGCCTGATAGCTATATGGAATTAATATGTCTCTTGTATTTTTTATTTTTTCAAGACTTTTGATGTTTTTGGGATATTTCTAAAAAATTGTTGATACAAACCATATTTTATTTTTTGAATTTTTTTAAAATGTCTTTTGTCAACCATTTTTTTTGATCAAATCCATATTTTTGACGTTACAGAATGGTTTTGAAAATTGTTTAGCCATAATCATATTTTTGATGTTCTGGGGTGTTCTGGAAATTTTTTTAATAAAACCCATATTGTTGATGTTTTGGGATGTTTTGGAAAATTTTTTTCGTTAAACCATATTTTTGATGTTTTAGGATGTTTTGGAAAATTTTTTTAATCAAACCCATATTTTTGATGTTTTAGGATGTTTTGAAAAATTTTTCGGTCAAACCATATTTTTGATGTTTTAAAAATGTTTTGTTTGTTGTAGCAAAGGGTGTCATATATCACGTGATATGTTATAGCTGATGGTATCTCCTATCTTATATCACTGCATGTTATGGCACAGACAGGGTATCTATACCAAACCTATCTTATAGCATTGCCTATCTCGTAGCACAGGGTATCTTATATCCCATACTATCTTATAACATTGCCTATCTTGCAGCTCGGGGTATCTTATATCACTTCCTATCTTATAGCATTGCCTATCTTGTAGCACGGGGTATCTTTTATAACGTTCTATCTTATAGCATTGCCTATCTTGTAGCACAGGGTGTCTTATATCACGTCCTATCTTATAGTATTGCCTATCCTGTAGCACAGAGTATCTTATATCACGTCCTATCTTATAGCATTGCTTATCTTGTTGCACATAGTATCTCATACCATGCCTATCTTATAAAATTGCCTATGTTATAGCATCATTTGGTTAAACCCGTATTTTGATGTTTCACAGTGCCGACCAATGCTATAACATATAACAATGTACATAGTGTCGCCAGGCATGCTCCTCTTGGCCGGGGTATCCCTATACAAACAGTATAAACTAATTTTTGAAAAAAATAGCAAAAATCGGCAATCTCCCGAAATCGTGGAGGCTTATAGCACAGGGGCCAAACCCTGCTCCCACCCTGCCCAGGGCCAATGGGTGCGTTTGTCGAAATTTCAAGATCGCTACGGCTCCTTCCCCCATTGGACCGACCTCGGCCCAAAATATCAGCCCACCAAATTTCATTGGGCCGGAGCCAACCCGGCACAAACATACGAACATGCATACATACATACAAACAAACAAACTTTCAAAAATATATAGTAGATTGTGAGTAGAATTGGCGCTAATTTGACTTTTCTAGCACTTTTTCAGTCGTTTCTGGCCTTAAAAACCGAAAAAATTTCGACCTTATAGGTACCGGCTGACCGCCCAGATTGACCATGCTGTGCATCTATGGTCTGGAGGCTCTGAGCCCACGTGGGCGTGGGGTTTGGATGTATGCACCCCCAGAAGGCAAAATACACAACATGAAAACCAGAATACCTCCTAGAAATCGATTTTCGAATCTTTTAGCATTTTTCGCGATTATTTGATGCCAATGGATAGCGCTCGATGAGAAATATCGAAAAATGGTGCTTTTTCGCCCTACCACCATTCTTAAGACCATTTTTTGACCTTTTAAAATTTTTTACACTCCCCTAGAATTTTCGTGCTGCCCACGTATGCTCTGGGCCCCCAGAATCTGAAAGTTCCCTAAAATCAAATCGACCTCGGAATTCAATGTTTAATGCGATTTTTGGCATTTTGGCCCTATTGGACTTGCTAGGTACGTACGTACATACAAATATGTAATAGCACAAAGTGTCAAAATGTGTGCAGAAAAGTCAGTTGAGTATCTCAGCTAATTAAAATTCATGACGTAAGATAGTAAGCAGTATAGTTTTTCCGTACTCGCAGCTAAAAGTACGTAATATGTGTTAATCAATAGGATTTGTTATGTAGTCAGGCACCTAGATTGGTGGTACCTATATTATGTACTTTATGATGATCTACATGAACAGCTACGTGCTTAAGTAGACAACAGCATACCTAGCGCATACTTCAATGCACCAAAAATCGGCGATATCGTAGAAAAATAGGATGGGTTCCTATTCTTACGATTTTAGTCGGCGACATCGCCGACAAAAATCGGGAAAGTCGGCGATATCGCCGACAAAAATCGGGAAAGTCGGCGATATCGCCGATAAAAATCCGGAAAGTCGGCGATATCGCCGACTAAAAATCGGGAAAATCGTAAGAGTCGGCGATATCGCCGACAAAAATCGGGAAAGTCGTAGGAATCGGCGATATCGCCGACAAAAATCGGGAAAGTCGGCGATATCGCCGACTACAAATCGGGAAAATCGGGGCACTTCTGAACCGGGAAAAAGTGTCGGCGAATGTCGGCGATATCGCCGATTTTGACTCTGAACCGGGCTTAAGTGTGCTAAATAAAAAGCTGTTGGCTGGAATCGAACCCGGGTTGCTTCGACGACAAGCGGACGTTCTACCACTGAGCTATGCGGAAATTCGGGGCGTTTCTTAGCATCTAGTCTATTGTGTTTAGAGTGTCAACTTAGTGTAGAGATCGCTCTACACACCGTGTTGCCGCGTTGGTTCAACGCGAAATTCCATTTGTTTTGCGCTACGTTGTACCTACATACCCACGACTGTTTTGCCCAGATGTACAATTTCGTGCTCAATTTCCATACGCACGTACGCGACCACTAAGCGCAACGCTATAGTGTGTCGCCCGAGACCACCTTCCCTCAAAAATTATCATATTTTCATGTCCTTTCCCATACATATTATCAACTAGCAAAGAAAAATGCTCCGATGGAACAAAAAAGAGGAATATACTTGGGATTGTGGATTATCGATGGATGTGAAAGGAGGGGACTAGGAAAAATCTCCCTACGTTATATGTCAGAATCGCAAAATATGCTAAAAAATCAGACTTTCTCTAAACATTGCGAAAAATCGCGAAGTATTTTCTGCGGCCAACAGATTAAAATAAATATTCAACCATAACAATGATTGAAACAGCAGCACGTTAGCTATGCAGTAGCTATGGGAAATGATATTAAGTAAACTAACAGTCTTCCAAGCCAATTGAATGAAATAGCAAACATCGAAGACAATTGAAGACATGGGTTGGTTAAAAACAGTAGGAAACACGTAAGTTGACTTGAAACAGACTCAATGTAGATACACTAGCATGCCCGAAACGATTGTGTGCACTAATCAATCGGCTCCTGCTTTGCTTGCTATAATGCTCATAAAACAAAACAACTTTAAATACAATACCTCTTAGTTTTCTATCAATCAGGTGCCAGCAATTTAAAAAAGTAACCTTGATAGATTTCGTTTATACACTCTTATCTGAAACTTCGAACATTATTTAAAAAAGACACTTTTTTAGAGGCCGCAGAACATACATCGATTTTTGCGTTGCTTAGAGAAAGTGTGATTTTTAGCAGATTTTCCGACTTTAGGTAGATTTTTCCTAGTCCCCTCCTTTTACATCCATAATAATCCACAATTCCAAGTATATTCATCTTTTTTGTTCCATCGGAGCATTTTTCTTTGCTAGTACACTACTTTTAATTAGCGTGATTTCAGTACATCAGTCAGTAAACACAATCAGTAACATGCCACAATAATGACAACAGTCCAAGAACGCGGAAAACAATATTGTTCTTAACATCAGCATTATCCTTTTTAAACAAGACAACCTTATTGACACCATCCATTTTCAAATTAAAACTGCATTAAGTTATTTCTTCTTAATGTGCAGTTCACTTATAATCAAGCACAAAAATTTAACCAACGAATTCACATTGCAAATCCTCACTCAATCAATACACAAGCACAATGTGTTGTGACTTTTGAAATTGAAAACACCCAATTTTCAATTTTCAAATTGAAAATTGGATCAATTTTCAAATTGAAAATTAGGTCAATTCTTCAAATTGAAAATTGGGTGTTTGAATTTGCGATGAAGAAAATAATCAAAAGATAGTCACTTGGTTTATTTAAGCCGAGTAATAAAATAACGACCGTCCACCAATTCCAAACTAAACGCAACTAATCTGATCACTATGAAAAAGTTTTGAAAAATGAGCTTGCTAAGCGAGAGTTGTAAACCAAAGAGAAACTTAAAGTTAAAACCTACCATTAAATTATGAGAGAATTATAAAAGATTTTAAACTTCAAGAAAATGGAAAAGGCGGGATGTTGGTAAATTAGAAGGCAAAGATTTTCGGCAAAAATTCAAAAACTTCACGCAAATATCAAATGTAAGGAACACTAACGCTTTGATTTGGTAGTAAAATAAATTTGTAGTATAGACTACATATTAACAACAAATGAATAGTGCAAACTTTACACAACTACTAGGTGTAGAGAATACTAACAGTTTACGGCTTATTAATGTACATGATTACAATAAAGCTGTATATCTTTGTCGACTTCTGTGCACGGTAGTGTGATTGCTGGTTCATTTTAAACCACTTTTGCAGGCAATTTACATCAATTAAACGATAGCTCTCCATGTGCAAGATTTTGTGAAACATATTATAAACACGGCTAAGAAGGATTTAACTTTAATGCAACCCATTTAAGACAAAATTACATCTCTTCAATGATCTGAAGGACACTTGAACATAATTTTTAAATCACTTTAGATTACTTTTGAGGGTAAACAAACTCACTTAATTGATGTCTCACATATGAATCCTTGAAAATTTCTTGACTTCAGTTACAAAGTCTCTGCAAGTCTATCGAATTAGGGTTAACACGTAACGTAAACTTTACACAAACACATAGCGTAAAGAATATTTTAGTCGGATTCGTAATTTTGATATTGCTCCGATATTTCTTTCAACATTTATGGAAAAATGAGTCTCCATAATGTTTTAAAGACAATAAACATTAGGTTTAAACCACTTTGCAATACTGCTGAGTGTAAGCAAGCGCGCCCAATTGACGTATATATTTCATTCCCTGTAAATTTTTATATCTCAGGAAAAAATTTCGATTTTTGCAATGCTCTAGAACAAAGGCTAACATGCAGTGTAAAAAATTACTCGGATATTATGATCAACATTCATGAAAAAATTATGTCTGTACAATGGTCTGAGGACATATAAACAATGAATGTAAACTACTTTACATCACTGTTGGATGTAAACAAACGCGCCTACGTGACGTCTCACATTTGATCCCTTTAAAAACTTCTAGGCTCCAAGAAAAAATTAGGTTTCAGGAATGCTCAAAAACGAAGATAAATATATATGTAGTGTAAACTTCATGTAAACACCTAGTGTAAAGAAGATTTTAGTCCGATTCGTAATTTTGATATTGTTCCGATATTACGATTAATATTTATGAAAAAATTAAGTCTACATAATGTTCTATGGGCAAACTAACAATTGGTGTAAACTACTTTACAACACCGTAGAGTGTAAACATATGCGCCAGACTGGCATATCAAATTTGATTCCTGGTCCATTTCTAGACTTGATAAACGTGTCCCTGACTCGTAACACGGAGAAGCAGGCAGAAAAAACAAGACAGAAACGCATTTAAAACTCCAAATTTTTGACTTTACACTCGCTAAATATTAATGTATAGACAATTTGCTTTGACATGCACCCGATATAAAGCACTTTATTTTTATTCTATTAGACTTATCCCGACTTCTGGACGGAGAAAGTGGCGAACAAAAAACGCAACAAAAACGTATTTTCCATCATTTAGAACACTGTAAACTTTAAAATTCCGTACCGTACTCCCCATTGAGTTTAAAGAAATTCGGTTTGGTACAATTTGTAGCTTTTAAATCGTAGTACATTCCTGTGTGCCAAAATTCTGTTGCAAAAATTATTTGGCATGATTTATCAATCAAACTTCGGAAAAAACGTGTTTTTTAGCCCATTTTTTACCTCTGATTTCGAACTTTACACCCCCATAAATAACTCAATATTGCGTTTTTTAAATGCGGTTTGCTGCGATGTTTTAGCCCCTGTGAGGCACTTTATTAATGCTGTCTTCGATTTGCACTGACTCATAAGCGGAAAAATTTGGCGAGAGAAATCTTAGTTAAAATCCGTTTTTTACACCATCCACTAGAGTGTAAACTTTAAACCCCAGGATCTAACTCACCATAGAGCATACAAGACTTTGCTTATATGCAGAATGTAGCCCTTGATCCGCTCTACATTTCTGTCAGAAAACATTTTAAAAACCTCAAAACCGGAGTTAGTATCGGACATAGGAAGGTTGAAAACTCGACCAAAAAGTGCTTTTTCACCCCCAGATTTTCGCACTCTTTACACTGCCGTTCGATAAATAATGCGAATTTCAAAAAACAAAAAAAGTGTCATCTGTAGAATTCATCCCTCTATTATCCTATTCTGTTCAATCCTTCGAGTCATCAATACTCAGTTGTCCACATGCCGCAGTAAAAAGGTCCCAAAATTTGTCCTATGTTATAACGTTACACAAAAACTTTACACCTTCTTTACACAGTCAATTTTGAGTTTCAAGAAAAACAAAAAAACACGGGCAGCGAATTTTTTTATTATCTTTCTTTTAAAAAAAACCGCACCTTCCAGAAGTGTCCCGTTATAGCTGTAGGGGTTGCCCAGGTGTTGGGGGTACCTAAAGTATATTATAGGTACGCGCTAACGCGCTACCTATGACTAGCATAAAGAAAAATGCTCCGATGGAACAAAAAAGGGAATATACTTGGGATTGTGAATTATCGAGGATGTGAAAGGAGGGGACTAGGAAAAATCTCCCTATGTTATATGCCAAGAATCGCAAAATATGTAAAAAATCAGACTTTTTCTAAACATTGCAAAAAATCGCGAAGTATTTTCTGCGGTCTCTGAAAAAACGTATTATTTTAAAATAATTTTTTCTGATTGACATTATATCTTGAAAGCATATTACGTAATGCAACTTTTTGCAGACTTCATTCAACTTTGAGTTGCTTAATAATGTGACTGAAAGTGAAATGCTGTTAACAGATCATAATTTAGTTTTTCGTATTTCATTATTACTAAGCATGTCACTTAGCAGATACAGCCATTCTAAGTGTCAAAGTGCAAGCAATATTCAAATTCCCAAAAAGTTGATTGAAAAAAGCAGCGAATTAGCAATGCAGTAGCTAAGCGAATTGATTGAAATAGTACATATCGATGCATTCATGACAATCGATGATATTGTTGGTTCAAAGCAGTAGGAAACACGGAAGCTGACATGCAACAGACCTTATGTAGATACTCTTTTACACATGTCTACAACAATTGTTTACTAAACTTTTACATTTTTCAAAGGCCGCAGAATATACTTCGATTTTTGGCATTGTTTAGAGAAGTCTGATTTTTTACATATTTTTGCGATTCTTGGCATATAACATAGGGAGATTTTTCCTAGTCCCCTCCTTTTACATCCTCGATAATTCACAATCCCAAGTATATTCCCCTTTTTTGTTCCATCGGAGCATTTTTCTTTGCTAGTACCCCACTTTTAATTAGCAAGATTTGGAAATACAATACTAGATTTCATTTACTGTGCGGTTCTTCTAATAATTGAATGGTTTAAACTTTACAAAGCTACTAGTTGTAGAAGAAACAAACATTCTGATTAGTAATTCTTATGTTACGTAGAACATCCTGTAAAGAAATATGCTTCCAAAACTTTCTAGAGCTCAATTTAATTTACATTTTAAACTTTACACAAGAGTGTAAAGAATTTTAGTGGGATTAATAATTTCGATATTACTCTGATATAACGATCAGCATTTATTAAGAAGTGAAACCTCTATAATGTTCTAAGAACAAATTAACATTAGGTGTTAATCACTTTACACTACTATTCATGCGCCCCTAGGCAGACGTATCACATCTGTTTCCATATATATTTTACGACTTTGGAGAAAAAATAAGTTACTGTGAGGCTCTAGAATGAAGCTTATTATATAGTGTAAACTTTACACTAGCAACGAGTGTAAAGAAGATTTTAGGCGGATTTGTAAATTCGATATTACTCGGATATTACGATCAACATTCATGGAAAAATTACGTCTCCATAACGGTTTAATGACAAATAGACACAGATGTAAACCACTTTACATCACTGTTGAGTGTAAACAAACGCGCCCAGCTGACGTCCCTTATTTGATTCCATGTAAATTTTCAGATTTCGGCAAAAAATTTCAGGTTTTCGCAAAGCTCTAGAACGAAGATTAATTAGCAGTGTAAACTTTACACAACCGCCTAGTGTAAAGAGGATTTTATTCCGATTTGTAAATCTGATATTACTCGGATATTATTATCAACATTTATGAAAAAATTGCATGTCTACAATGGTCTGAGGACAAATAAACAATGAGTGTAAACTACCTTACATCACTGTTGGATGTGAACAAACGCGCCTACGTGGCGTCTAACATTTGATTCTTTGGAAATTTCTAGACTCCAGGAGAAAATTAGGTTTCTGGAATGCTCAAAAACGAAGATAAATACATATGTAGTGTAAACTTCATGTAAACACCTAGTGTAAAGAAGATTTTGGTCAGATTCGTAATTTTGATATTGTTCCGATATTACGATTAATATTTATGAAAAAAATTAAGTCTCCATAATGTTCTATGGGCAAACTAACAATAGGTGTAAACCACTTTACAACACTGTAGAGTGTAAACATATGCGCCAGACTGGCATATCAAATTTGGTTCCTGGTCCATTTCTAGACTTGATAATCGTGTCCCTGACTCATAACCGGAGAAGCAGGCAGAAAAAACAAGACAGAAACGCATTTTGAACACCAAGTTTTTGACTTTACACTCGCTAAATATTAATGTATAGATAATTTGCTTTGACATGCACCCGATATAAAGCACTTTATTTTTATTCTATTGGACTTATCCCGACTTCTGGACGGAGAAAGTGGCGAACAAAAAACGCAACAAAAACGTATTTTCCATCATTTAGAACACTGTAAACTTTAAAATTCCGTACCGAACTCCCCATTAAGTTTAAAGAAATTCGGTTTGGTACAATTTGTAGCTTTTAAATCGTAGTACATTCCTGTGTGCCAAAATTCTCTTGCAAAAATTATTTGGTATGATTTATTAATCAAAATTCGGAAAAAACGTGTTTTTTCGCCAATTTTTTTACCTCTGATTTCGAACTTTACACCCCATAAATAACTCAATATTGCGTTTTTTTAAATGCGGTTTGCTGCGATGTGTAGCCCCTGAGAGGCACTTTATTACTGCTGTATTCAATTTACCCTGACTCATAAGCGGAAAAATTTGGCAGAGAAATCTTAGTTAAAATCCGTTTTTTACACCATCCACTAGAGTGTAAACTTTAAACCCCAGGATCTAACTCACCATAGAGCGTAGAAGACTTTGCTTATATGCAGAATGTAGCCCTTGATCCGCTCTACATGTCTGTCAGAAAACATTTCGAAAAAACTCATAAGCGCAGTTAGTATCAGACATAAGCAGGTTGAAAACTCGACCAAAAAGTGCTTTCTCACCCCTAGATTTTCGCACTCTTTACACTGCCATTCGATAACTAATGCGAATTTCAAAAAACAAAAAAAGTGCCATCTGTAGAATTCATCTCCTCTATTATCCTATGCTGTTCAATTCTTCGAGTCATCAATACTCAGTTGTCCACATGCCGCATTATAAATGTCCCAAAATTTGTCCTATGTTATAACGTTACACAAAAACTTTACACCTTCTTTACACAGTCAGTTTTAAGTTTCAAGAAAAACAAAAAAACACGGGCAGCGAATTTTTTCATTATCTTTCTTTTAAAAAAACCGCACCTTCCAGAAGTTGATCCCGTTATAGCTGTAGGGGGTGCACAGGTGTTAGGGTACCCAAGTATATTATAGGTGCGCGCTAACGCGCTACCTATGATAAAAATCCGGGATAGGAAAATGGGCACTCGGGCTTGATGCGACTTGAGTACGAATTGGTATGTGTGTTATCATATCTTACCTGTGTTAAAACTCCATATATGTGTGTCTCATATTTGTGCCTATTCCATTTGTACATTCCTTTACTGTAAGCTTTGCCCATAGGCCTATTGTTATTCTCGTAGATCTGTAACTCTGAGAGTTACACGTTGCGAACTGTTAGTTCGCGTATGCCGCTTAACATAGCTTATCTCGAGTAGACATCTGCGGATGGGTGAGCTCGTGGCTATGCCTTCAGTTCTCATATAAATCCCTAATTTTTTATTACAAAATCATTTAGATACTTGTCTGGTAAAATAGAATTAAGTATATGCTAATAGTAATTGTTTTACTTGTTACCGCATATCATATTCTAGAAGATTCGAATTGATTAAAAGTAATCTTGTTTAATGATAATTTGTCTTAAACTTCCGTTTTACTGTAATGATCCCGTGATGGGATAGTTAGTAGTTGCGTTTAGACGAAATCGTCATGTGGCTTGTTTTATCGTTTAGTGATATTTCTTTTTGCTTCCCGGCTTCTGCCGTGTGTACATATCCGAATAAAATCATAAAACCCACCCAGGGGTTTGCTACACCGAGGGTGAGGTTGGACGGCTTTCCTTCGTTGAGGACTTCTGTGATTTTGGTGGAGAGGATAGGTGAATACTTTTTAATTATTTATTTCGTCCAAAAGTCAATATTCTTTTCTCAACCCAAAATTGATCAAAAATCTTATTTAATTATTTATGATGACTGATCAGCTTAGAGCTCATTGGTGTTGTTTTCAAATTTCATTGTGCTACGTACATTAGGAACCAAAACATTTTGAAACAAGTGTAGACTTTGAAAACAAGTTAATTTATCAACTTGAGCAGGGTTGAGATAGGTCAACTGACCTAGCGGCGATTCCAGGATTTAGGTAGGTACCTTAGGATCTAGGGCGTAGCTGCTGAGACTCCCGACGAAAGTGCAGTCAGCAATATTAGGACTGAGGGAGTCGAAGCCATAGGTCTACAAGGGTCCAGAAAATCGAAGCTCATTTAGGGAC
Source organism: Mermis nigrescens (assembly GCA_036768485.1). Taxonomy (NCBI): domain Eukaryota; kingdom Metazoa; phylum Nematoda; class Enoplea; order Mermithida; family Mermithidae; genus Mermis; species Mermis nigrescens. The sequence goes on from JAVLUZ010000160.1 coordinate 6,491,657, forward strand.
TACGCAATTGGGACCAGCGCTAAGAGCAGCTTAGGTACTTATGTTAGTAAATCCCAAAGGCAAATGTTAGGCGTATTCGTATCTGCGTCGATTCTGTAGACCAAGTGCGAACCCCTACATTTACATTGGAACGTCCCCCTTAAGGCTGCTAGCTACAGCCGAACTGATCAGTCATCTAAAATTTATTTTTCGATCTAAAAATCATTATTTTTTGCCATCTAAATATGTGTAATATTTCGTTCGCCCTTGTTGTTGTATTGACCACGATTGTGGCAGTGCGCATTTAAGTAAGTGTCCATGGCAAAGTTTTTGTGTATTGTGGCAAAGTTGTTATTATTTTTCTATTCCCGTCGATCCACTGGCAACGAAGGCAGCTAGGACGCTCGCATTTTTCTATAAACGTCGACCCTCAGGCGATAATTTATCATTTTTCTCTCTTGACAATGAGATTTTGCTACCTAGGTTTTTGCCTACATCTTTTTTCTAACTTCGCACACGATTCACTGTTTAGGCTTAGTCTTACGTATCTTTGTTTTTCTCACGTCAAGTATATCTTACTTCACATAAGCAAATACTATTTACATGAAAAACCTGTTTTTCGAAGTGAAAAAAGGTTAAAGTCGAAACATTTATTTTTGGCAAAATTTTGACGTACTGAAATTTTTCTTACCCAAAGCTATATTTTTGGATGTTTTTGATACCCAAAAATGGCAGGGAAGAAAATTTCTACGAACACCTCCGACAAAGAAAAAACCTGCTACGCCATCCAATTCAACTCGCCAATTAAATGCCGCGCCTGTTGATTCAAATAGGGCGAGTAATAATGCAAGTAACGATCGCGAATAACAAGGATGCAAATAATAGTGTGAATAATGATGGATTACCCCAGTCATTAAATGCTGAGCGTACTACACAGTCTGATGACGAGTTAATACTGGGTAATGCGCGTTCGCTCATTAATCAATTTGCAAATCCTACTGACGATAATTCATCAAATAATATGATCATCGATAATACACGCACCTTGGACACGTCAAATAACCAGGAAACCTGTTCTGAGCCATATAATGCCGGTCCGACGTAGAACCTAATAATAGTCCAAGCCAAACCACCAATAATACTTGTGCTGATTCTGGCGTGACTAACGAACTTCTTTTTCAGGCACTACAATCTATTCATAGGCAATTTGTTGACCTTTCTTCACGCGTAAAGCAAGATAAGAAAGAAAATTCGGACAAAATGCATAAAGTGCTGCGTGGAATTAAGTAATTTGCTTAAGCCACAATCGGTTTCTAATCGCATCAAAAATAATCAATCTCAGCGCATTAACCACTCTATCGATAGCAAAAATTTTTCTGAATTTAATGCTCAGAATGCTAATTGTGCAGAAAATGCGCTTCACACATCTTCTATGTTGTCCACTGGCAACCGCATAGGTAAATTCTCGGCCACCTTCTATAATTGTTCCAGAAAATTTTGGACAAAATTTTTCGAACCGAGCACCTTTGGCAGCGGAATTATCTCAAAATCCTTTAAATTCGGTTTCGCAAATAGCTCTAAATTCGGGTTTTTCGGAACATATACCTACGATTTCGCAGCCATCGGCATCGATTTTGCAGGCGTTGCAAAATAAGCCTTCGCTGTTGTTAAATCGTAATGCACCTTCTTTTGTGCCTAATGCATTAAATTCGAACTTGCAGCAGCTTTTACAGCCTCCACCACTGCAGTATTTTCCGCCTCATGGCAAAATACCTCCAAATAATTATGTACCAAACCCTGCAATTCTCAAAATACCACCGAATAATCCTATTTTGCATTCCTCAAATATCGAAATGCAACCGCTTGAAATAAATTTATCTGGCATAAATAACGAACCTGGTAACTTGCAAAATGAATCCGCGCCACTTCCTGAGTCATCTGAAAGGAAGTGTAACAAAAATTTTTTCTGACAAAAGTTCGGCGAGTAGCTACGATTGTTGGCGTAGTCGTCGCTAAGCGTTGCAAAAGTAAATCGCGTCGCCATCGCCATTGTCACAATTCGGATTCTTCAACCCCAGTATATATCAGCCATGGTTCTTGCAATTTCGATATCGCTTTATTCGAACCAAATTCCGATTTTATGGAAAAAACATCACTTTTTGCTGCTCCTTCTATAGTCAACGCATCACAACCTATCTTTCCTGTTCGCGTTTGTAACATCTCTAAAGCGCCCATTAGCATCGATTCTGGCGATACTATTGGTTCTTTAACCTCTGACGTTGAAGTTGTGTCTCATGTCGCAAATTTAGATGATAGGACACCTGAACTTTTTTGTCAATAAATAAAACGTTGAACGGCTCCGCCATTAATTTGCAGCAACAACAGCAAATTCGCGAACTTTGTCTAAAATACGATTCCATTTTTGCCCTAAAAAAATGAGCCTTTCGGACGTATTCCCCTGGTTAAACATCATATCCACACCTGGGCGTGGGGGGTTTGGGGGGTATGCACCCCCCAGAAACCAAATACCCCCCCAGAAATCAAAATACCCCCCCCCAGAATTCAATTTTTGAAAATTTTTTTCGTTTTTTTCGCAATTTTTTGATGCCAATGGATAGTGCTTGATGAGAAACGTCGAAAAATGGTGTTTTTATCGCCATACCACCATTTTTGAGGCCATTTTTCGACCTTCAAAAAAATCTTGCACCCCCCCCCAGAATTTTCTTGCTGCCCACATATGATCATATCGATACCAGGGATAATCCGCCCATCGTTGGAAAAACGTATTGTGTGAAACATTCTCAACAAAATTCTATGCAAAAAAATCATCAATGAAATGCTTGCTGATAAAATCATTTGGCCTACGACCAGTCCATGGGCTAGTCCCTGATTTCTCATAAGAAAAAAGGACAGTTCCCTAAGACCTGTCATAGACTACTGCCATTTAAACAATGTATCTAAAACGCTTGTATATCCGCTTCCTCAACTCAATGATTATTTTGATACGCTAGGCTCAGCCGCTTATTTTAGTACCTTAGATCTAAAATCTGAATATTGGCAAATTCCACTCAATAATGAATCTCGCGAAAAAACTGCGTTTATGCCCTGCTGGCCATTATGAATTCGAAGTGTTACCTTTTGGTTTGAAAAATGCGCCCGCAGATTTCCAGAGGCTAATGGAGCTAGTGCTTGCAGGTCTCAACTGGAAATCGTGCCTTGTTTATATCAATGATATACTCATTTTCTCGCGCACATTCAAAGAACATTTACAACATCTCGAAAATGTCTTCGTCGCACTTCAAAACACAAACTTGCGGGTTAAACCTGATAAATCTCATCTTGCTCATGCCGAAGTAAAATTTCTTGGCCATAGCATAAGTTTGCTCGGCATTGCTCCCGATATGTCTAAAGTCGCAGATTTAGTCGCATTTCCCGTTCCAAAAACGGTTAAATCTTTGCAAAAATTCCTTGGCTCAGTCCAATGGTTTAAAAAATTTGTTAAAGATCTTGCTTAAGTTGCTAAACCGTTATTCTGTCTTCTTTGCAAAAATGTCGAATTTTGCTGGACGTCTGAACACCAAACTGCTTTTGAGCTTCTGAAAAAATCATTTACTTCGCCTCCTATTTTACAATTGCCTAAATTCGACGATGAGCACCAATTTATTTTAACAACTGACGCGAGTAACTACACGTTAGGTGCTATTTTAACGCAAAAGCATTTACCGTCAAAAAATCGCTTTATTCTTAGCTACGCTAGTCGCGTGCTAAATTCTGCCAAATGTAACTATGCTACTTCGGAAAAAGAAGCGCTAGCAGTTGTGTGGGCCTTAAAGCATTATAGACACTATCTATATGGTAAAAAATTCATTGTTGAAAGTGATCATCAAGCTTTTACATGGCTTCTAAACGTAAAAGACCCATCGAGTCGGCTATGCCGTTGGGGTCTCAAATTGCAGGAATATGAATATGAGATCATGTATGTTCCTGGCGCATATAACTGCACAGCGGATCTTTTATCAAAACATCCTAAATTTGATCATGCCAGAAGTAAATACAAACTCAAGTGCAAAAATATCATTAATATCGCAAATTTGGACTCGGAAGATTCTGAATCCCAGGACAAATTGGTCCTGCCTGACCAACCGGGCAATAATATTCCTAATTTACCAACTAATATTCCTAATGCGCCTATTGATCCCACAAATGATAGACCACCTACCTTTCGCAAACGCATTCAACTTACAGATGCAGAAAAAGCTGACAAAGAATTGCATAAAATTTGCATAGCGTTAAATGATTTATCAACAAAAAATATGATGAATTTTTTCTTTTAAACGATATTCTTTTTCGTTGCTTTCAACCAAAGTGCTCACCAACCATCGTGCATCAGCTAGATATCCCAAAATCATTATGTCAATTTATTCTAACCGAGTTTAATGACTCCATTTTCGGAGCTCATTTTTCATCGCGTAAAATTTTACCCGCCATACAATTGCATTATTGGTGGCCGCGCATGGAAAATGATGTGATTGCGTGGTGTAGGAATTGTGATGTTTGCTTGCAATGCAAGGTCGCATTAAATTCTACATCTGTTCCATTGCAACCAATCGAAGTCACCACCATACGTGGGCAGCAAGAAAATTCTGGGGGGGGGGGTGCAAGATTTTTTTGAAAGGTCGAAAAATGGCCTTAAAAATGGTGGTATGGCGATAAAAACACCATTTTTCGACGTTTCTCATCAAGCACTATCCATTGGCATCAAAAAATTGCGAAAAAAACGAAAAAAATTTTCAAAAATTGAATTCTGGGGGGTATTTTGATTTCTGGGGGGGGGTATTTTGGTTTCTGGGGGGGGTGCATACCCCCCCAAAACCCCACGCCCAGGTGTGGTCACCACGCCTTTCGAACTTATTGCGTGTAATTGTTTGCATATGCGGCGATCATCCTCCTGGTAATGACTAAATTGTCATATTCATGGATTACTTTACTAAATATGTAGAAGCTTTCGCTGTCTCTGACATTAAAGCAACAACTATCGCTAATCTTTTGTTGCGAGAAATAATCTAACATTATGGAGTCCCTAAACGATTTTTAACCAATCAGGGTTCAAATTTCACATCCGCCTTAATTTCTGAAGTTTGTAAATTATTAAACATTCAAAAAATTTTTATGACCCCTTATCACCCCAGTGTAATGGTCTTGTCAAATGTTATAATTGAACTTTAATTGATGGTTTATCCAAATTAAAGGCCCTGCTATACTTCCCGCCGCTAGCGGCTCCGCGCGGTGCCGCGTTGACAAAATGTGCTGCTATACTTCCAAACGCGGCACCACGCGGCGCCGCGTGGAGTATAGCAGCACATCGCCCGCGGCGCCACGCGGCGCCGCGTGGCAGATAAATTGAAGTTTGAACACTGTTCAAACTTTTGCCACGCGGTGGGACGCGGCGGCCTATATTTATCATTTGTTTATGAGGGAAAGCTTGATTTTAGCATTTTTTATGATGTACTGATGTTTATGCATACGTGAAAGCGTGAAAATTGAATATATAATCGATTTTTAAGATGTCTGTGTGCAAAAATGTGTGTCTCTATTAGTGATGTAAAAGATCCAGATTTTTACCCAGATCCAGATCCAGATAAAGATACGGTTCAGATTTTCTGGCAGATCCAGATCCAGATCAGATAACCTGATCAGAAAATAACCAGATCCAGATTCAGATCGTTTTGCCAGATCAAAATTTAAAAAGATCTAGATACAGATCCAGATCTAGATAAAAATATATTTTTTGTGCAGCAATTTGTATTGCTAAAAAGGAAGGCGTAAAGCGCCCAAGCCCAGATTGATTGGGGGGTCTCGGGTGGCGGGACTAATATAACAGCCCCCAGAGGGGTCTGGGGCAGAGCCGAGAAAAATTTGCATTTTAGAGCTTTTACATAAAAATGATATCAGTAAAAATTGTCTAAAAAGTAAAAGGTCACAAGTTTAGACTTTTGAGTCAACCAAAAGACAGTGTAGTCTGCTTTTTACAAAAACGACATTAATCCAAATTACGAATGCAATTTTTTTAAACATTGCTGCTAAAATTATAATCACTCATGAATACTTATCGTACTATTTGAAAGTTCCTTTCTGTCTCACAGACATCAACAACAATTTTAATCAGCAAATAATTCAAATTCAAATAAAATGTTGGTTAATTTTAGACAAGGTAATATTTTTTAATTGGTGTCTTTCAATCTGTTCCGACGTCCTAAACACGACAAAAAAATTCAAAATTTTCCCATTTTTAGGCAAAAAAGTCTCTCAAAGGTCAATTCTGATGATCTTAAACAACCTTTAATACATTTTTATCACTTAAGTTACTTTTCTGCAGAGCTTTAAAAATTTTTTCTAAAACCAAAAAATTATGGGGGATCGGCGGCACTTTTTGGCCATTCTGAAGGGGGGGGGTAGCACGGAGACTGGGGGTCAAAGGTCAAAACCTCCAGCAGACGCCCCCCACGTGCATGTAAGGCTAACCTACCCACATGAAATCGAAAAACAGAAAGGATACCATCGCTGAAAAATAACTCCCTGATCTCTTTAACCAGATATAATTTGACTAAACAGATCCAGATCCAGATAAAGATCAGGTTCTGAATTTCTGGCAGATACGGATCCAGATCAGATAACCAGATCAGAAAATAACCAGATCCAGATCCAGATTATCTGGATCTGGATCTGAATCTGGATAAAAAGATCAGATCCAGATGATCTTTTACATCACTAGTCTCTATGCCTTTCAAAACTTGTTTTCATGATGCTGAAACCGAAAATGAGTACAGTTTTTAATGTGCACAATCGTTGACCTATACCCTTTTCACTTGTTTTCTTGACACAGAATACAGTATTTAGTTTACACATGTTTTACTTTTTTGCTGTTTTACTGCAGTTACAACATCAATAAAATTTTTTCTGCTGCGCGGCGCCGCGTGGAAGTATAGCAGCACAACCCATGTCACGCGGCGCCACACGGCGCACACGGCACTGCGCAGCACCGCGTGGCTTCAGCGTGGCACCGCGTTGGAAGTATAGCAGCTACTTTGCCGCGCAGCGCCGCTAGCGAAGTATAGCAGGGACTTAAGTGCCGAGAAATGAGTATGATTGGGAACAATATTTACCATTTGCGTTGTTCGCATATTGCGCGACTCCGCCAAGCATCAACAAATATTTCACCTTTTGAAATGCTGTATGGTCGCGAACCAGCGTTTCCTCTCAATATATTACTCATAGACGATTTAACTATAAATCCGAATCTACCATTAATTGCGGAAAATATGTCATCAATCTAAAACTTACGTTGCAAGATTTGCACAAAATCGCATCAAAAAATTTATCTCAAAGCGTAAACAGCAAAAATTGCTATATGACAAAGATGTCACCATAGAATAATTTCAGCTGTTTCGGATATTGTTTATCTCAATAATACATTGGTAATTCAGCCCGATATCGGTAAATTATCGCCTAAATGTGTAGGTCCGTATAGAATTGTTGCTCTGCCAACGCCAGAAACCACATGTATTGTTTATGTCTATAATCCGTTAATTTCGCATCTCATTCATCAGAATAGACTTCTCCCAGAGCCTAAACTACCTTATTCGGATTTGATTGCCAAAAAGCACGCATATATCCCTGGCAATTTTGTCTTGGTAAAGTCACCACATTGCCCACTGGCTCCGGCTGTAATTATAAGTTTCTCGGACTCACCGGGCTGGGAAAGAAAATTATGGGACTGTGCGCCAGCTCGTTTATTAAATGGCTCTAAAACTGCACATGCCGTGCCATTATCTGACGTTTTCCCTTTTGCAGACCCATGGCTCAGGAAAGTGCCTGCAGCAAAGAGGCTCTCTTGGAGTCAGCTGGTCAGCAATTTTCATACCAAGGACGCGACCCCGTCAACTTAGACAAGTTTTGTTCAGCAATGGAGGAAGCGGCTGCCACAAGGCAGTTGAGCTCCCTAATTTATTGCCACAAAATGACGAGTCGTGCGTCAATAATATCACTTGTCTCAGTGTTCGTATGAAGAAATATGATCGATGGACAGCCCTTTATCACAAAAAACGTGTAAATGCCCAGGAAGGCTGGTGGCAGGACACTTTTGGGCGTTTGCCATTGGCTATGCTATCGCGTGCCTACCAGCGCCAATTCTCCCAACAGTGCTCATCACGAACGAGCAGCAATTGTTTAAGGCAATGCTGGCATTATTACAACCAGCTAATACAATTAAAGGACATTTATTTTGGGATATGATTCAGAATTCGTTAACGATTGACGATTGTAAATATATGGCGTTTTGGGATTGGGAAGCCTGTTTTAAACAATTTGTGCCCGATGCGAGGATAAAAACGGACCTTTCGCCCATTATATTCAGCTTGCCAGCCCATTTGGCCATGTTTTTTGCTGGGATGTTTCGAAATTTCCAAAACCTCCATTCGGTCTGCACCAGTTACTGGCAGCATTCCTTGAGAATGTGCGGCTAGTGTGCCACAAGCCGAGAAACTATCAGATTGCGTGCTTTCACTTTTATGGCCCTACGTGTGAAGAAATTTCTGTTATTTCCAACGCCAAAACGCCTATTGGTGAAACCCATTTTGTGCCACGTTTTATGACACGTTATCCAAGGCTCAAATTTTCACTCATGAACATGTGATCGAGGTTGGATTGCATCGGCTAGAGCAGCTGGCCGAATTTTTCTTTGATATGTTTGTTGATAAGAACGAACCAAACTATTTCAGCCAGGCCTGGAACCCTACGCTTACCCAAGCCATGCAGCGTTACATGGCGCTCAACCCGCTAATCACCATCAATGTATTTATCTTGATGGAAGTGTACTCGGCCAAAAACAAATTTACGCCAGATGGCGAACCGTTGAATTTATTGTTCAAGATGATGAATTAATTGTTGAGCGGGGTCCAAGGAAAAGAGGCGCCGATGTTCTTTATCAAATGTTCCCGTGCATATACAGCAAGAGCTGGCTCAGCAGCAGGCGCAACAGTCAACCAGCTCCGCGGTTGTGGAGAATTTTGTCGGATGAAGAAATTGTGACGGCTGAGGACATCTATCCAACGTTTCCCAAGCCCGGCGCGCCATTGCCACAGCTACCATTGTTGCCACAATGGCAGCAACGACGTCATTTCAATCTGTGTGGGAAGGCCCGGCTTTGATGTTATCAAAGTTCCAGGTCAGTAGTTAAGCGGGCGTCCCTGGGACAGTGTGTTATAAGATACCCTATGCTTAAGCATAGGCGGGCGGGCCCAGACTTGCTCCCTGGGAATGGGTCAGGGAGCAATGGTGTAAGGATAGGCAATGATGAAGGATATGAAGGGGGACCCGTCCAGACCTGCCCGAGGGAGGGGAAGGGAGTTTCCCGGGAAACTCAGAAAATTATTGATTATTAATTTTTAAGCCCATGGGATGGTGCCTTAAGCCTGGGGAGCGTTCCAAGCGATTCTGTGGAGGTGGTGTGAAGGTTGCCTAGGCCTACTAGTAGGGAGGGGAGGTGGCATACTGGAACAGTCCTGGGAAATGGAGTTTCCCGGGAAACTTTGATTATTGATTGATTTTATTGATTTTTCACGAACCAGCGGTCGGATTTGTGTGAAATTTGACTGAGAGATGGAACGGAGGGGCTAATTATTGATTGGTTTTTTAGTCGTTTATGAAGTTTTTTTAAACGCATCTGTTAACAAGCCCCCTGAAAAAAACAGCTGCTTTTAAGCAGTCTTTTAAGCTTTTAAGCTCGAAATTTTCGAATTTTTATGCGCGCACTGGCATTTTCGTAATTAAATCGAAATGATCATAAGCAGCGTGCAAATGAATTACCTTGTCAGCTTTAGGTCCTTCGAAAAATATAACATTGCCTGAGTATACTATGATTTGGTAGTCAGGTGCTAGTACCTTTTGAATTTGTTCTACAGCATCTATACCATATATTTCTTCTTTGGCGCTTAGGTTAGCCTTATGCATTAAGTCTAAAGCTAGCTGTTTTTGCAGAGTACATCGACTGTTTTCACCTTTCCTAACGGTATCCCATTTAGAGTCATTGTCAAGCTTTGCGATTCCTGTTACAACAGCTCGGGGTAGTGATAAATTATCATTTGATGCAATTTTAATGTATTTTCCTCCATTTTTGCAAAATGTCCTAACATCTGAAGGAAATTTACTTAAACCTGTACCCCACTGGGGTTTTTTATCAACAACAACTACCCGGAATGTCATACATTCATCAAAGCAAAACTCCTTTTTAGATTGCGCAACATTTTCCATAATACTCAAAACCTTGTCAGCATTCAAATATTGACGCTGAGTGAATGGGACTATTACACGCTCATATAAACTTGGGTGCCTAATTTCAATGCCTACCATACAGTCTGCAGGGTAGTCACGTAACATTTTTTTGATAACATCTTCAAAAATTGGCTCAAAGACCTCAATTATATTAGGGCACTCATAAATGTTTCGAAACTTCAACAGAAACGTTTTTGCAGTAGAGTTAAACCTGCGAACAGAAATGGGTGGAAGTTCACCTACTTCATAATATCGATTTAAATCCATGATTAAATAGAACTTTACCTAAGTCAAAATGTATTCTTATTTATAGACAAAACCTATAAATACTAGCAGTGTTTTACTGCTTTAACTTGGGATTTTCTGGTACTTTAAAAAAATGGAAGAATTGAGAGAAATCAAAAAATTGCCGTTCACCGAAGGCGAAAATAAGCCCTATGGGAGGTCGATTAGACCGCCTATAGAGCTATGTGGTAGAAATCTGGAGCGCCCCATGTTCCCCCTGATGATTCACCTCTGCTACTTTTGTCAGAAAAATAGTTCTGAAAGGGATTTTTTTCGAAACAAATGCAGGCAGGTGGTACTTCAATATACAAATGTGCCCCAGGTGCTGCGAATTCAATAGGGCCATGCAAGAAGCAGGGCAGCGAGTGCTGAAGCGCTACACCGAGCAGCAGGCCGAGGCGGAAAAGGCCAAGGCTGCTTACTAAAAGTCTATAAATAAGGGCGCGCGCCAGGTATATTTTATATGTTAAAGCAACTACCATGTCTTCTCCTGGCGAACTAGCGTATCATCATTTTGTTCAAAGGCTCGTTGAAAAAGCAAACAACCGCTACTTGAGCGTCAGAAATGTTCAAAACATAGGCTCGTGTTTCTGGGGATTCATGAGCGAAGAGTTTAAACGAGAGCAACGCGAAAGTGATAAACGCAACGCGTTCTGGGTCTTTGCGCAAAATATAAAGCAAACGATTCTGAATAAAGATATTGATGCTATATGTAGTCTATGGTCGTCGTTCGACATAAATGGAAAAAACATGTGGGAGAATTTGTACGAAAACTGTATCGCTTATCATGTAAATCGTGTGTTGTAATGTTAATAAATAAATAAAAAAGAAAAAAACGGAAATGGATAGAATACTGAAAAAACTGTACTACGATCCGCAAAGCGGGTTCACAGGCGTCAACCAACTTTACACTCGTGTCAAAAAAATTCGCCCGACCGCCAAAATGGAACAGGTAAAAGCATGGCTGGAAAAACAACCTACCTACACTTTACACAAACCCGCATTCAAGCGTTATTCTCGAAACAAAGTCCTAGTGAGCAGAGCAGCATAGACGAGCAGTGGCAGGCTGATTTGGTCGATTTGCAATCCCTAGCCGACCACAACGATAATTTTAAGTACCTACTCAACTGTATAGACATTTTCTCAAAGTACGCATGGTCCGTGCCCCTAAAAAAGCAAAAATTCTAAAGACATTGTTGAGGCTTTTAAACACATTTTTGCATCGTTTGGCCGCAAGCCCTACAAGCTACAAACGGATGCGGGCAAAGAATTTGTAAACAACGAGTTTCAGAAATTTTTGAAATCAGAATCTGTAGATTTTTTCACCACTAAAAGCGAAATGAAAGCATCTGTAGTAGAGCGTTTCAATAGAACACTCAAAGAACGCATGTGGAGGTATTTTACTAAAAACAACACGCACAAGTATATTGACATTTTACCAAAAATTATGAAAAATTACAACAATTCGTTTCATAGAACAATAGGTACGTCTCCGGCGAATGTGACGGCTAAGAACGAGCGTGAAATATTAAACAGAGCATTCCGCCTTACGGGCGATAATCAAACTGAATTCAAATTCGAAATTGGCGATAAAGTCAGAATAAGTAAAGTGAAGCGTACGTTCGAAAAAGGGTTCTGGCCCAATTGGACCGAGGAGTATTTTTTAATTAAGGAAAGATATGCTAGAACCCCGCCTGTCTATGTTTTAGAAGATCAAATGGGCGAAAAACTAGATGGTATTTTTTACGAGCCCGAACTGCAAAAGATTAACGTTTCCACTGACGATTTGTTCATTATTGATAAAATTATAAAAACACGAAAAAGAGGCGCAAAAACTGATTATTTGGTACGCTGGAGGGGCTATCCGCCAAAATTTGATTCATGGGTCTCTAATGTGCTAAAAGTATAAATAACGATTTCGTCTATTGTAAATCTTTTAAAAAAATGGAGGTTGGACAGTGTTTTTTCAATCATGCGTTGCACCGTTTGTCTCAATACACGTACTTTTCTGACGCCGCACTTGGCGCGTATTTTTGGCCAAAAATGAGCAAACAATATAGGCGAACATTACTAGAAATTGATGAACACGCCATTTGGCGCTTTTCAAAGTATATAAGAAAATATTTACAAAGAGGCGAACTGAGCACGCTTTTCAAGTTATGGGAATTTTTAAGCCCAGAGGCCAAATTTTATTATGCAAATCTATACATAAAAATTATTGATGAGCATTTCACCTCATCCATGACAAACGTTCTAATCTAAAAAACGCAAATTTTTTGTAAAGTTTGGAATAAATTTTACATGCTTAAGCATAGTACTTTTGTAAAGTTTGGAATATTTTTTGTAAAGTTTGGAATATTTTTTGTAAAGTTTGGAATATTTTTTGTAAAGTTTGGAATAAATTTTACATGCTTAAGCATAGTACTTTTGTAAAGTTTGGAATATTTTTTGTAAAGTTTGGAATATTTTTTGTAAAGTTTGGAAAATTTTTTGTAAAGTTTGGAATATTTTTTGTAAAGTTTGAAAAAGTTCTTGTAAACTTTAGAATATTATGTATCTAATCTGCATTTCTCAAGCATTGTTGAAACTATTTTATACGCTATATGCAACTCGTGCTTGTGTTTTGCACCTGTGAGAATCATTTTTCCGCTTGTAAAGAGTAAAAAAGTCACATTTCTATATTTGTATACTAGGCCGGGAAATAATTCTACTTCGTACATGCATTTTCTTTTCACCAGCTCATAAAACTTGCAAAGATCAATGCGAAATCCCAAGTTAGCCGAGCCAACAAACAGCACAGGCTTTATTTTCAACATTAAATTCTCCATTTTCAGTATATGGATGAATGCCTTTATCGTATTTTCTCCTTCTTGAACAGTTTTAGCTCCAACACATACAATTTTGCCCGACTTGAAAATCAGCAACGTAGCTGGGAGTAATCGAAATATGATGCCTGGAAATTTTAGGCGATTGTATTGCGTAGTATTTGGCAATTTAAGGTAGATATCATCTAGATTTAGCGTGTTTGGTAGTGCTGTAGTTAGCACAATGTTCTGTATTGTAACCATTTTCTATAAATACCTATATATAAATTGTTATTTATAAACAAAAATGATTTTCAAACACCCTTTCACCTGTCTTGTCTCTGGACCAACAAAGTCCGGTAAAACTACATTTGTTGGGCAATTAATCGAAAATAGAGCACACTTGATTGATACCAAAATTAAAAAGATTTGGTGGTGCTTTGCAGAAAATCAACCACTTTACAGGAAAATTGAAAATGTTTCGTTTATAGAGGGGCTTCCTGATTTCTCATACTTGAAACAGTTTAGTCCTGTGCCGCAACTTTTGATTCTCGACGATCTGATGCAAGAGAGCAAAGGTAATACTCAGATTGTACAGCTGTTTACTCGTAGTTGTCATCATTGGAACATTAGCATTATTCACATTGTTCAAAACGTGTTCTTTGAGGGACTCAGAACTTCACGTATAAACTCTGACTATATAGTTTTATTTAAAAATCCTGCCGATCAATTACAGGCGCAAGTTTTATCTCGTCAGCTTTATCCTGCCAATCCGAAATATTTCATAGAAGCCTACTCTGATGCTACTGCTCAGCCGCATGGCTATCTGTTGATTGATCTTACTCAGAACGCTAGAGATGAACTTAGGCTAAAAACGAATATCTTCAGCAGTCATCCAGCTGTTTATATGCAAAAATCTATAAATACTACAAAAAAAGGTGATGAAATCAAATAAAACAAAATGGGTAAAGAACGATTAAGACGCAATATTATTTGTTTACACCTTCTAAGTCAAGCAAGGAAACCTCAAAGAGACGCTATTATAAATACTGCCAGTAAAGATCAGATTCTTTGTCTCTGTGACTGTGCAAACAACTTTCTTAACGGTAATATTCCCTTTTCTGAAAAGGATATCAACAAACTTCGAAGATACCAGCATCAAATAAGGTACTTGGCAAAAAATAAACAGGCAAACACAAAACAAAAAAGAGGTATTTTAATACAAGACGGTGGTTTTCTTCCACTTTTACTCACTCCTATTCTTACAATTGCAGGTACTTTACTAGCTGATGCAATAACACGCAGGCAATGAAGCACACTGAAAAAATGATTTTAATACCCGCTGAAATCAGTGAACGTTCTAAACCAGTCGACGTTTTGCTTGATAACTTAAATAATGAGATGCAACAAATTTTAAGCAGCAAAAATGTACCATCTGATGTAAAACTTGTAAAATATAATCAAATACTAGGCAAATTTAAGCGATTGCTCGAACAGAAGCAGCAACCATATAAAGCTTCTATTGTAGGACATGCAAGTGACACAATTAATGACGAAGAAATACTCGCTGGTATACCGAAAAATCAGATTCCAAAGGCAAAACTCCTTCTACACTACATTCGCACAAACCCATTTGTGGAAATCGAGCCTAATGGCGAGCTTGTAATAGATGGTCGAAAAATCAATGGTTCAAACATCACAGATTTAGTTAATGATCTGGCACGTGAGCGCAAAAAAATAAGCAGGCATCCAGGCACAAAAGAATTGCTGAAAGTGTTTAATCGCACAAATGTACCCCTAGAAAGTATTGCTAATAGACAAGGTAAGGAGATCTTTGCTGCAGGCGACGAATTTGACTGGGATGAAAGTCTATAAATACTTATTGTTTTATTTTTTATGTGAATAAAATTTTAAAAATGCATGGACAATTCACTCCTGACAATTACACCATTTGGTTGGAATACTACACTGGGCAGGCTGCCCAAACCGGCTATGGGTTGGATGGGTTTAAAAGGCATCCCATACCAGCGGGGTGTTGGCCTTGGCAGTTTTTCCGCTCACTTTTTAGAATGGCCGTCCCTGTTTTGCAATCAATAGGTAAGCGTGTTGGAAAGCATGCTTTGGCAGCAGGTGCAAACATAGCGTTCGATTTGGCTCAAGGAAAACCGCTTTTTGAGTCTACTAAGGAACATTCAAAGCGAGAAGCTGCTCAACTTTTTGATGAAGCCTCTCATGCCCTTCAGCAGCAGCAAGGAGAGGGTCTTGGTTACCGCTCAAAGTCTATAAATACTAATGCAATTGATTCTTTTTCTAAAAACGACAACAAAAATGGCTCTCATAGACGTAAAATCTATCCCAAGTACTAAAACCGAACTTGACCTTTTTACGGTCCCTCCTACCCAGGGGCCAATTCAATTCAACTTGGAATTCCAAGTCCCAAGTTCCAAGTCTTGGAAAAACGTGAAATTTTCCAAGTCCTAGTTTATTTGCTCCGTCATTTTCCAAGTCCTTGAAATTCCAAGTTCCAAGTTCCTAGTCTTGGAAAACCGGCTTTTTTCCAAGTTGTGATTTATTTGCAGCTCGGTTTTCCAAGTTCCAAGACTTGGAATTTCCAAGTGTTTTTCCCAAGTAAAAGTGCATTTTTCCAAGTGTCGGTTCATTTGCTTCTGAATTTTTTGACTTGGATTCCAAGTCTTGGAAAATTTACTTGGAAAATAGCATTATTTTTCCCCAGTCGATTTTCAGTTGGAAAAATTTTTCCAAGCGCGTTAAGTCGATCTTATACATATTATTTGGCGTTAGTGAATAATCGAAAATCAATAATAATAATAATAATAATAATAATAATAATAATAATAATAATAATAATAATAATAATAATAATAATGATAAATAATAATAAAAGTAATAATAATTATTATTATAATATATTAATAAATAAATCTTATGTTTTTCAAATTTATCGGAATAAACCTGTGACATTTAAAAATCCAAATAAATCATTATGCGAGTGTAATTATTTTTTCAATAAGTAAAAAGGATAAATTTGAGAAATTATGATCACTAACGGCCAAAAATCATCGCAAATTACATAAACAGCCAAACATTTTTGCCCCCTCCCCTTAAATCCGCCCCTGCTTTAAATATACGTACAAAAAATCTTATAAAACAGTCTAAACATTTAGAATTATTTCATTTCCGATTTAACTGAATAGCTTTTCACATCTCAAGATCGTGTTAGATGCCGCTTGCAAAGCAAATTCGTCCTCTCTTGCATGTTGCAGAAAATTGACTAGATCAGCATAAGTTTCTCTTTAAAAAGTTTATCAGCAATTTCTAAATAAGACTAATTTTCTAAAAATCTATAGTACAAATATTGCAAAGTCGAGAAATTTAAATTCTTTTGAATTGCATTATTTAGATTTCATAATATCAATATTAATAATGATAAAAAATAATAATAATAATCACGACAATAATAATTACGACAATCATAATGAAAAAATTGTTCTACGAGTCAAGCAAGACTGTTCCGTTATTTTAAAGAATGCTACTCAAAATAAGTAAAAAATATACGATTCTGTCAAATATGCAGCCTTATAATGCTAAGTTGCAGTACATACGCGCAATACATTGGATAATCGTGCATAAATAGGCATACAACAATGACTTGCAGGCGTCGCGCAAGATATAATGTAGGTACATAAATGTACATGTTTCTACTACATAGTAAGAATTGGATGGAGTTCTCCTTTGTTCTCATTTATTGTGATGAATATCTGAAAACAACTTTTTTAAATCCAACAATCATGCAATTTCCAACAAATCAAGGAGGCTAAATAGTAGAGTATTTTGTGTTTTCAGCTTATTTCTACGTACTTCTGAGTACGACTCTACACCGGATCCACTTTGATGATTCTTGTCGAACTTCCATAATGTAGCTTTCCGCAGATCTTGCCAGCATTCATCACAAAGTTTACTCCACGATTTTTCTGAATATTTCGTTAATCCTCGCGATAGCGTTTCTCTTTGCACTTCTTTGCACGCCGCTTATTTGTCTTTATTCGTTAATTTTACAGAAAATGCCCAAAAATTACGTCTCTTCTTTCCTCACTTGCCTTAAACGCTACTTTTTTCGCGCGTTTTATCGTTCGGTGGTTTTCGGCACGACATTTTTAGCGCAGTGTTTGCAAACACAATGACATTCCACCAAAAACAGCGTTTTCACGAGAGACGCGCGTGTGACACTCCTTATTGCTTTTATCGTACCTTAACTCACGCGCAGCGCATTGTGAACAGATTTATGTTAATTAGACTTGGAAATTTTTATCCGAGCCCGACTTGGAAATTCCAAGTGCTTGGAAAGAGCAAAAAGACAGACACTTGGAAACTTGGAAAATTTACTTGGAGACTTGGAGAAAAACGACATTTTTCCAAGTTGAAAAATGCTAATGACTTGGAACTTTTATTTGAGCAAATGAACTGACACTTGGAAACTTGGAAATTCCAAGTCTTGGAAACTTGGAACTTGGGACTTGGATTTCCAAGTGGAAATGAATTGGCCCCAGGTGGTGATAAAGCGAGGCTTCTGGCATGAAATCCAGCCAACACATCCCATTACTAACGAGGGGCCGTATGAGTTCAGAATTCCTCCTGACCCGCATTACCTACAACTGAGTAAAAACCACATTTATATGCTATTAAGAATTAAAAAACCAACAGTCGCAGCTGGAGCATCAGTACCCGACTATGCGCCTATCAATCTAATTGGTAAAACTTTCTTCAAGCAGGTGAAATGTTTCCTAGGAGGCCGCTTAATTTTTGATAGCTCTGATAAGTATGCATACAGATCGTACTTTGAAACTGAATTAAATTATGGTTATGATGCAAAGCATTCTCAACTGCAATCTGCACTTTACTTTCACGAAGGAGGAGGCAATGTGGACACAAAAGACAATGAAGCATTTAAAATACGTGCTAAAATGTTTAAAGATGAAAATTTTGTAGAAGTCGCGGCTCCATTGCACATTGACTTGTTCTTGCAAGACAGATTTCTGATTAATTTCACCGATTTTCGCTTAGAATTACATAGAAATAGCGACGCATTTTTACTGCAGTGCTTTGAAGACGCTGTTTTAGAATTAAAAGTCTCGCAAATGAAATTTTTTATTCGAAAAGTTACTGCGACTATTTTGACAGCTATGGGCGAAAACCATTTAACCACTTATTGCATTATATTTCAAATAATGCACTCACATATGCGTACAATAATGCGCAGGTACAGGGGCTCTTTTCAATCAGCTGTGGTCACATGTGTGTATATTTCCTAGTTTGCCGTGCACAAGGTATTTCGTTTAAGAACATTGTCACATCAATGCAACATGAAAAAATCTATAAATACTTCAATAATTTTAAGTTGTAAACATGGATATGAAACAATTTTACCTTACTCTTCCAAGCAATTCACAAGAA
This sequence comes from Mermis nigrescens, assembly GCA_036768485.1. Lineage (NCBI taxonomy): Eukaryota > Metazoa > Nematoda > Enoplea > Mermithida > Mermithidae > Mermis > Mermis nigrescens. The sequence goes on from JAVLUZ010000160.1 coordinate 6,510,526, forward strand.
ACAAATACTGCAGCCACATTTCTTACCAATCTGCCTAGACAAATTGTATTGAATGGTGAGTAGGAGGTTGGTTTAGTAGAAATAATTTATGCAAATACATGGCACAATGTTTCCGAGGAGCAGAATATGATACAATTTTATGATATAAAAAACAATGTGCGACAAAAATTGCTTATTCCTCGAGCAAGATATTTAAATATACATGACCTCATTCAAGCTATGAGAAATGGAATAAAAAGAATTAGCTCAATAGATAAATTTGATTACATGCAATATTTTGGCATAAAGTATGATGAAAATAGAAAATTTTGTCATATGACAATAAATTCTAAATATATTCAAAGTGTAAAGCTGACAAAGCATTTAATGTATATGCTGGGATTTCTAGAGAGTCAGCTTAGTAATATAGATTATATTGTGAAAAAAGAATTTAGCATAGTTGCGCACCATTCGCCTGATATGCTAGGTGGTATGCATAATTTTTACGTGTATTGCGATATAGTTGAACCTCAAATAGTTGGGAATACTTTTGCGCCACTTCTGCAAGTTGTAAATATTGAAGGAAAATACATGGATATTGTAAATCACTCGTACATTAGCCCCCATTATATACCTGTACTCAAGAAAGCATTCAATACTGTTGAAGTGAACATTAAAAGCGACCAAGATAAACCCGTTCCTTTTGAATTTGGCAAAACTATCGTTAAACTGCATTTCAGATATCGCCTATAAATATCACCGTTTATCAAATATCGTAATCATGGATCAGGGACAAAAAATTTACAATCATTTCTTAATGCACCTGCTTCGCCTAGACGATATATCTTCCTCAGCCTTAGGCAGCTACTTTTGGCCCCTGCTCAAGGCCGAGTACAAACAAAGTTTAATGCAATACGATGCAGAGGCTTTCAACAACTTTTCTCGCCTCATCAAACAATGTTGCACTCTCCGAGACATACACACTCTAGCTAATCTGTGGTAAAATTTCAATGACCGAGCAAAGCAATATTTTGCATACTTTCACGAACGATCAATTGATGAGCACATACTCTGCTACATTGCGCTTAAAAACTAAATATTGCCAAGTGTAAACTGATGCTGGTATACTGTAGGTTGCGCACTAAAAGTTTGTACATAGGATACATAGCATATACTGAACATACTCTGCAAATTTGAGCCCGATCCGACCGCCGGTTCTTGACTTACTAGAAAAATCAATAAAATCAATCAAAAATCAAAGTTTCCCGGGAAACTCCATTTCCCAGGACTGTTCCAGTATGCCACCTCCCCTCCCTACTAGTAGGCCTAGGCAACCTTCACACCACCTCCACAGAATCGCTTGGAACGCTCCCCAGGCTTAAGGCACCATCCCATGGGCTTAAAAATTAATAATCAATAATTTTTTGAGTTTCCCGGGAAACTCCCTTCCCCTCCCTCGGGCAGGTCTGGACGGGTCCCCCTTCATATCCTTCATCATTGCCTATGCTACATCATTGCTCCCTGACCCATTCCCAGGGAGCAAGTCTGGGCCCGCCCGCCTATGCTTAAGCACAGGGTATCTTATATCATTGATGCCAGGGAGACACGCTATACTACTCAGGTCATTGCCAGCTCTCAGCTGGGCCAGACCATAAGTTTGGTAGCTGAAACAGCCATCAATTTGAGAACCACACCCGCGCTGGCCACTACTTTGCAAATCGTTCCGCCGATTGTGACTACAACGTCAACAATCGAGCCATCACCAACCACTGTGCAATCGACGCTATCAATTTTGCAAACATTGCCGATCATGTCGCACCCTTTGCCGATTTTTGCCCCAATGCAAACAATTGCTACACAATCATTGGCGACTATGTCACAAGCACTGTCGGGTTCCACAAATGTGTTTCCTATGCCGGCACAATCAGCTAATTGGGACAAAAATTGCCCAATTCCGGCACATATGATGGACTTTATGGTCACCGAAATCATGTCGCCGCCGTGAACACAATTTATGTTGCCACTGCTAGTTGCGTCACAACCTGGCGCCATGTATTTTGCAGTGCCGTCCACTGCTAAATCAGCGCATATATTGGATGCAAATGTGCGCTTACAGGCATTAGGCATCCCGCATGTACCACCGAATTTGGCCCAAGCACCATCGTCCATTGCAGCTGTTGTCAAAGATGTGCCGGCTCAGCTAACGTCGCAACAGCAGAACTCCGGCTTGCTATACTGCATATTTTTTCCAATTGATCAAATCATTAGCTCGCGACACTCCGAGCTATTTGGCTGTTGAAGCCATGCATAATCTGTGTGCTTGGCTTGGCCCACACAAGGACTTATCTTATACAACGAATTGTTGGACGCAGTGCAACTCCACTACAACAACGTATACGCGGCCCATTTGCGCCATTCATCCGTCTCTTTCGCACCACAACGCCCGTTGGTCTTGTTGGCAATCACGCCAGCCGCAACAGAGGCTGACCACAGACCAGCGCCGCGATTCATTACGCAACCAAGCATATTTCAACGTCTGTATTATTGGGAGAATTATTTCGTGTGAAATCAATTCTTCATAATGACCGGAATGATGCTATACAAAGTTCCATTGGATTTCTTGATCAATCATCCATACTTCAAAACGCCGAATGAAATATTGGATAATCTACTGCGCAACATTCCTTTCGAAGCATCGCTGCATCGTCTTTGTCCGGCACTGGAGCATATGACACTGTTACTAATTATCATGCATCAAATGTTCGATGTCTTCAAAAATTTCTGCAAATTCCAAGCCAAATACGAGGCATTATACCATCATCTGTCGATATTTTTATCACCTGACATTATGCGTGTGAAACATACGTGGGCAGCAAGAAATTTCTGGGGGGGTGCAAGATTTTTTTGAAGGTCAAAAAATGGCCTTAAAAACGATGGTATGGTGATAAAAACACCATTTTTCGACGTTTCTCATCAAGCACTATCCATTGGCATCAAAAAATTGCGAAAAAAGCGAAAAAAATTTTCAAAAATTGAATTCTGGGGGGGGTATTTTTGATTTCTGGGGGGTATTTTGGTTTCTGGGGGGTGCATACCCCCCAAAACCCCCCCCCACGCCCAGGTGTGGTGTGAAAGCTTTATTGGACTTTTTGGATCGCTGCTTCCACTATTTTGCTGCCACTTACAATGACCCGGCTATCGCCTGGCGTATGATAGAGCAGCTGTGACGCATGCTGCAAGTTGCATTTCTCGGCCCATCCTACACCACTTTGCCAACTGAAGCTTTTCTGGAATTTTCCAAATTAGCTCAAGGCATTGACGACCCGGACCCGGTCGAATTGCATCGCAGAATTTGAGCCATTTATTTTGGAAACCAACCCGGACGTCGTTGTGCCGGTTCAGTTCAATCATTATTAAACGCGTCAAAGATCAACATACTACTTGCAAAACAAATCACAGCTGGATTTAGCCCAAATCCGAAAGGAAGGACAGAGTTCGCTGGCTGAAATCAAAAAGACGACTCGAAAACGCCATGCCTCTTTGCAAGACCCAAAAAGGTCTATGCGAAGCAACGCAGGCATCTTGATGACCTGGAAATTCCGGCCCAAATCGTCATATGAAGATCAAGGATGATCATCAAACAGAGAGAACAGGAAGCTGTTGCTCCCAAGCTACTGTGATGCTCGACACTTACGCATCATCCTGGATTGCTTACTGTTTTGTCAAACGTTTGTCAGGCATCGGAGGAAGAACATAAACAAAAAGCTTAACAAATTTTACACCGCGAAAACCAAGCATACCCTCTGTCGATTGAGAAATTTGGAGAAAGAACGCCTAAAGCGAATTTCCAGAGCCAAAGCACGTGTGAAACAGCAATCAGGTGCTAGCCATATTGGTGCAGGGTGGCATGTACCGCACCCGTCAACGCAATCGCACTCGCAATTGCGATCACAATCGCAAGCACCATCGCAACTGCCATCGCAGCCCAAACTGCAATTGCAGCAGCAGTCGCGCTCTGATCCACACTCATATTTGTCTGCTGGCCATTTTTTTGTGTCAGCATCAACAGTAGCCGCGAGTCTTTCACCCACCGTCGCAGCCAAATTGTGACACGTTTGAGGACCGGTCACAGTCACATCCGCGACAACAACCGTTGTTACCGCAGCCGCGGACTGCTACGCAGTCCAAGGAGCGCCCGCAAGCGTGGCCACAACGGCGCTCGTACAGCTTCGCTGTGGATCAATACAAAATGTTGGCACCTGTGGCACCTCGCCGCTATGCTGATTCCAATGACAATGATACACCCGTCAATTTGCATCACGATTTGCATCGACAGCTACAGCCGCGGATCACGTCGCCGTCTAGGGATCGTTCTACCACACGTCATGAAACTGAGTCTGATTGCGATTACGAAGCCCCGCGTCGTCGCCTGGAGCATCACTCGCGATTTTACTTGTCTAAGCCCAAACTCGATTATGGATTGTTAATGAACTTAGAAGTTAGAAGCTAAAAACTCTGCGATTGTCGCCCCATCAGCCAGCAGCTTGTTACCAGATGTGGATTCCCAGACTTTTATCATGTTGTGTTATTTTTTCTTGTCAAACAAAATTTTGCATTGCCTTATCACTGTATTTTTTCTTGGTTTTTGGTGCTATTTTCTCGTCAGTATTACATAATCACATTCCTCGTCATTACTTTACCTCGTTGTTTTAATTTTTTGTCTCTGCTCTTAATTTTTGCTCTTGCATAATTGATCTTCTGTGCCTTATAATCTCGTGTTTTAAATTTATTGCTCAAATAGCGGTATTGTTCTTTATATATCGTAATGTTTAACGGACAAGGGGTCAAATCCAATCTAAAAATTTTCATTTCTAAAAATTCACTACCTGGGGACTGAAGGGAGGGAAGACAAATTAAGTTTGCATGTAAAATGGTACAACTTCGGGCGCAAGAAGTTCGTTGAAAAGAAAGGAAGAATTGCTCAAACAAGTTGATAAGCTAAAACAGGAATTAGCTTCGTTGAGAGTGTTTTTGAGCACAAACTGTTATATTAGCTCGCATCATCCATTTGTTAAATTCTGGCCGCGAAAATTGTCGTTACGATTACTGAAGTTGAGGCGCCGTTAGCCTCCAGTTGTGTTGAAAAATTCGACACTGCGTCTCGAATTTTTTCCGAAATGTGGGAGAGTGTAACTATGACAGTTACACGTTGCGAACACACCTGGGCGTGGGGGGTTTGGGGGTATGCACCCCCAGAAACCAAAATACCCCCCAGAAATCAAAATACCCCCCCCCCCCAGAATTCAATTTTTGAAAATTTTTTCGCTTTTTCGCAATTTTTTGATGGCAATGGATAGTGCTTGATGAGAAACGTCGAAAAATGGTGTTTTTATCGCCATACCACCATTTTTAAGGCCATTTTTCGACCTTCAAAAAAATCTTGCACCCCCCCTCCAGAATTTTCTTGCTGCCCACGTATGGTTGCGAACTCTATACAAACATTTTACCATCAGTTCCCGGATGCCAGCCAACAACAGCGTATTACTGTATCAGATTTACACAACTTATGGAGCAGCCATTCCTTACAATATGTGAGTTTGAGCTTATGCCTTCAGTTCTCACTTAATCCCTATTTTCCATTACAAAATTCAATTAGATACTTGTCCAGTAAAAATAAAATTACATATATGTTAATAACAGTATTTTACCTTTGTTATCGTTTTAATTTTCTAGAACATTCTATTAAGTAAAAAGTAATTTTATCTAATGTTATTTTATTTTCGTTGTCCTCGTTTTACTGTAATCATCCCGTGAGGGGAGGATATTCAGTCTGAGTTTTAACTTTTGGTCGTCTTTGTCGTTTTTAGCTTTAGTTTTATTTGCTTGTCCCGGCTTGTAGCCGTGGTTGTACATTCTGTAATAAACATGGAAAATAACCACCCAGGGATTAATTAAATCAAGAGTTGGTAGGCCGGCTTCGACAATGACTTTATTTTGGATTTTAGCGGAGTTTGAAAGGGTAAATAATTTTTTATCATATCTTTCACAGAAATTCTATTATCTTTTATCAACCCAAAATGAGCTAAAATTATATTTAATATTTTATGATGACTGTCCAGTCGAGAGCTCATTGGTGTTGTTTTCGAAATTCAGAGTGCTACACAAATTAGGAACCAAAAACATTTCAAGACAGCCTAACCTTTGAAAATAAGTTAATTAATCAACTTGAGTGGGGTTGACAAAGGTCAACTGACCTCGCGAGCACATTGGGATTTCAGGTAGGTACTTTTAGGATTTAGGCGTAGCTGCTGAGATTTCCCGTGAGGTTTTGGTCAGCATTATTAAGGACCAAGGAAAATCGAAGCCGGAAGTCTGCAAGGGTCAACTGATTCGAAATTGCCTTGCGATAAAGCGAATCTGACCAGCGCTAAGAGCAGATTAGGTACCTATTTAAGTCTCGAAGGCAAATACATCCATTCCTATGTTGAGTCCGGAAACATAGTGCGGCCATGTATTTACAGATGCACATATTTGGGTTCAAAATAACGAACTACATATGTGTAAATTGCTCAGAGTTACAGCGTGAAAAAGATCCTCTTACAAAATAAGACAATGCGTTGGAACTGGATGTGTTGAGGCAACACATGCATACCCATAAAAAGAATCCAACAGGAAAATTTTTTATAAAAATTGTGAGATTCAAGTAAGTAAATTAGTAATAAAGTAGATTTATAGTCTGATACACATGTAGAGATGGCTCTACACCCCATTTTCGTTGCGTTGGTTCAACGCGAAATTCCATTCGTTTATGTGCTATTTTGTACATACATGCCGATGACTGTTTGCCCTAGATGCTCAATTTTGTGCTTAATTTCCATTTGCACGTACGCGACCACTCAGCGTAACGCTTTAGTGTGTCGCCCGGGACCACCTTCCCTCTTAAAATTATCATATCTTCATTTCCTTTCCCACACATATTTTCAATAAAAATCCGGGATAGGAAAATGGGCACTCGGGCTTAATGCGACTTGAGTATGAATTGGTATGTGTGCTATCATATCATACGTGTGTTAAAACTCCATATGTGTGTGTCTCATATTCGTGTCTATTTTGTTTGTACATTCTTTACCGTAAGCTTTGCCCATAGGCCTATTGTTATTCTCGTAGATCCATTCCGCGTTTCTTTGTCCGCGTTTGATACGCCTCTTTTTCGTATCGTTTAAAACTGCATGCGAGCGCAGTTTTGACGACATTACGACTTTTACAACATTACGACTTTTACGACATTACGACTTTTACGACATTACGATCATTCCTCCACTTTAAGATTTTTCATTTTACAGTGAGCTTTCCCAGTTTTCGCCAGCTTCTATGCTGTGCCCGTTTTTTCCGTGCGACGTATTTTTCCGCACGTAGTATCCCTGTGTTTTTCCCCTGTGTGGCTGCAGGGAAATCTCGTCGTATTTCGTCGCGTAGTGGGCAGGCTTTTTTCGCCCTTACGCATTTATTGTTTTATTTGTGTGCCTTCTCTGGCAATAGTTGTATGCCGTTGGCGGGCTACGTGCCCTCGTAATTACAGTGTTGTTTTTAACCAATTAGCGTAACACGACAGTCGGCAGCATGCATCTTCATGCTGTCGCGTTTTTCATTGCGTCATAATTTTCTGTCCAAAAATATTGTAAAAATTAATTATTTAATTAACGATGTTGGGCTCGGTTGAATTTCCGTGCTGTTGAATTCTGTCCTTGTGCTACACTATACTTAGGAACCTTCAATATTTTCAAGCACCGGAATTCGGTCCCAAAACAAGTTAAATAATAATCTTTTTGAGCCCTCAATTAGGTTTCCGGGGAACTTACATTATTTAGGTACTTAATCTCAAATTGGGGTTAAGTAAGTAAGTTTCATTAGGTGCGCGCAGTAGAGGGCCGGGCTATCTTGATAGGCCGGGTCTTACCCCCGAGTCGCCTTTTGTGCGAGCGCGTGAGCTTTAGCCAGGGATAAGTAAGCAAGTGAACGTAGGTTCGCCTTACGTTTACATTGGAGGTCATTCACGACGACCGGCCGAGCTAACATCGTTTCATTTTCTGCCTAAAATTTTCAAAAAATATTTCCACTTTGCGTAATCATATTGTGTTTGTGTGCATTCTTAACATTTGACTGTTCGTGTGCATTTTTGACTCTATTGTGTTTGTGTGCATATTTTTCTTAGTCGAGATTGGGGTTGTGACATAAAATTTTTGTCCTGATCTTAATCTCAATTTGTCTGTCATGCCAGGCAAAAAACTAGCAGGAAAAATGACCAAAACTGGGAGAAAAACCCCAGATAAGTCGCCTAAGCAGGCTAATACTCCAAAATCATCTAGAAGTGTGTCAAATGACTCAGATTCAGATCATAGCGCCAGTGCACAAAATTGTGCAAGCGCAGACAGCGTTGTGAATACAAATCAAACGCTAGGTGTCCAAACTCAGGACAACAGTGTTGACTCTCCGATAGATAATCAAGTTGCAAACGACGACAATATCACTCTTCGTCAGATTTTGAACGAAACGACGATTCCAAATCCGCAAAGATCGGTTTCCGACACAAATGTGAATCGGATAACCGAAAATGGCAATTCAAATAATCTCTTGAATGCGATGTTCACGCATATGCAAGATTTGGAAAATCGGCTTGAACGTATAGCTGTTGAACATGTGCATGCACAGTTGCAAAATGCAAACTCTGCAAACCCTGATTTGCAACCCGTTGAGTCACAACCGGTTCCCAACGTCACTGCAAACGCGGACCAGCAGCATTTAGCTCGCTTTGCAAATGCTGACTCGGATTCGCGCGTGCAGCTTGCAACGTCAACGCCAGTCCGTCGTTCGTCTATTCCAGTGCTTCCTAATCAGCAAATCGCGTCACGTTTATCGCGTCCTACCGTTTCTGTAAACGCTGAGCAGCAACATTTAGCTCGTTTTGCAAATGTTGAACTGTCTCCGCGAGTACAGATCGTTTCGCCAGCCGTTCAGCCGGCCGCGAACCAAGCTAATCCCGTAAATTCTGAACTACCGCCACTTCATGCGATGCATATTCCGCAGAATCAAATTTTTGTGCCAAATACAGGTGCATCGATCCCGCTGGATCAGAACCCACCTCAGAATCAACAGAACCGAAGAGTTCACTATCCGGATCAAGCTACTGACTCTCCGCCGGAAAGTCCCAGGCGTCATAGATCTTCTTCAAGACGTTCACGGCGTCGACATTGTGACACGTCGTCTGATAGCTCAGAGAATACAGGTATTCGATACCTAGCTGATTCTATGAATAGAGGTCCATTTTTGCAACAAATTCAGTACACGATAGCCAATAAGAAGTTTTTTCAAGGTGAAAAAACAGATATCCGTGGATTTTTTCACGAACTTGAGCGATTAGCAAATGGCTATAGAATTGATGAAAGATCGTGTCTAGATTTGTTGCCATCGTTTTTTGATACCTATACGACTAGATTGTTTCGCTCCCTACCTAACGACGTTCGCGAATCTTATGAACTCACGAAACAAGCATTAATTGCAGAGTTTCGGCCTATCGACTCAGATACATTGTTTGATAGATTTCTTGAGCGAAAACAGCACCCATCAGAGTCTGTGAACGCTTATTTTTTGGCGTTACGCAAAGATCTCATTCGAGCTCAACCAGAAATTCAAGTTGACTCGATAGCGTTTGAGAAAATGCTTCGTCATCAGCTCAGAAAAGGGATGAATCCAGATATCGCGAGAAAAGCTTACAAAAGAGCGCCTGAAGCACCGCTTCAAGATTTTCTTCATGCTGCGCGTTGCATAGAGTTTGCGAACCTACAGTATGCTTCAGCTAAGCAGCCTACGCCGTATTTACCAGCAACTGCCGCTGCAGTATCCAGTAGCGTGTTGCCAAAAAATAATTTTCGGCGTTCAACGTATAGTCAAAATGAGACCCCCCGTCAATCTACGTCTTTTCGTCAAGCGCGTCCAGAGACATCTAATGCTATAGCGCAACGATATTGCGTGTATTGCAAACACATGGGCCACACCAGAGATGAATGTTTTCGGCGTCAGCAAAACAACAACCAAAATTACCGCAACAGTGAAGCTCACAATTCTAGTGAGTACGCGAATCGATACCGTAGTCAATCCAGGCCAATGTTTCAAAACAATTCATCATCGTGGCGATCGAACTACCGTACTCCGTATAATTCTCGTGTGTTTCAAAACTCACAGTATCCATCTACGTCTCAAAATTACGACTCACGTCAAGATTTTTGACGTCCGAGCAATGATTTTTGGCAAAATTACGGTAATCGCCAAAACTACCGTAATCCTTACAGTAACACGCGATACTATGACAATGAAAGAAATATGTTTGCAAATAATCGTTTTGCAGAACATTCTCAGAATTATCGCCAGCCGAATAACGCGTATCGACAATTTCCGCAGCAATCTGTGCGTTCTAACCCCCGGCAGTTACGTATTCGGTATCCTCCACACCCACCGTTACGTTTCCCCCACCGCAACCGACCCAACCGTCATCTAATAACGAAAACATCGTAACTTCGTCTGTCTCGACTTCCGAAAAGTCGGAACAGCTTTTTGCATCTCAAGCATTTCTCGAAGAATATCATCGTTTACAGAAACGTTTAGCAGTCTACGAAAAGCTAAACTCGCAGGTCAAAACTCAGGATGCAGCTAATAAAACCGTTGTTAGCCATGCATCTACGAATTTGCCTACAATCTTAGCAGAAATCAACGGAATAAAGCTCCCTGCGTTAATTGACACAGGATCGCAAGTCACAATGATGACCACAAGCGCTTTTCTGCGTTTAGGTTTCAAATTGCCACCGAAGCAGGCAGCGCATGTTGTTCATGGAATTGGGAAAATGACAGCAACCGTGCGTTTCACCTATATCATGCATATCACAATCGCAGAACAAACCACTCCGGCTGTTGTTTTAGTCATCGATGACTTACCGGAAGATTTGCTTTTAGGCTTCGATTTTTGCAAACAAGCGTTACTTTTTGTCAACACAGTCGAAGATTGTGCTTTTGCCAATGGTTTTCGTGTCGAATTACTATCCGCAAATGACAAAAAGCATTTACGCGTAAACCCTGATGCGCAAACAGCGTGTCCAGTTTGTGCTCGCGTAACTGTTACCGAATCAATTGTCATTCAACCACGTCACGAAGTTGTGACGCCCGGATATGTTTGTTGTGGTCAATTCAACGACGAAATTGCTCTTTTCGAACCTGATAATGATTTCATGCTAAGCAAATCACTGTTCGTTGCACCAGCTATCATCGATACATCAGTCCCTGTTTTCCCGCTTCGCGTCTGTAACACGTCTAAGTCACCTATCACCATAGATATTGGAGAATTCATAGGTTCTTTAACGACTGAAGCTGAAATTGTGTCTCATGTCGCCCTATCAGACGATAGAGCACCCGAACTTTTTGCTTCGATCAACAAAGCCTTAAATGGTTCGGCAATAAATGCTCATCAGCAACAGCAGGTTCGTGATCTGTGCCAGCGTTATTCCTCAATTTTTGCCTTAAAAGGAGAACCCTTAGGCCGAACGCCACTTCTAAAGCATCATATCGATACAGGCGATAGTCCACCTATCACAGGAAAAACATATCGCGTCGAACATTCGCGTCGAAAAGCGATGCAAGCAGTTATCGACGAAATGTTAGCTGATAAAGTGATTCGTCCAACTACAAGCCCATGGGCTAGTCCGTTATTCCTAATCGGTAAAAAGGATGGTTCTTTGCGTCCAGTTGTAGACTATCGTCGCCTAAATGAAGTGACCAAGACCCAAGTGTATCCGTTACCTCAAATCGAAGATTATTTCGATGCTCTCGGATCGGCAGCGTATTTTTCCACGCTAGATCTCAAATCAGGTTATTGGCAAATCCCGTTAGACAAAGAATCACGGGAGAAAACAGCTTTCATTTGCCCCGTCGGTCACTACGAATTCAATGTGTTACCTTTTGGTCTCAAAAATGCGCCAGCAGATTTTCAGCGCTTAATGGAATTAGTTCTAGCAGGACTAAACTGGAACAAATGCCTAGTTTACATCGACGATATCATAGTTTTTTCCCGAACTTTTCCAGAACATCTTCAAGACTTAGAGAAAGTTTTTAAGGCCTTGAGTGACGCAGATTTGCGCATTAAGCCGGACAAATGCCATTTTGCCCACAGCGAAGTGCAATTTTTAGGGCATAGAATTAGTTCTTTTGGGATCGCGCCAGACCCAACGAAAGTTGCAGATGTCAGAAGTTTTCCGACTCCGAAAAATGTGAAAGGCGTACAAAAATTCCTTGGCCTTGTCCATTGGTTCAAAAAGTTCGTAAAAGATCTCGCAAAAGTAGCTAAGCCACTTTTCAATTTATTACGAAAAGATATACCTTTCGTTTGGACTGAAAAGCATCAAGAAGCTTTCGAAAAAATCAAGGATGCTTTCACTTCTCCGCCAATCCTACAATTGCCAAAGTTTGACGATAAACATCAGTTCATATTGACAACTGATGCCAGCAACTATGCTTTAGGTGCGATTCTCACCCAAAAGCATCTGCCGTCGGGTAATCGCTTCATACTCAGCTATGCAAGCCGAGTCTTGAATTCAGCTGAGTGCAATTACGCCACGTCAGAGAAAGAAGCTCTAGCCGTTGTGTGGGCGATTAAATACTATCGTCACTATCTCTACGGTACAGAGTTCGTGGTTGAAACAGACCACCAAGCTTTAACATGGCTAGTAAACGTCAAAGACCCGTCTAGTCGTCTTCGAAGATGGGGACTCAAGCTTCAAGAATACACGTATAAAATTGTGTATGTCCCTGGCGCCTATAATTGTGCCGCTGATTTACTTTCGCGTCATCCCAAATATGATGAAAACGAGCGAAAGTATAAAGCTGAAAGAAAAGCAGTTGTGAACTTAGCTAATCTAGAATCCGAGAAATCCGAGTCGGAAGAGGATGATAATCCGCCCGACATACCTACTACGTCAAAAGCGAATAGAAATGTACCACCGGTATATTATGAAAGAAATATGCTGACAGATGCAGAAAAAGCAGAAATGCTAACGCCAGCTAAACTGTTGGCAGAACAAAGACTTGACCCTGAAATCGTCAAAATCCGCGATTCTCTCGATGATTTTTCCGAGAAGAAGTATCGCGATGAATTTTTCGTCAGTCAAGATCTACTTTTTCGACGTTTTCAACCCAAACGTAGCCCACAAGTCATCTATCAACTCGTCATACCTAAATCTCTACGTCGTTTTATCCTATCAGAATTTCATGACTCAATTTTTGGTGCTCATTTCTCAGCCCGAAAAATTTTGCCCAATATCCAAATGAGATATTGGTGGCCAAGAATGGAAAACGATGTCATTGCATGGTGTAAAAATTGCCATACATGTCTGCAACGTAAGATCTCGTCAATTCCAGCATCGGTACCCCTAAAACCGATTGAAGTCAGTGCTCCTTTTGATCTCATCGCATGTGATTGTCTTCACATGCCAAAATCTATCTCTGGAAATGATCAAGTTGTAGTTTTCATGGACTATTTCACGAAATATGTAGAAGCATTTCCTGTTTCGGACATAAAAGCTACTACGATCGCAAATCTTTTGCTTCGTGAAATCATACCTAGACACGGAGTGCCTAGACGTTTTTTGACAGATCAAGGATCGAATTTTACATCAACGTTAGTTTCTGAAATATGCAAAATATTGCATATCCAGAAAATTTTTACAACACCGTATCATCCCCAATGTGATGGTTTGGTTGAGAGGTATAATCGAACGTTGATTGACTGTTTATCAAAGCTAAGTGCTCGTGACCAATATGATTGGGAACAGTATCTCCCATTTGCGTTGTTTGCTTATCGAGCAACGCCTCAAGCCTCGACGAATTTATCGCCATTTGTCTTACTTTATGGTTGAGAGCCATCTTTTCCGTTAGATATTCAAATCTTGAATGATTTAACCCTTGACCCTGAATCGCCTAACCAAGTTGAAGCGTATTTAGCCAGCCTAGTTCACTCCCTACGTGACTTACATGAGGCTGCAGCCATTAATTTAGCGAAAGCGCGTACGCATCAGAAGCGACAATATGATAAAAATGTTTCCGAAACAACTTTTTCGGTTAACGATATTGTTTATCTGAATAACAAAGCAGTTATTCCTTCGAACCAAGGCAAGCTTGCTCCTAAGCAAGTGGGTCCATATCGTATAACTGAACTGCCAACTTCCGAAACAGCTCGGATTGTCTATGTACACAATCCGCTCGTGACTCATTTAGTTCATCGAAATAGGTTATTGCAATCGCCAAAATTGCCGTTTTCCGATTTAATTTTGGAGAAACGCGCATATATTCCAGGCGATATTGTACTAGTTCAGGTCCCACGTTGTCCCGTCTGCCCTGGGATAGTCATAGATTTCTCAGAATTACCGGCTAGTGAACGCCATAAAAAGGAATGCGTTCCCGTCCGTTTACTAGTTATGTCTAAGTCCAATCATGCGGTTCCCCTAAATAACGTTTACCCTTTTTCAGAACCCTATTTTACTCAACTATGTCCGACAAACCGTCAGAAAACTTGGATAACAACCGTCCAGAGTTCAATTGCAACGGCCATACGCCGTCCAATGTCACAGAATTCCTCATAGCCTTGCATGCGGCAGCTGCACGCTTGCAGCTACGCTCAGGACCTACGGGTCAAGAGTCTCCACATATTGGGCGTGCCGGCTTCATTGCCGATATAGCGCCTGTAAGCCCGCGTGCTGAACCTCAGCGTTATTGTCGCATCATGGCTCAACGTCATTGGTATTTTGAGCATTTTGGCAGAGCGCCACTGACTGCGCCATATGTCCCAGCCAGCAATATCCGTATAGTCTTCGTAGATTTGCCCGCACAGTCATATGCGGCCATTGTCGCTATTCTTGCGCCGATGAACGCCTTAAATGGTCGTTTTCTTTTCGGCTTCGACTCAGAGTTTGTTAATGATCGCGTTTTTCTGCCATATTCCCAATGGGATGATCAATATCGGGCCATAAGGGCCACGCATCACGATTCAAACGGTCCATTTGTCCGTTTCATCCAAATCGCGACAGTTCGCGGTCAAGTTTTTGTGTGGGACGTCGCACAGTTCCCACTTCCGCCTTTTGGCCTACATGAGTTGCTCACCATTCGACTATCAGATGTCGCCTTTGCTTGCCACGGATCAGATAATGACCGCATTGCATATTTTCATGTGTATGCGACACGTCTTTTTGCTTGGGAACACTATCAGCAAAGTCGCCGTCAGCGTCAGAGGCATCGCGAGTTATTCGAACGCAACGTGTTCGAGGCTCAAATAATTGATACTCTTCCGCTCGCCAATAATTTCACGAGAACTGTGGCAACCACTCCGGGAAATCATCGTCTTCAAACGCTTTTACAGTATATGTTCAATCTACAAATTCGTCGGTCAGCCAGAACGGCAGTAGGTCAAGCTTGGAATCGAGCTCCGTTGCCAGATCATATGGTTCGATATCTAATCACCGATCCACTCGGTGCTCTGGATCTGTATCTTTTGATAGTGCGTCATGCAGTTGATCGCTCATATATCGCTCTAACGGCTCCGACCAATAGAGAGCGATTCGCCGGAGATGAAATGTCCGGAAATCAGAAAGTCGAAAAGGATCGAAAGTTTGATATGCCTTTGGCTCAAGCCGGCTCAATGCCTGCGAAATCTAAAGCAGAGCTCGCCAAGAGAATCAAACGCAGAGATATTGCGGAACAGAAAAAGAAAGAAAAGGCTGAAGAATTCAAAAAGGGAAAACGTGATCGTAGACATTCTAACTCTAGCTTCGATGAGAGCGCAGAGGAATATGACGATGATGATAACGAATCAGACATCAAAATGGTGCAACCAGCTTTCACGTTAGCACCAGAAGCGTCGCAAGAATCGACTGCATCCTCGTCTCAAGCTCCTTTTGTCTCTGCACCTCCGTCTACCGATGATGATCAGCGCACAAGTGCGCCAACTTCCGTCTCACGGCCAGATACAGAGCCGAAATATCCTGATAAAGTCTACGAAAATGAAGAAGAAGCCCTCGACTATGATGAAGAAGTTTTTGAAGTCGTCGACAAAGCTTCCGGAAGTCCAAGTGAAGATGTAGCGGAACCTCCGCAAACATCTCAGCCAGCAATCACGGCTGAAGAAGAAATGATGATGCAAGATCAGCCGACTTGCAGTTACAAATATCTGATCGTTCCGGAAGGCAAAACGAAAGAAAAAAGCGATCATATTCGAAAATTGGAAGACGAATTTGCTCAAGCCGTCCACGAAAGATTTTTCAAAGATCTAGAGGTTGTGGACGAATATCACGAAGAACCAAAGGAACGTGCGCCACTGTCGCTTACTAAGCAACAAGCGCAAGAATTCGCCCAAAAACGAGATTTCCTTGTGAGCCAGGAAGCTGAACATGCCTATCGGATGTACACAGAAGATTTTTGAGCTCATCTTGTCAATCTTTTGGGACAAGAATTTGCTAATCCGCTGATCGAAACTCTAATTGCGAAGGCAAACGAATATATCGAACATATTTCGACTAGTTTCAACAATGTATATCAGGCCAACGAGCAACAATCATTGCCTAGAGTTGTTTTTAGCGGTCAACAATCCGCGCAAAATATGTCAATCAAAATTTGACCGGCCTTGCCAATCCCGTTTCTCAGCGAATTTACGCAACATCCGCGTCCTTTCTACAACGATTCAACTTTTCGTCTAACTCGATTCTACGTCACGACCGGTTCAATGGTCTATGAAGTTGGCTTAGAGTTCGTAGCCAATCATCCAAGGTTGCTAGAACCACCTCAAATCGTGCGTCGAGCCAACTACACAATTCCGTCGGAATTCTTTCCGCATCGTCTTACGCCTGCGCCCGACATTCATGCTCCTTTGGCGTTAACAATTCGCCAAATGGCTGATATCTTCAGTTCAATGAACGAATTTTTCGAAGAATACAAGTCGACTTTTCGTTTCATTCCATCTTTTCAATCAACGACTTTCATGTCAGCGCCACTACTTCTTCAATTTCTCGACAATTGGTTTTTAAGATTCCTATTTTGGTATCGAGAACCTCAAATTGCTTGGCGCATGGTCGAACAGATCCGACGTATGCTTAGATCAATTTTTGTGGAGAGAGCTTTCAATCCGTTTCCAAAAGAAGTTTTTGTCGAGTTTCCTGAAATTATTGAGACAACCACTGACTTATTTACCGCGCATAAGCGAATCCAGTTAATTTGATCGCGCACGGATCCGCCAATCACGTGTCCACTTGTTTTTCCACGCTATGCCGCTCGCCAACAAATTCAAGGTTACTTGGATATAACTCTGCCAGGCCAATTAGAAGAAATTTGCAACCGCCAAAGCAACCGCGACGCGTCTGCAACTCGTACAGACGAGCCGCCCACTAAATTGCGTTGATCTACCGTCAATTTATCTATTGAAGGTCAAATCGCCTTACGCCGTCGTTGCATGGAACAAGAGCGACGCGACCGTAGGTCCACGCAGGCTATTGAGGAAACGCCACAATCATTCCATATTTGCCGTACTACCGATTTTGCTATTACCTCTACAGTTCATCAGCCGAACGTTTCGTCGCAACCTACCAAACGCCTTACATCGCGTCAACGTCATTATAATTGTGTCGAACGTAGTTGCCAATTACGCCGCGCCGCTAGAGTCAAACGATCGGCTTCACAAGCTTCTGCTCAACCGGCGGCCCAACCATCTGCTTTGGGCCGTCGCAGTCCACGTCCATCGCGTTTAGACAATCATCGCCGTCACGATTCCGCTGCGCCGTATCGTCCAGCTCTGATGACAGTTTCTGTGCCACGCGTTATGGTTACGCAATTGCAGGATCGTTATCCTGTCCAGCAGCAAGTCGCCGCGCCGCATTTTACGCCTATTCCGTCACGTGGAAACAACCGCGCTCATTCTACGTCGCGCATTATGCCAGATTATTTGCGCACGACTGACGGTCGTCGTACCGCTCAGTCGTATTTGCCTCGCGATCAATTGGATCGCCGCACTTGATTATTTGCTCATCATTTGCTTTCGCTGTGCCAGGACGACGTACCAACCGCCAGCAGTTTGTATATTTTTGTTTAATTCGTTTTAATTCGTTTTTTCCATAAATTTTTTGTTTACTAGTTAATTTTCCTGCAGCCACTTTTCCCAAAATTTTTTCTCTCCACCTTAGGACCTTTTTCTTTTTCTCACTATCTTTTTACATATCTCTGTTATTCATTATTTCCATGTATATTTTTCTTTCGCTGTATACTTTTCTGATTTTTTCCCAAAAAACATTTGTTATTTCACTGTATTTGTCTGTCTTTGATTCATTTATTGTCCTTGTCCATATGTGTTCTCAATTTGTCCATAATTTAAGCCTTTTGTACTCAATACTAATTAAGCCGAGTGACCTGCCCTCCTATCATAAATTACTTTTTCAATCAAAATTCTCCGGGTCCTGGGCAAACAGTCTATTCCGTACGTTGCACAAAACCACATTGTCAACGCGTCGTCGATGCACCGTTTTTTGTCTCCCGCTGCTCAATTGTTTGACGTAGCCGTACGTCATCCCGTACATTTTCATGCATACGTTTCGTGCATAAAAATGTGTCAGCATCTCGCTTCGATCTGCTGACACGAATCGATAATCGCCTGACTCCACGCTGTGGCCGTCTTTGCGCAAAAAGTTTGCGCACAAACGTTTTTGCGCATAAAAATTTGCACTGCGTGCAAATTTTTCTCGATACCTGGGGAGTGTAGAGATGGCTCTACACCGCATTTTCGTTGCGTTGGTTCAACGCGAAATTCCATTCGTTTTGTGCTATTTTGTACATACATGCCGATGACTGTTTGCCCTAGATGCTCAATTTTGTGCTTAATTTCCATTTGCACGTACGCGACCACTCAGCGTAACGCTTTAGTGTGTCGCCCGGGACCACCTTCCTTCTTAAAATTATCATATCTTCATTTCCTTTCCCACACATATTTTCAATAAAAATCCGGGATAGGAAAATGGGCACTCGGGCTTAATGCGACTTGAGTACGAATTGGTATGTGTGCTATCATATCATACGTGTGTTAAAACTCCATATGTGTGTGTCTCATATTCGTGTCTATTTCGTTTGTACATTCTTTACCGTAAGCTTTGCCCATAGGCCTATTGTTATTCTCGTAGATCCATTCCGCGTTTCTTTGTCCGCGTTTGATACGCCTCTTTTTTGTATCGTTTAAAACTGCGTGCGAGCGCAGTTTTGACGACATTACGACTTTACGACATTACATTCCTCCACTTTAAGATTTTTCATTTTACAGTGAGCTTTCCCAGTTTTTCGCCAGCTTCTATGCTGTGCCCGTTTTTTCCGTGCGACGTATTTTTCCGCACATAGTATCCCTGTGTTTTTTCCCCTGTGTGGCTGCAGGGAAATCTCGTCGTATTTCGTCGCATAGTGGGCAGGCTTTTTTCGCCCTTACGCATTTATTGTTTTATTTGTGTGCCTTCACGGCAATAGTTGTATGCCGTTGGCGGGCTACGTGCCCTCGTAATTATAGTGTTGATTTTAACCAATTAGCGTAACACGACAGTCGGCAGCATGCATCTTCATGCTGTCGCGTTTTTCATTGCGTCATAA
Organism: Mermis nigrescens; assembly: GCA_036768485.1. Classification (NCBI taxonomy): domain Eukaryota; kingdom Metazoa; phylum Nematoda; class Enoplea; order Mermithida; family Mermithidae; genus Mermis; species Mermis nigrescens. The sequence continues at coordinate 6,530,206 of JAVLUZ010000160.1, forward strand.
TTTTCTGTCCAAAAATATTGTAAAAATTAATTATTTAATCAACGATGATTGGGCTCGGTTGAATTTCCGTGCTGTTGAATTCTGTCCTTGTGCTACACTATACTTAGGAACCTTCAATATTTTCAAGCACCGGAATTTGGTCCCAAAACAAGTTAAATAATAATCTTTTTGAGCCCTCAATTAGGTTTCCGGGGAACTTACATTATTTAGGTACTTAATCTCAAATTGGGGTTAAGTAAGTAAGTTTCATTAGGTGCGCGCAGTAGAGGGCCGGGCTATCTTGATAGGCCGGGTCTTACCCCCGAGTCGCCTTTTGTGCGAGCGCGTGAGCTTTAGCTAGGGATAAGTAAGCAAGTGAACATAGGTTCGCCTTACGTTTACACACATAGCTTCGTGCATGAACTCTAAGAATTTTCATCAACAGTAAACCGAGGGTTACGATAATTATATATCAGATCGATGCTATAATCACAATCTGTCAGTTTTGTGCACTAAGGACTATGGTCTGTTTCATTTAACTTTGAGGTTTTTGAAAAAATTCAAAGTGATTAGAGAAGTGTTTTAAAATAATGAAATTTGTAAGTGCAGTGCACATACACACTCATCGAACTCATGCGCTATTTCCCGACAGCTCGTTTCGCTGCTCGGATGAGCTATTTATAGCTTTTGCACCTTTTTTGCGCTTTAACCCGTCGAGATGACGTTTCATCTCCGGGATAAATAACGCAATTTCTTGAGTAATTGAGCATCTGGTTCGGCTCGCGAAAGCGACCGAACACTGCGTAGTGGCGGATCTTCGGATCTGCCCAGTCTTTAGGCTTCTCAATTGCAAATTAATATGATATCCTACAGTCTGTCGAGTTACTTGGAGACGCATGCCAGTGTTATGCCGCATTACTGCATCAAAAGTTTGAACAGCTTTTGTAGCCTAATTCTTGTGGAAAAATTTCAAAGAAAACCGCAAAGTTAAATGAAAGAGACTGTAATTCCATTTGCTACTTGCGTTGATTTATATAAAAATCTTAGGTAGCGCGTTAGCGCGTACCTATAATATACTTGGGTACCCCCAACACCTGTGCACCCCCTACAGCTATAACGGGACACTTCTGGAAGGTGCGGTTTTTTTTAAAAGAAAGATAATAAAAAAATTCGCTGCCCGTGTTTTTTTGTTTTTCTTGAAACTCAAAACTGACTGTGTAAAGAAGGTGTAAAGTTTTTGTGTAACGTTATAACATAGGACAAATTTTGGGACCTTTTTACTGCGGCATGTGGACAACTGAGTATTGATGACTCGAAGGACTGAACAGGATAGGATAATAGAGAGATGAATTCTACAGATGACACTTTTTTTGTTTTTTGAAATTCGCATTAGTTATCGAATGGCAGTGTAAAGAGTGCGAAAATCTGGGGGTGAAAAAGCACTTTTTGGTCGAGTTTTCAACCTGCCTATGTCCGATACTAACTCCGGTTATGAGTTTTTTAAAATGTTTTCTGACAGAAATGTAGAGCGGATCAAGGGCTACATTCTGCATATAAGCAAAGTCTTCTATGCTCTATGGTGAGTTAGATCCTGGGGTTTAAAGTTTACACTCTAGTGGATGGTGTAAAAAAACGGATTTTAACTAAGATTTCTCTGCCAAATTTTTCCGCTTATGAGTCAGTGTAAATCGAAGACAGCATTAATAAAGTGCCTCTCAGGGGCTAAACATCGCAGCAAACCGCATTTAAAAAAACGCAATATTGAGTTATTTATGGGGGTGTAAAGTTCGAAATCAGAGGTAAAAAATGGGCGAAAAAACACGTTTTTTCCGAAGTTTGATTGATAAATCATACCAAATAATTTTTGCAACAGAATTTTGGCACACAGGAATGTACTACGATTTAAAAGCTACAAATTGTACCAAACCGAATTTCTTTAAACTCAATGGGGAGTTCGGTACGGAATTTTAAAGTTTACAGTGTTCTAAATGATGGAAAATACGTTTTTGTTGCGTTTTTTGTTCGCCACTTTCTCCGTCCAGAAGTCGGGATAAGTCTAATAGAATAAAAATAAAGTGCTTTATATCGGGTGCATGTCAAAGCAAATTGTCTATACATTAATATTTAGCGAGTGTAAAGTCAAAAATTTGGAGTTTAAAATGCGTTTCTGTCTTGTTTTTTCTGCCTGCTTCTCCGGTTACGAGTCAGGGACACGTTTATCAAGTCTAGAAATGGACCAGGAACCAAATTTGTTATGCCAGTCTGGCGCATATGTTTACACTCTACGGTGTTGTAAAGTAGTTTACACCAATTGTTAGTTTGCCCATAGAACATTATGTAGACTTAATTTTTTCATAAATATTAATCGTAATATCGGAACAATATCAAAATTACGAATCTGACTAAAATGTTCTTTACACTAGGTGTTTACATGAAGTTTACACTACATATGTATTTATGTTCGTTTTTAAGCATTCCAGAAACCTAATCTTTTCCTGGAGTCTAAAAGTTTTCAAAGGATCAAATGTGAGACGTCACGTAGGCGCGTTTGTTTACATACAACAGTGATGTAAAGTAGTTTACACTCATTGTTTATATGTCCTCAGACCATTGTAGAGACATAATTTTTTATGAATGTTGATCATAATATCCGAGTAATTTTTTACACTGCATGTTAGCCTTTGTTCTAGAGCATTGCAAAAACCGAAATTTTTTCCTGAGATATAAAAATTTACAGGGAATGAAATATATACGTCAGTTGGACGCGCTTGCTTACACTCAGCAGTATTGCAAAGTGGTTTAAACCTTATGTTTATTGTCTTTAAAACATTATGGAGACTCATTTTTCCATAAATGTTGAAAGTAATATCGGAGCAATATCAAAATTACGAATCCGACTAAAATATTCTTCACGCTATGTGTTTGTGTAAAGTTTACATTACGTGTTAACCTTAATTCGATAGACTTGCAGAGACTTTGTAACTGAAGTCAAGAAATTTTCAAGGATTCATATGTGAGACATCAATTAAGTGAGTTTGTTTACCCTCAAAAGTAATCTAAAGTGATTTAAAAATTATGTTCAAGTGTCCTTAGATCATTGAAGAGATGTAATTTTGTCTTAAATGGGTTGCATTAAAGTTAAATCCTTCTTAGCCGTGTTTATAATATGTTTCACAAAATCTTGCACATGGAGAGCTATCGTTTAATTGATGTAAATTGCCTGCAAAAGTGGTTTAAAATGAACCAGCAATCACACTACTGTGAACAGAAGTCGACAAAGATATGCAGCTTTATTGTAATCATGTACATTAATAAGCCGTAAACTGTTAGTATTCTCTACACCTAGTAGTTGTGTAAAGTTTGCACTATTCATTTGTTGTTAATATGTAGTCTATACTACAAATTTATTTTACTACCAAATCAAAGCGTTAGTGTTCCTTACATTTGATATTTGCGTGAAGTTTTTGAATTTTTGCCGGAAAACTTTGTCTTCTAATTTACCAACATCCCGCCTTTTCCATTTTCTTAAAGTTTAAAATCTTTTATAATTCTCTTAATAATTTAATGGTAGGTTTTAACTTTAAGTTTCTCTTGGTTTACAACTCTCGCTTAGCAAGCTCATTTTTCAAAACTTTTTCATAGTGATCAGATTAGTCGCGTTTAGTTTGGAATTGGTGGACGGTCGTTATTTTATTACTCGGCTTAAATAAACCAAGTGACTATCTTTTGATTATTTTCTTTATCGCATATTCAAACACCCAATTTTCAATTTGAAAATTGACTTAATTTTCAATTTGAAAATTGATCCAATTTTCAATTTGAAAATTGAAAATTGGGTGTTTTCAATTTCAAAAGTCACAACACATTGTGCTTGTGTATTGATTGAGTGAGGATTTGCAATGTGAATTCGTTGGTTAAATATTTGTGCTTGATTATAAGTGAACTGCACATTAAGAAGAAATAACTTAATGGAGTTTTATAATAAAGTGCCTCACAGGGGCTAAACATCGCAGCAAACCGCATTTAAAAAACGCAATATTGAGTTATTTATGGGGGTGTAAAGTTCGAAATCAGAGGTAAAAATGGGCTAAAAAACACGTTTTTTCCGAAGTTTGATTGATAAATCATGCCAAATAATTTTTGCAACAGAATTTTGGGCACACAGGAATGTACTACGATTTAAAAGCTACAAATTGTACCAAACCGAATTTCTTTAAACTCAATGGGGAGTTCGGTACGGAATTTTAAAGTTTACAGTGTTCTAAATGATGGAAAATACGTTTTTGTTGCGTTTTTTGTTCGCCACTTTCTCCGTCCAGAAGTCGGGATAAGTCTAATAGAATAAAAATAAAGTGCTTTATATCGGGTGCATGTCAAAGCAAATTGTCTATACATTAATATTTAGCGAGTGTAAAGTCAAAAATTTGGAGTTTTAAATGCGTTTCTGTCTTGTTTTTTCTGCCTGCTTCTCCGGTTACGAGTCAGGGACACGTTTATCAAGTCTAGAAATGGACCAGGAATCAAATTTGATATGCCAGTCTGGCGCATATGTTTACACTCTACGGTGTTGTAAAGTAGTTTACACCAATTGTTAGTTTGCCCATAGAACATTATGTAGACTTAATTTTTTCATAAATATTAATCGTAATATCGAACAATATCAAAATTACGAATCTGACTAAAATCTTCTTTACACTAGGTGTTTACATGAAGTTTACACTACATATATATTTATCTTCGTTTTTGAGCATTCCTGAAACCTAATTTTTTCTTGGAGCCTAGAAGTTTTCAAAGGATCAAATGTGAGACGTCACGTAGGCGCGTTTGTTTACATCCAACAGTGATGTAAAGTAGTTTACATTCATTGTTTATATGTCCTCAGACCATTGTAGAGACATAATTTTTTCATGAATGTTGATCATAATATCCGAGTAATTTTTGACACTGCATGTTAGCCTTTGTTCTAGAGCATTGCAAAAATCGAAATTTTTTCCTGAGATATAAAAATTTACAGGGAATGAAATATATACGTCAATTGGGCGCGCTTGCTTACACTCAGCAGTATTGCAAAGTGGTTTAAACCTAATGTTTATTGTCTTTAAAACATTATGGAGACTCATTTTTCCATAAATGCTGAAAGAAATATCGGAGCAATATCAAAATTACGAATCCGACTAAAATATTCTTTACGCTATGTGTTTGTGTAAAGTTTACGTTACGTGTTAACCCTAATTCGATAGACTTGCAGAGACTTTGTAACTGAAGTCAAGAAATTTTCAAGGATTCATATGTGAGACATCAATTAAGTGAGTTTGTTTACCCTCAAAAGTAATCTAAAGTGATTTAAAAATTATGTTCAAGTGTCCTTAGATCATTGAAGAGATGTAATTTTGTCTTAAATGGGTTGCATTAAAGTTAAATCTTTCTTAGCCGTGTTTATAATATGTTTCACAAAATCTTGCACATGGAGAGCTATCGTTTAATTGATGTAAATTGCCTGCAAGAGTGGTTTAAAATGAACCAGCGATCACACTACTGTGCACAGAAGTCGACAAAGATATACAGCTTTATTGTAATCATGTACATTAATAAGCCGTAAACTGTTAGTATTCTCTACACCTAGTAGTTGTGTAAAGTTTGCACTATTCATTTGTTGTTAATATGTAGTCTATACTACAAATTTATTTTACTACCAAATCAAAGCGTTAGTGTTCTTTACATTTGATATTTGCGTGAAGTTTTTGAATTTTTGCCGAAAATCTTTGCCTTCTAATTTACCAACATCCCGCCTTTTCCATTTTCTTGAAGTTTAAAATCTTTTATAATTCTCTCATAATTTAATGGTAGGTTTTAACTTTAAGTTTCTCTTTGGTTTGCAACTCTCGCTTAGCAAGCTCATTTTTCAAAACTTTTTCATAGTGATCAGATTAGTTGCGTTTAGTTTGGAATTGGTGGACGGTCGTTATTTTATTACTCGGCTTAAATAAACCAAGTGACTATCTTTTGATTATTTTCTTTCATCGCAAATTCAAACACCCAATTTTCAATTTGAAAATTGACCCAATTTTCAATTTGAAAATTGATCCAATTTTCAATTTGAAAATTGAAAATTGGGTGTTTTCAATTTCAAAAGTCACAACACATTGTGCTTGTGTATTGATTGAGTGAGGATTTGCAATGTGAATTCGTTGGTTAAATTTTTGTGCTTGATTATAAGTGAACTGCACATTAAGAAGAAATAACTTAATGCAGTTTTAATTTGAAAATGGATGGTGTCAATAAGGTTGTCTTGTTTAAAAAGGATAATGCTGATGTTAAGAACAATATTGTTTTCCGCGTTCTTGACTGTTGTCATTATTGTGGCATGTTACTGATTGTGTTTACTATTTGAAAATGGATGGTGTCAATAAGGTTGTCTTGTTTAAAAAGTATAATGCTGATGTTAAGAACAATATTGTTTTCCGCGTTCTCGGACTGTTGTCATTATTGTGGCATGTTACTGATTGTGTTTACTGACTGATGTACTGAAATCACGCTAATTAAAAGTAGAGTACTAGCAAAGAAAAAATGCTCCGATGGAACAAAAAAGATGAATATACTTGGAATTGTGGATTATTATGGATGTAAAAGGAGGGGACTAGGAAAAATCTACCTAAAGTCGGAAAATCTGCTAAAAATCACACTTTCTCTAAGCAACGCAAAAATCGATGTATATTCTGCGGCTCTCTAAAAAAGTGTCTTTTTTGAATAATGTTCAAAGTTACAGATAAGAGTGTATAAATGAAATCTATCAAGGTTACTTTTTTCAATTGCTGGCACCTGATTGATAGAAAACTAAGAGGTATTGTATTTAAAGTTGTTTTATTTTGTTGTGAGCATTATAGCAAGCAAAGCAGGAGCCGATTGATTAGTGCACACAATCGTTTCGGGCATGCTAGTGTATCTACATTTAGTCTGTTTCAAGTCAACTTACGCGTTTCCTACTGTTTTAAACCAACCATATCTTCAATTGTCTTCGATGTTTGCTATTTCATTCAATTGGCTTGGAAGACTGTTAGTTTACTTAATATCATTTCCCATAGCTACTGCATAGCTAACGTGCTGCTGTTTCAATCATTGTTATGGTTGAATATTTATTTTAATCTGTTGGCCGCAGAATATACATCGATTTTTTGCGTTGCTTAGAGAAAGTGTGATTTTTTAGCAGATTTTCCGACTTTAGGTAGATTTTTCATAGTCCCCTCCTTTTACATCCATAATAATCCACAATTCCAAGTATATTCATCCTTTTTGTTCCATCGGAGCATTTTTCTTTGCTAATATGATACCTATATGAAAAGTGGTTAACCTTGTTTTGTTGATAAACAGGGTATTTCATGAAACTTAATAAATTGTTGAGGTCAAAATAAGATTTATTACTGTACTGCCTGCACTATGTATCAAGTCTGTCTGACTGGATCAGCTGGCAAGATTGCCAAGCTGGGGTTTTTCTTCGAGGCCGTAGGCATTTTTTAGCGATTGAGATTTTTTTGCATTTATGCTTAACTATTGGTTAGGGTTGTTTGGGTGATTTGTGGTGAAATTGGGGTTTTTTTTGACACGAGCACATACAAATACAATACAAATATTTTATTTTCGTCGCACAAAAAAAGAACACAATAAGAAAAGAAATATTAATATACAATGAATACAATTATAATAAACATTCGACATGAATCATCATACAAAATCACAGATTCTAAAAGCAAGAAATTATTAATTAAAGTACATTTATACGAGATTAGTGCAAAAGACGAAGGTAGGGCTAAATAAATTATGCACTTAGAACACGCCCCCTAGCAAATACCCCGTTAGATCAACTTTTTTCAATTTTTCACGGAGGGAAGCAACACTAGGAGATCTTACAACAGCTTCAGGGAGAGAATTCCATACGTGAATCCACCTATTGGATAAATCATACCCACGAACATCAAGCCGAAAAGGAGTGCATTCACATTTCATTGAATTTTGAGCACGCGTGCTGTTTTCACAAAAAGTAAAAAAGTCGGCTTGCTGCAAAACGCATCTACCACTCAATATCTGATACATCATACACAGATCACTACGCAATCTGCGAATCTCCAGGCTATCCAATTCTAAGGAACTGAGTCTTTCAGCATAAGAAAGTCCCTGAAATCCAATAATTTTACGTGTAAATTTCCTTTGAACATTTTCGATCATTGAAACATGGGTCTTACGGTATGGATTCCAAACAGTGCTACAATACTCAAGAAGCGGTCTGACGTAAACAGTAAAAGCCCTAGACATATTTAGTTTATTTTTAGAAGCAAATGATTTCGATATTAGCATAGCCCTAGCATAAGCTCTACGCGTTATATCATTATAGTGGAAATTAAAATCAAGTTTACTTGATACGTAAACACCCAAATCCTTTACAGAATTTACACTCTGTTCTACAGTCAGGTCAGAAATTCTATAAGAATGCTTGGGATTTCCAAAACCTAGATATAACGCGTAGCATTTTTCAGTAGCAATTTTTAACTGCTAATCCTTGGACCAGACTACGAGTTTAGCGATATAATCTTGAAGTTAGGTGTGATTGCTAGATAAATTATAAAGCTTGATTTTTGCTAGTCAAAGCAGATTTCTACCATGCCCGTAGCCAGGATTTCTACCAGGGGGGCTGCTCACGGACCTAATATATAAAGCAGTGACGCTTAAAATAGTATACTTGACGCAGTAATAATCAGGCATACGTGTATTACATAATATTTTATTGACTAAAGCAATGCAACACGTCTGCTTTGACTAGCAAAAATCTCAATGACTTCTTCTGTATCAATTTTTCCAGCTTCATCAAAATGAATGGCCAATATGGCCAAGTTAGATAGCCGATCTGTAGTCATGCTTTGCCTGTTGTCGGTAAAAATACGACCCAATGCACTAACGCAAGAGCTATATCCAGGTTCGATATGCTGGGAAACTTAAGCTCAGATGGAAGTGGCTCTAGGCTTAAGCAAGGCAACTGAGCGCGCTGAGGCAAGTCCTGGGCTAGACGATCTGACTAAAATACAGAGTAGGGACACATCGTAAATTTACAAGTTTTTCAGGCTGAGAGGAAGGCTTTTGAGAAAACATGTAAGCTTGTAAGCCAACACTAGCGGGTCTGTGATAACAGTACCACAGAACTAGATCAATAGCATTAGCCTAATACAATATAAATACTCGTATAAGAGCTGCTGTAATACGATTATTTTCATGTTTAGGCTTAGGCAAGGCATGCCATATCTGGCAAACATAAAAGCTTGTGAATCTACACAAGCGTAGTCCAAACATGATTGCACGTTTATACCTAACCAATAAATAAAGCTGTCTGCCATAAAGGCTCCCATACAAGTTCTGACTCACGAGCTCAATGTATAGCATACTTAGGCGAGTTGAATTTCAAATGTGTTTCCGCGCCTTATGAATTGTACGTTTCGGTTAAAAACCATCCAAAAAGCTTGTTTCGCAAATAATTCCAACGTGCCCTTACTCTGTGTTCCAGACGAAGTTTCTTGACTACTATGTTCGTCCTCATCCTGCGGCACACTGGCGATGGGAACATTCTCCGATTCAGTGCATTCCACGTTGTTGGTAGAAGGCTCAGATACCCTCAATATCCGCTTCTCTAAGGAAATAAATCCGAACGATTCCAGGCCGCGCTTCATTTGCTAAAGATAGATTCAATTAACATACCAGCATCAACAAATATGCAGTGCGCGTGTTAAACTTGTCATATCAGAATTTAGGACTCAGAAGTCGGTTCTGACTTCTGAGTAGGAGTGAGAGACCAATTTTACATTATCTTTAGTTTTTACTGCTTTGTTGAAAAGCACTGCTCGTTTAAAAATTCCTGCGAGAAAATCTTCAGGCTTTAGCTAGAAAGAACGACTGAAAAAACCTCATTGGTCTGAAAAGGACGCCATAAAATGGGGAAAAAACATGGTTATTGGTTATCATTTCAAATCTGCAAAAACAATCAAACATAAAATACAGTATTTAGGCACTCAGTCCACACAAGCTGAACAGCTATATATTCTACCTGCTATTGTTAAAAGTCTTTTCGATGATTTCATGCCAATTCTGTGTATAAAAATCGTGCTACGAATGTCTAAAAAATTAGACTTTTTTTCCAGGGGGCTGCAGCCCCCTGCCCCCCCTTCCCTACGGGCCTGCACGAGCACTTGCATAGGCGTAGCCAGGATTTTCGCCAGGGGGGATTCCAAAAAAATTTTTTTCGTTTAAAAAAAACGCGTAAAAACGCGCGGGGCCGGAAATAACGTGTTTTTTGGGCTTTTCACATCATCCTGCACGAATTAAGCCATTAGAAAATTAAATTTTCTCAAAAATGTTTTCATGTTTTTGAAATGAAATGAATGAAATAATTTATTATTACTGAAACGCGACAATTATGAAAGATGTAAAAGAGTAATAAAACGTACGGTCAATAGAATAAAAGCGTACAGCAAAAGGCGATGAGCGAGTCATGAAAATGACGATTGAAGCCCGCCCTAGACATTGGTGTAGCTGGTTCACATATGTATTAAGATAGCCACGTTGTAGGTACGTATACAGCAAAGAGTATCCGGTGAAAGCTGCCACCTAACTGGTTTGATTTGAGTCAAGTCGAAGACAAATAAGGCAGTCATCAGATTTTTCCAGTAGATTCATGTGACTGACCAAAATGTTGGTGCCAGCGTTTAAAATAAGCCTAAGTAATGGGATGCAACTCGCGTCGCTCGCTTCGCTTGCTCCGCTCGTCGCATCCCATTACTCAGGCTTATTTGAAACGCTGGCACCAACATTTTGGTCAGTCCATGATACTAAGCCTAAGCCTAATCAGCTGGTAAACCAGCAAAACATCACAAATACCTTGCAATCTTTATCGAAATTAACCAGCGTTAGTCGATTGGTTTTGTTTCTGGACTTTAGAGCAAGGGGTCCACGTTTCGAATCCGACTGCCAGCAACTTTTCCTCGTTTCCTCATATGCTATTGACCGCACACATACACCCTTATAATATGACTATGTAAATACATATGTGAACCAGCTACACGAATGCCCCGCCCTATAATAAATTTGGATAAGTCGACATCAATTAATCTAGATTTGAATATATTTAAGTTAGGGGAAGAGACTACAAAATCAGGTAGGTGATTCGAAACAGAGATATACTTATAGAAAAAGTCAAATTTTTGTAAATTAGAACGGACAAGAGGAATAACTAGCTTGAAACAATTTGTGCAGCGAGTAGTATTTTGATTAAGCACAAAAAAATCTTTCATCATGGAAAGACAAGATTTTTGACTAATAATTCGATACATCATACTTTAGCAAATATGAAGGCGACGTAATTCTAATTGACACAAGTTAAGTTGGTTAAGGCATTCGTCGTAAGAAAGAGGGCTATGATATCCAACTATGTATTTAGTAAATTTACACTGAAGAGCCTCCAGCCTGTTGATATCACTAATATAAGAGGGGTTCCATAAAGCACAGGAATATTCAAGGATCGTTCTGACGTAAACAATGAAGGCCTTTATGAGATTATTCTTATCACGCGAAAAGAAGGATTTTCTAATTAAGATAGATCTCAAGAAAGCTTTCTTGATAATACTGTTGTAATGTTCCTTAAATTTCACGTTGTGCGAAAAATGCTTCTTATGCGCACGAAGCGCTAATTTTTTAATTTTCCGCCAATAAAATGGTAGAAACTGCCAAATAATAGAATAAACCGGCGCAAAGCACCGAATTTTTCGATTTTTCATCGCAAAACAGCATCACGCAACCATATTGCTCACTTTTGAAAATGTAAAACATTTTCCCCAGGGGGGATTCCCCTCTTCCCCCACTGGCTACGCCAGTGAGCACTTGGCAACCCTGTCAGCTGGCTGGCTAGTGGCTGACTCGATCTCGGCCGAGCCAACCAGGCCATCGGTTTTTCCACATTCAGGGGTTTTGTGAAACAAAATTTCAAGATGTGAAAAAAATTTGGGCTTGGTTTCACATTGTGGAAAATTTTTGTAATGCAAAAATGCGTTCTAGTTGGGTAAAATTCCAAAATTTTCCGGCGCGAAGGATGGAGTTATTTTTAAATTTTTTTATTGATGTTCGCGCCACGCCGATTGCAGCACTTTTATCGATAATCTGCTCTAAAACTTCAGTATAATTAAAAATCCTCATCTATTGAAAAGCTTTGATCAATTTTTGCAATGCAAAAATGCGTGCTAGATAGCCAAAATGGGCAGTAATTATTTGCAGTCAACTGCAGGTAATATAGCATACAATGTAAAATTATATGCAGTCAAAAACCAGCAGCCTAGACTGCAGGTAATATATCACACTACCTAAAATTATATGCAGTCAAAAACCAGCGGCCTGGACTTCAGGTAACACAGCACACAATGTGATGCAGTCAAGTTGAAGAATGCATATTGATATGGCAAGCTGGCGCTTATCTCGCATTTTATCCTGTACTAGATGGTTTTAGAAAGCACTTTTATTTGAGATGGTCTGGTAGATATGTTTAGGGATTGTTTTTTAGCGCTGCATGGGTAGCAGCTTCCATAGCTGCCCAGTCACCCATTAGCGCATTTTGATGGGCCAGCGTAAGCTCTGGTTCTGCATGATAGATATTGAGTAATTGTTGCTGTTCTTGTCTTCATTCTGAATGAATGAATGAATGAAATAATTTATTACTGAAACGCGACAATTACGAAGGATGTAAAAGAGTAATAAAACGTTCGGTCAAAGAATAAAAGCGTACAGCAAAAGACAACGAGCGAGTCATGAAAATGACGATTTAAGCCCGCCCTATAATAAATTTGGATAAGTCGACTTCAATTAATCTAGATTTGAATATATTTAAGTTAGGGGAAGAGACTACAAAATCAGGTAGGTGAAGAGACTTTTATTGTAGGAAGAGACTTTTATTGTAGTGGAAATAAAATGCTTCGCAAATATGTACGTATTAAGAGGAAAGTAAGGTACATGCCTAAGCTGTCTACATACTTTATTTTTAGCCATTTCCGCCCTTTTCTTGCGTTTAAACGTAATTTTATAGCTGGCCAAAGAACCTTTGTGCCAATTATTGAATTTGATTTGACATCATAAGATTAATTGGCCGTGATATTGCTAGTCTGTTTATTCTGGTCTTATGTGCTCTATTTAAACCACTCTGTAATTGTGCAAATATGAATTTATTCCGGATTGATCAAATATGTGTGTGAGGACAAGAGCAGCAACACCTACTCAATATCTATCAAGCCGGACCAGAGCTTACGCCGGCCGATCAAAATGCGCTATTGGGTGTCTGGGCAGCTATCGAAGCTGCTACCCATGCAACGCAAAAAACATTCCCTAGCAAGGAAGCAGATCTGCCAGACCATCTCAAATGAAAGTGCCTTCTAAAACCATCTACTACAGGTTAAAATGCGAGCGGAGCGCCCTTCCCATATCAAAATGCATTCAACTTGACTGCATATAATATCACATTGTGTGCTATATTACCCACAGTCTAGGCTGCTGGTTTTTGACTGCATATAATATCACATTGTGGGCTATATAACCTGCAGTTCAGGCCGCTGGTTTTTGACTGCATATAATTTTACGTTGTGTGCTATATTACCTGCAGTCCAGGCCGCTGGTTTTTGACTGCATATAATTTTACGTTGTGTGCTATATATCCTGCAGTCTAGGCCGCTGGTTTTTGACTTCATATAATTTTACATTGCATGCTATATTACCTGCAGTTGACTGCAAATAATTACTGCCAGCCAAAATGTCAACGTTTTCTATTACTTGCTATGGACTTACACATTTGTCGGAAATAAATAATATGGGCTGAAATTACGGGAGGAAGCATTGCAATGAAGGAGAAAAAGAAAAAGGCGTGGAAAGCTGTTTGAAATTTTAAAAAACTTTAAAAAATTCTCATGTTTTTACTTGATAAGACGTACAAAAATCTGAGTTTTTGCTTCTATTTTGCTAAGGCTTAGGCTTAGTATATCTGAAAACGTGTTTTAGGCTGCTTAGGTCGAGGTTGCTCCCCTGCTCAGCTCGATGTATAGATGCTTAGGTCGATGTACAGATGCTTAGATCGATGTTTAGATGCTTAGGTTGATGTATAGATGCTTAGGTCGATGTACAGATGCTTAGTTTGATATAAATTGGGTATCTACATGTGATTCTGCATTCCGCTGTTTGAATCTTCAAATATAAGTCAAAATCCTCAACTCATTTTTTTGAAGTTTCAAAAAATCTTAAACATGTTTCCGCGCCTCTTTTCATCATCTGAGTTGAAGATTTCAACTTAAAACGCCGTAAAAACAGAGTTTTTGGCAAAAATGAAAAATGTGTGAAATCTTGGAGAATCCCCTTGTTATTGATGCTTAGGCTGCGCAATGCCGATCGCAAAACTTTTATTGACAACTTGTTCTAGAACTTTACTTAGATTGAAAATCCATCTTCTTCTGTACGAATTTTTGGACAATTTTTGGATGCCAAAATGCGTTTCAGAGAGGTAAAGTGTCAAAATTTTTGGAGCGCTGAATCGATTTAATTGTATTACTATCATTGATGTTTAGTTTTCGCCGGATTCGGCCAATTTTTTGATGCAAAAATGCGTTTTAGAGAGCCGAAATATCTAAATTATCCGGCGCTTGCACCTTGATTGATTTATGCTTACGTTTATTATTGATGTTAAGGCCGTGCCGCGCCAATCACTGCTCTTTGATAGATAGCTTGTTCTAGAAAATTCATTTACTTCAAAATTCTTATTGTCTGCACAGATTTTTGGACAATTTTATAATGCGAAAATGCTTTTTAGATGTGAAAATTCAAATATTTCCTAGCGCTTAGCGCCCGATTGATTTAATTGAATTATTCACTATTGATGTCTAAGTTGCGCCGCGCTGATTGTAGCAATTTTATTGCAAAAATGCATTTCAGAGTGGTAAAATCTCAGAATTTTCTGCGCTTCGCGCCATTTAGATAAATTATTGAGTTTTTAATCTTCGTGCTTTAGTAAAGGTCTGAAAATGCAGTTTTAAAAGATAGAACATATTACTAATCGTTATATCCATTGCAGTACACTAAATTTACAATAACAAAATGTTTAAAAACTTGTTTTAGGTCTCGCCATTTTATGCAGCATGGACTTTCTGCAAAAAACATCGGTGTTTTTTACATGAGCGCTCAATTTTTAAACGTTTTTAGACCCCTCCAAATGTGAATCAAAATTTGAAGCGTGGAAAAATTTTTGGGTATGTTTCACATTGTGAAATTAATTGCTAGGAAAAAACGGTGAACCAGGCCCATATCCAGGATTTTGTTTTGGTGGGGGTAGGCGATCGAAATTTTCAAAAACAAGGGGGACTTAAGGATGAATAGGAAAAGAGGTTTTACGACTACTAGAGCTGCACACTTTGTGAATTTTGCAACCCAGCCAGATGCCTTAAATATGGTGAGTTTCACCCTTTTTTCTCCCCAGAAATTTGGTTGACAATATAGACCAGACCCAAAATTGATTTTCACATTTTTCACTTTTTTTACTTTGTTTGGGAAGTTTAAAGTCGTTCAAAAATTGAGCGTGCGTGTTGAAAAATCAATGTTTCTCAGTAGAAAATCGTATGCTGCACACACGAATGATGTTCATGAATTTGCTGATGAACTTTGACCATTTTTTAAGGTATCCGGAAGGCAAAATTTGCAAACTAGAATCCATTCTTTGGTCTCCCTCATGTTCAAAAAAATTATGATCGTGTTCCTTCCTTCACCCAGAAACAAAATCCTGGATACGGGTCTGTTTGTACCTTTCATGCGAATGGTTATATTTTCTGTCTTTTTAAAAATTTAATTCACTTTTTTAAACGATGCATATGTTTATACAATAAGCTTGCTTGCACCAATCAATGCGCTTCTCAATAAAACGTTTTTGAATAAAGGTGTAGCATCAGTTGAAATTTCCTCGCGATTTCTGCAACTATATCACAAATTAGGATAATTAATTGCTTCCTTTGTTCCCAGTATTCGGATAAATGTCCAGTCAGCAAATCTTCCAAAGTGCTCCGCATTTTACACAGATATTTCTTTGCATATAGCAGCCATGAAATCATACGGATATTTCCTTGCGTAAACAGCCATAAAACCATAAGCTTATCAATTTTCGCCCTAATTTTTTATTGTCTACAAAATTTAGGTTCATACTTTAGTCATATTTTAATAGTTGAAGACATGCGGGACACTGGATACTGTTTTGACCGAAGTGGATGCCTGCCGTAGGAATACTATTGTGTTGTGTATTAGTGTATTGTTTTTATTATTGTTGGCAATTTTGCGTT
Source organism: Mermis nigrescens (assembly GCA_036768485.1). Classification (NCBI taxonomy): domain Eukaryota; kingdom Metazoa; phylum Nematoda; class Enoplea; order Mermithida; family Mermithidae; genus Mermis; species Mermis nigrescens. The sequence goes on from JAVLUZ010000160.1 coordinate 6,546,567, forward strand.
CGCAGAAAGTGTTTAGCGAATATAAAGGTCGGTGTATTCCCATCATTTATTAGTTTACTATTTTGTGTATTTTTCATTTTTTACTATATTTCTATCAATTCCAACAGAAATATTTTCATACTTCTATCATTTGCGTCAAAAGCTGCTAATTTTGGCACTTTGCATTGAATTTGAAGTATTTCATATTATTTTGTCTCGGTGTAGCGAAAAACGAATTTGCCAAACTTACTGCCTGACTGGTATGACTCATAGTGACCCAAATGATCCACCTGATTTTATTTATCGCTACTCTCAACCATACATGCACAGCATGGGAATTCTGTGGGGGGGGGGTTGAAATTATAAAGTGCCATTTTTTGGTTCCAAAAATGGTAGGTGTGCGTTAAAAACGTCGTTTTTTAGCGTTTCTGACGATGTTATATTTTTCTAGAGTATAAAAACATAAAAAAATTCGATAAAAAATCAAAAAAGTCTGAACAAATTGAACAAAATATAGTCAAAACATGAGTATATATAATTGCGTTAAGCGCTGAAAATTTGGCACTTTTGAGCAAACAGATAGCTAAAAACGCTTGAAAAAGCATCTTTTCTACAAATTTTTAGAACATTTTTGGGAGCTTTCACAAAATCATCAATTCTGGGGCTTAAGTGAAAAAGTTTTTGCGGGAGGGCCCCCGAACCTTCAAGATCATTTATGCTCTCAACCACACCTGGGCAATAACCCATCTCAGTTCGTGCATGGAACAGGCTGATACAAAAGCTGGACGGACTGAAGGGTCTATTTGGATGGGCTGATTTAAAAAAAAATTGAGAAAACAATATAAAATATAAAGAAATGTATTTTTTAACCTATTTTCCGTCCAATTAGAGGACCAAACAGCCTTCGAGAGCCCGTAGTTCGACGGGCTGAAAAGCTTTGGATATTGCCCATGTCTAGGTTGCTCCCATTCAACCATTTTTGGGCAGGAACCAAATTCAGGGGATTCGATGGAGCGAACTTCCTATAAAGTACGCGGATTGTAATTCCAGGGGTCTAACCGGGGTCTGATGGTCTTTTTTCGGCTTCTTTGGAGACCAGACCCCTTCCTCATAGATGTAAAAGGTCAAGGTCGGCAGGAGGGGGTAAAATCTCAGAAGTTCAAAACAGTAAATTTAACGTACACGAATTTTGTTGTTTAAACGACCATAATGGTCAAAGTAGCCAAAAAGCGTTCGTTTTGTGGTAATTTTGCATTTTAAAACCATTTTTAGTCCATTTTGACCGGATCATATCACTTTTAACACTAAAAACTACAGAAATGGATCAATTTTTGGTGCTTTTTGGGTAAAAAGTTCATAAAAGTACTAATCCAGCGCAAAGTGCCGGAAAATTTTTGCAATTTTTACCGCTTTCGACCTCAAAAATGATGCAAAAATGTTCCGTCAGCTCAAAATCGCCGAATAGCACTGTATGCCCTTCCCCCAGATCCCCCAAGCCCATGTGTGCTTTCGACGCTCTATGATAGAAGATTTAAAACTTAATTTTTATTCGTAAATTGTGCAAGATTTTAATTTGGATTAAGATACCTACCTCAGTCCTCACTTAGAATACGTATTGGTAGCCACCATGGTTTTTTTGGCAAAGATTTTTCCCGATGTATAAAGGCTTTTCGGGACCGTCTTTTTACATGTACAAAGATTTTGGGGATGAGAAAAATTTTAAAAAGGTCTAAAATTAATTACTACAGATTGGCGGCGCTCCGCGCCAGAATGAATAATCGACTGTTCTCTCTTTATAATGACAGAGTTTGTATTCAGACAGGAACATACAAGAGCATGGGGATGAGAGGAGGTATTATTCCCCTCTGAGCACTGAAAAACTGAAAGCTATACAACCATTTTGGCTTAGATAGAATTGCTATAAATGCTTTTTTAGGCTCAGGAAATTAGCTAAATAGCGTTTTTGGGCTCAGAAAACTAGCTATATAGTCTTTTTTGGACTCAAAAACTTACCGTGTGAGCTCAGAAATGATAAATAATTGTCTTTTCTGAGTTTTAAAAGAATATATAGCTACTTTCTTGACTTCGAAAAGGGCTAAATAGCCATTTTTGGTCCAAAAAGGCTATATAGCTATGTTTGGTCATAAACTCAGAAATTGGCTAAAATACGCTGCCAAAGGTTGAAAAAACATGTTTTACGACACTGAAAGCGCTACTGTATGATATTTTGGTACCCAAAATTTGCATGTGCAAAATGTCCGAAGACGTTTGGTGACCATCTTTTTGCATGTACAAAGAGACCTTTTACAAGAAAAACACCGGCAGCCATTTAAAATTCTGAATTATCTTAGCATAAAATGAATGTCTGTTCAATTTATATCATATATTTCGCCGCTTTACACCTACCCACCTATTATTAGATTCTTGATTCTTCGCGTCTTATTTACATTTCAGAAAAATTGACATTACGGTTTTATGTGTATGTTAACAATACGACAGCGACAAAATTACTACTATTACAGTTACCTACTACTGATTATCTTTCTTTCCATTCGTCCTTTCAAATACCTAGCCTCTACTTCGACTCTCATATCAATTTAGCAGTTACTATCACGGACGGATTAAGTGTGGGACGGGGGACGGCCGCCATTTCACTTAAAGAAGTTGGCGCCAAAACGAATTTGTATTTTTCAATGATTTTAGTTATTTGTTTAACGATTTTTCAAATTCATTAATGACATTTACTGAATTTCTTGGTGATCTGAAAACCTTATTTTTATATCTGATTAAAGATATCTGGTTCTTACGATGATTTCTTGAGTAAATACATAGTACTTAATTTAAACAGGTTTATCTAATTTTTTAGTGAAAATTCTTAAACCTTTCGCGCTTGGCGTCATATCCTTCAGTTGTATTTTGTTCAGCTCTCAGCATAAAACATAAAAGAGAGCTTTGTGCTTTAGTTATGTTTTGCGTTTTTTCGTCTCTTTTGCCGATTGTTGCATTAATTTTGTGCGTTTTTCATACAAAAGTTCCGAAAATTTTAAATCTTTCGAATTTTTGGCATCTGCTTATTAAAAGACGGCAAAAAACAGCAGCTTTACGCATAATGAACTGATTTTTCGGATTGCCACACTGTATTTACAGGTGTGTAATTCTACCTTCTCCTTTAGGTTTATTGAGTACGAAAAGAGAGGTCACCTTGTTTCATAGGTGCGCAACTTTAAGGTGGGGGGGGTGAAAACTAAAAATTTCTAGATAGCTATGTGCTTCGTAAGAACGGCTTCATAGTCCTTTTGGATCAGAAAATTAGCTATATAGCCTTTTTGTTCTCAGAAAACTAGCTATATAGCCTTTTTGGATTCACAGACATAGCTATATATAGCCTTTTAGGACTAAAAATGACCATTAATCCCTTTTTGGAGTCGTGAAAATAGCTTTATATCCTTTTGAAACTCAGAAAAGACAAAAGCATTTCTGAACTCAAAAAATACTATATAGCTAGTTTTCTAAGCCCTAAAAGGCTGTATAGCTAATTTTCTGAGCCCAAAAAAGCTAAACAAGCAATGTTTTTCAGTTTAAAATCGCTCTATAGCTATCAGTTTTTCAAAGCTCAGGCGAGGTGATACCCCTCACCCCTAACGGTCATGTATGCCTTGTTTGATTTTTTCCTGATCTAGACCAAATTAATCTAATCAAGAAATATACAGCTTCTCTTTTTCACCCATTAATCATGCGGTTCTTCTGTTTATGTATTCGTTATATCTTTTTTTGTTATTTATTCCAGTAATCTGAGAACAGTGTTCGTTTTTCCGCGCTTATTTAAATTCATTGCGATGTTTCGCATGAGTCATAATTTTAGCAATTATTTATAGTGCCATTCATAAATATATTCGTGCGCCTATAATGTGCCATTTCAAAAGCTTACACTCATTTCGTATTTGTATGATGACTTGCAGTAGATGCCTTTGTGTTTTTATTTTCATTTAAGCCATATTTTCCAATTTCCCAGATTTACTATTCAGCAATTTATGTTGTTTGAACGAGTTTTCGCGTATTATCGATTTTTGTAAGCAAACAATGCATTTTACCCGGTGGATTCATGTCGCTCTTGGATATTTAACTCTGCCTTTATTGCTGCGAAGTAAGTGTGTCAAGATTTCAAAGCTCGAATCTTTAGAATACTTGGTATACAAATAATTCTCAATTGTATTCGAATTGTCTCGGTGGATTCGGCTTTAATAGTAATGATAAATGATGCAATTTAGGCTTGAATTGATTAGACAAACAGTATAAATCGTGCGAAAATTCAGCTCTTGATTTAGACATGAATCTTCACCTGATTTGGCATAGAGAATCGCTGAGCTCACTGATTCGGTGCATATATAAATTTTGAAGAAAAATTATTTCTATCGATTTTATTGATAAATAAGTTTCTAGGAGAAATAAACATCTTGCATAAGTGTTTCTGTTTTTTTCTTTGCAGAGACTTTATATTTAATTTAATTTAAATTTATATTTATTAAACTGAGTTTTCATAACAAGTAGGACCGATGTCGTTTTTCCTCTTTCCAAATAATAGAGACTAGTTGGATATATATGCAACATGAACCAATCTAAGGATTCTCCATACCGTAGCAGGAATTGAAAAACACTAAAAATTAGTGAAATACGTAATGATAAAATTAATTGCTCGAAATTAGAATATATGGAACGTGGATCCAGTATAAAGTAAGAGGATTCTCTGTTTTAAATCGACCGACCCGTCACCACTGAGCTTAGAATTTTTCAAGTGTATCGAAATTTAATTTTTGGTAGAATTTTATATTTTTCGGCTACGTCTTTTCATTATATGCATTTTTATGAAAATTTCGCTTATTTATATGTGGTTATTTTGGTCAAAATTGAAGCGTATTTTTATAAATGTCCATAAAATCGACATTTTTATCTGTTACTTTTTCATTCGTAGATTTTTGAAATTATATAATATCCCCAAAAGTTTCTCTTCTTTGGCTGCCCTTTTATGTGCATCCTTGCACACTGCATCTGGCATATAATTTTGGCGTTCAGTTTACTGCGAATGACTGAACCGGAAACATTTTGATTAATCTGCAAAATACTAGAAAAATGTGAATTCTGCTCAATTTAGTGTAAACCAACAGAAACTCTACCGACATAAATAGAATTTCACACATTCTTGCAGAGGTCATAGGCTCTCAGACAATGCAAACTGCATTAAAATTAGATAAGTATCAGAGAACTTATAAGGACCAATACGTGGTTCGTTTTTTAGCTGACCTGTATAATTAAGCACGCTGCTATCCGTGCATCTGTTAGCTATGTAATTATTTTCCGGCACGCTCGACCGTAGATGCTTAGAAATAATTAATTAAAGTTACTTTTCTGAAAAAAGTGTCTCATGCGATGCGATTTTCGTTAAAATTCAGCACAGATCGGATAGTTAATATGTGGCTTGAGAAACCGGTTGATTAGTCATTGTTGTCTATGCTAGGCGTATGGTTGAATTTTTTCAACTGAAACTACTCAGTTAGTTCTTTTGTAGTTTTATAAGAAACATAGCCTCAGGTTTTTGCCGTATATAGCCCGTTACACTACGACGGTGTCCCGTTTTGGCTGAGAAATGAAATATTTTAGTCCCTTCTATTACTAGCACGCCTACGTAATGAAAAATATCGTACATATTTTATGTTCTTTACTTTTCTATGGCATAGTGTACAGAACGAGTGACATTTCCTTCAATAAAAGCAAGGTAACAATATCAATGACACGCGCAACGCATTGAATTTTGTCTATTATAAAAGTTCTGTATAACGAATTGTATTCGTACGTATTACTGTAGCCACACTAAAATTTTTCGCTGAAAAACGATGTCTATAGAGTCAATCAACCTTGCAGGCCGGATAGTTTCGTTTATTTGATATTTGGTAACTAATGTAAACAATACAGGTGCAAAGCTGGTTCACACACGATCTAGAATCTGTATAAGATAGAAGTATACATAGAATATGACCTCTTTAATAAATGAGTAGAAGTGTACAAGGGTACGTTTGTAAAGAAAAAACTAGAAATTCACTGTAAACTACTCCGTGGAAGTTACTAGATAAAATTTGAATTGTGCTTTTGTAATTAATCCCATGTTATTTGATGCTCATTTTGGTGCAAGACATAAACGCACAACGTCAGGGTCGGCCGGGGGTTAAACCCTAGAAATCCAGATCAGTAGATTTAGTGTTCCACGCTTTTTCGCTATTCAAGAACATAGTCAAAAGAGCCTATATAAAGCGCTTTTATGTAGAAAAGCCGTATTTTTATGCATCTTTAGCCTATTTTGACTGCATTTTGTCGCTTTCAACGATAAATAATACAGAAATTAATCAATTTGGCGAGAAATATAATTCTTAGGATCATTTAGGTTAGACACAATTTCGGGCGCTTTTTTTCTCAAAAATGATGAAAAAAAGAAATATTCCGTCAGCTCAAAATCGCTGGACGGTACGTGTCTGGCCGACTTTTCAGCGAGGGTAATACCCTTCCCTCACCCTCCCCTGTGCTCATTTATGGTTTATATTACTGACTCATTTTTCTAATACTTCCAAAGTGACTTTTTATAAACGCATGAGTAAGAGTAACGAGAAATATCCTACTTATTTTTTCTCATAAGTGTCGCTGATAGTAAAGATAATAATTTCTTAGCGATCCCTACATTCTGATTATTATTTCGAAATATAACTTTACGCAAATATGAACTTGGTTGATTATATTGCTTATTACTTAAGAAATACAGAAATAACATTTTGTATAAATGCGACGTTGCCAAACTGTTTTGTAGCACACACCTGACTTTTTCGCTGAAAAACTGTTTTATTGTCTTGCAGTTAATTCTCTTTTGTTCAATCTCAAATATGTTGCCCCTTTGTTCGTGAGAAATATATAGAGCATGTCAATCCATTTTGACAGCATTTTCTATTGCTATGCATAATATGATTAATAGTATTTTGTGAAATTGCTTTTTAGGTATAGTAATTGACGTTGGGCGGCGTTGAAAAACACATATAGATTTGCGCAAAGTAAAACACTTCACCAATTTAATGCGCACAGTCAAAAAGAGGAATTATAACTGACATTGCTTAATTAAGGCGCAACAGCTGTGCGATGTACGTTTGAAAAAATAAAATTGGAAAATACAAATTTGAATACCTTAGATTCTTTCTTACTATCAGTGCATTTTCGACTTGATTTTTAGGTCATCTCAATTCGGTGAAATTGAAAATCTATCACTTTTTGTCTGCTTTCGCTTAAAAAATTTCTTTTTATGAAATTTTTGCTCATGCACGCTAACAAATCCAGATTTTACATTCGATTTATTATTTTATTTTTGGTAATAAAATTACATTAGTATGAAAATCAGCAAATCGATTTAATGACAGGAATTTGCGAAACCAAGGCGGCATTGAGCGTTTCCCGACATTCTCAATGCAACGGTGAAGAAAACATTTTTAAAGAAAGTCGAAATTTTTTTGATTGTTTCGGATACAAAACACCTATTCTTTAAATTGTTTGCATGACTGAATTTTATGACCAGTGCCATCTGATAATATTTTAGATTATACAAAAATTAATTTTGGACTGTTTGAAACACGCATATGGGGCTCAATATAAATATTAACTACGATTTTCGCGCTTCGCGCCAAAATATTTTCAAGAGTTTTTTTTTGCTAAAAAACAGGTTTAAAAGCGTTAAAATTGCTGCAATTTTGTTCGAAATTTTTTGTGTGATTCGGACGTAGTTCACATACATGGGCACGCTCAGCTCAGGTTTTTCAGGGACAAATGACTTCCCTGGAACCTGCGGAGTTGGTCCATGACCTGGATGCTGAGCGTGGTCGATCTGCGCAAGGGTCAATAATTGAGCTTTTTTAGGCCAAAATGACCTTAAAAACTAGTATAAATGCTTAAATAGCGTTAAAACTATGTTATTCAACCGTTTCCGGTCAATCTCAAGCACTTTTAAACAAAATTTTCGATTTTAATATATTTTCGGCCTTTATTCTGCCTCATTTTCCCCAGGAAATTTTTAAAACTTGCGTAGTTGGTTCGATTTTTTATGCGGTGCTGCGGGTTGCTCAGCCAGCAGGGTCACATCATGCGACCCTTATGTGACCCATCTGACGTAATTCTAATGGTCAAGTTGCTCACTTCCACCTCCAAACTTTCGATTAAAATCGGCATAGGTGCGCAAGGTCAAACTTTCAGGGTGGAATCAAGAACCGGTAGATAGGTCAGTGCTTAGTAAAACAGTTCTATAATCTTTTTGAACTCAGAAAAATAGCTATATAGCCTTTTTGAGCTGAGGAAACTAGCTAAATAGCCTTTTTTGACTACAATCAGCTATATAGATTTTTTGAACTAAAAATAGCTATTTATCCCTCTTTTAAGTCGAGAAAATAACTATATATTCTTTCAAAAATATGAAAATACAACTGTATAGCATTTCTGAGCTCACACGATATATCTCTGGGTCGGAAAAAGGCTATATAGTTAGTTTTCTAAGCCCAAAAAGGCTATAAAGTTCATTTTCTGAGCCTAAAAAGGCTATATAGCAATGCTTTTTCGGTCAAAATGGCTGTATACTTATCTGTTTTTCAGAGCTCCGGGGCATACATACACATGGGTAATAACTGTCCGGCGATTTTGAGCTAATGGAACGTTTTCTGCATAATTTTTGAGGTCAAAAGCAGTAAAAACGTCAAAATTTTTCCGTTTTTACTCGAAAAGCGCCCAAAATTGATTAAGTTTTGCAATTTTTAGTGTTATAAGTGATACAATGCAGTCAAAATGGACTAAAATGCTTTTAAAATGCGATATTACTACGAAAAAACGTTTTATAGGCTATTTTGACCATTTTGATCGTTAAAACAGCAAAAAAACCGTGAACTTTAAATTTGTTGTTTTGGACTTATGGGATTTCAACCCCCTGCCGACCCTGACCTTGTGCGCCTACGTCCGGGGGGATTAAACTCCCTCACCCCCCTGCTCTTGTATGATGATCGGATACCTTTTTGTAAACATTTCAGCTCATTATTCAAATGCTCTTGCTCCTCAAACGCAATCTGAAACATTATTCGTGCATCCGAGCGATCGAGACATTATCTTACCCTGTACTATCGATCAACAATACGTGCAGTCACCCGCTTATACTTTCTATTGGCTGAGCACGGTCAACGGTCAGTCCCGATTGGTCGCTCACGGTCGTCAAATCCAGTCGCCCGGCTACGAATTGGACACCAGTTCTAATTGCTCATCGCGCGCTTCGACCGGAGCCGCGACTCTGATTGATGCGCTTGCAACAGATTCGAGGAGATCGCAGCGTGGCTCGGACACGGCAGCGGGGCCAGAACCCCTAAGTTGGACCGGATGTTATAATTTGAAGATGAAGCAAGTTTCGTTCGAACGTGAGAATGGCTTATTCGTGTGCCAGGTGCAAAGATCTGACGGAGAATTGGAAAAGTCGAAATCCATTTTGATAGTTGTCTTGGGTAAATGCCAAATTGTCGTAACCAGACAGGCACAGCATGGGAATTCTGAGGGAGGGTAGTGAAATTTAAAAGTGCCTCTTCGGGTTGAAGTAGTTGGATACGCGTCAAAAATGTCATTTTTCGGCGTTTCTGACGATGCTCCTACCTTTCCAAAGCGTAAAAACATCAATATTCTGAAAGAAAAATTAGAAAAATTCGATTTAATTGAACAAAATTTATTAAAAAAATGAATTTATGACGGCGCGGCACCGAATTTTTGACATTTTTGAGCAAACAGATGGCTGAAAACGCTCAAAACAGCACGTTTCCTCCGGATTTTCAAGAATTTTTTGGAAAATCGCGAGTTCTGGGGTACTTTCAAACACCCTGAACATCGAAACCATACTTGGGCAGCGAGCTAATTCTGGGGGTGTGGGTGGTGTAAAACTGGCTAAAATCCCAAAAAACACGCTAAATGTTGAATTAGTAGCTTACCGATTTTTGGCGGGTCTACCGGATTTTGGGGAGGGTGTAAATCCCCTATGCCCGTGTGTAGTCATAACTTGTTTTTGTTTGCATATGCGACGCATTTTGTATGGGCAGAAGGCATTTATATTGAATTTTTACTGGAATTCTGCAAGCTATATTTAATATTCTGGTCTCTGCTAAATTTATTTCGTTGTATCATACATGAGTATAGGGGGTGAGAGGGGTATAACTCCTACCTAAGGTTTTGGAAAATCAGGGACTGTCGAGTGTCGGGCGATTTGGAGAAAACGAAAGATACAGCAGGAAATTGTTGAAATTATTACATAAAAAAGGTCAAAAATTCTACCTCAAAGAGCTAAAAATATCCAAAGCTTCGGGCGCTTCGCGCCGTATTGATAATTTATTATATATTTTGATCGCTAGAAAGCCATAAATTGGCTAAACTTCACTAATAAGCTCCAAGAAACCCAGTATACTGCTCATAACGTGCTGCTGTACCACTTGCATTGACTTTTGGGAGCCGTCTTTGTGCATGTGCAAAGATACCGTGCATAAAAAGCAATGACCACAATTTACTATATGACGATTCTTGGATTTCTCCTTCCTCTGGCCGCCTCTACCTTGCCCATGTATGTGTTGTATTAAGTGGAAGCTAAGGCCCCAATCTCTATTCAATTCCCAAACCGATTTCGAATAAAGATCCTAATGCATTGTCCACTTATTAAAAAATGTTTTCCGGTGAATTGCTGGTCAACCTGACCGTCACAATAAAACAGGGTTTTAGATCATTATTATTTTTCCTCTGGATTTCCAGAAATTGGGGATAGCCATGTGATTTCGCGGTAGTAGAAAAAGTAATTTTGAAGAATGAGAAAGGCAGACGATGAACTTTTGAATATTAAAGCACTTATTATGGTAAGTTTTTATCACATCATTGATTCTGAATTTCAACCCTTTGACCTTTTCACTTTGCTGATCGTATTGTATAACATACTGATTTGGCATCTTATCAACCGTTTACGCGAACTTCGTTTTTGGGAATAAGCTAGATAGACGTCATCTCAATGTCAGGGTAATCAGCGGGGGGGGGGTTAATCCTAGAACTCCGAACCAGTAAATTTAGTGTTCACGATTTTTTCGCTGTTCAAATGATTGAAATTTCAATGATAGCCTATAAAACTTTTTTGTGATAATACCGTTTTAAGAGCATATTTAGTCCATTTTGACCGCATTGTATCGCTTCTTATACTAAAAAATATAGAAATTGATCTATTTTGGGTGCTTTTCGAGTAAAATGCTTTTAAAAAGTAAGTTATTTTTTGAAAAACAATTTTTTTAAATGAATTAAAAACAGAAATTATTATAGCGGCAAAAAATACAAAGCATGTAAAAGTATTAGAAAAATTTTCATATCATTACTCTCTTTGTCTTCAAAAATGATGCAAAAAATGTTCCATTAGCTCAAAGTCGCCGGACAGTACCTGTCTGGCTGACCCTCTAGGGGGTAAATACCCCTCTCACCCCCTAGGTGCGAGTGTTACGTCATGCAATTACATGTAATGTCAAATTACTCTTTTTGTTAAAGTGTAGGAATTTTACCAGTAGGCATGCTCATACTTCATTTATATTATATTTACATTAGGGCGCTCGCTTATCGTAATATTCCTAATGATGTTGCGAAGGGATATTTTTACCTCGTGAGCTGATTGAATCGTTTTTGCTTTTGTGTCAACAATGGTCATTCCTTTCTGATCACTTTTCCTGCGCATTGACATTTTTCAAACGACGCTAAAATTATTGCAAATATTTAACATAATTCCCTCTTTTTGTGTGTACGACGAGAACTTGCTTCGGTATTTCCGGTCATGCTCAGACTGCGCAATTTTTAGAAATAGATCAATACCGGATTAATTTTCTACGCAGCGGATTCCAAAAATATGTCATGCGCGTTTTCAGATCAGAGGCCGATCTGTACATCGTTTTATTGCGTCGCACGAATAGAGCTGACGTTAAGTCAGAAAAATTAAAGCCAAACTTAAATACTGACAAACACTGCGATGACGACCTTTTTTGTTATCAACGAAATATTAGGTGTAAAATCGGCGTGTCGGAAAGAACGTGCGTACGCTCGAGCGTACAAAGTAATAAATAGCAAATCCTGGGCGGGCCAACGACCCAAATTTTGCGCAACACGCGCGCGTTTATTGAATGAAACGCGGAAAAGTGAGCGTCGTGCTGTTGCCAATAAATTTCTTGAACAATGTAACACAGTCGCAAGAATTCGATTTTTTTATTATTAAAAGTAATAAACATATGCGAGGAATTACTATACTGAGTTGGATGAAAAACAGGAGGGCAAGGTGGTGCTAGCCTGCCAGTGAGGTATAAACCCTGTAAAAGTTATACAGGGTGATCGAAACAAGGCTACACTTCGATCTTTCACGTCATAAAACTTCGGCTAATATTAACTTGAGATTTGTAGCATTGGATTGGATCATAGGTGCGCAAGGTCAAACTTTCAGGGGGGGTTAAAAACCAATAATTGCTAGATAGCTATGTGCTTCGTAAAAACGACTCTATAGTCCTTTTGCGGTCAGAAAATTAGCTATATAGCCTTTTTTGTCTCAGAAAATTAGCTATATAGTCTTTTTGGATTCACAAACAGCTATATAGCCTTTTTGGACTAAAAATAACTAGGTATTAATCCTTTTCTGGAGTCGATAAAGTAGCTATATATCCTTTTTAAAGTCAGAAAAGACAACTAAATATCATTTCTGAGCTCAAAAAAGACTATGTAGCTAGCTTTCTGAGCCCAAAAAGCTAATTTTTTTGTGCCCAAAAAAGGCTATTAAGCAATGGTTTTTCGACTAAAATCGCTGTATAGCTATCAGTTTTTCAAAGCTCATGCTCATGTATTGATTGGATAGATTAAAGTGTTGTTAACACCGCGTGACAAATTCAGCCAACTGTTATCGGTTTGTACTGCATGGCTGTTTGTTTTTTATCTTATCCTAATCTGGTCCAAATGCCGAAAGCTTATTTGGTTCTGTCATTAATTTGTTCACCTTTTTGATGATATCCTTGCCTTTTTATGCATGAAGTAGGACAAATGCGCTTTCTATTTTCGGATACCGCATGTGCTAACCTACTCAGTAATATTATACAATGTAGAGTCCCTGGACTTTAAAGGGATATCAAAATTGGGTTTAGAGAAGTCGCTTCAATGAACTTGAGATTTGTAGCATTTTTGCGATTTGTAGCATTTTTTCAGGAATTTTTTGATGGGGCACACGTGAGCGCAATTAGCTGTTTGCCTGTGTGTCCAGGATATTTCGCATTTTATACTTTGTTATCTTATTTTCCTTGCGACTTTTTGTTCTTGCGTTTTTCTGCATAAAGTATTAGTATTAGTATTGAAGCTGACAGAACAACTCGCCGAATTTTTTCGCATGATTTATACGACGACACTTTTTTATACATAATGCAATAAGTCTCAAAATTCCGTGCGCATATTAGTCGAAGTTATGACGTTTATCATCGAGGTGAAGCCTTTCTTGGGTTACACTATACAAATTCTGAATGCGACCTTAGATTGTTACACTCGGTTTTCTTGAGTCTCTTGATTAGACTTCTATGACGAAAAAATTCGATTTTAGAATGTGTGGAATAAAATATTTGTTTTTGATTGTTATATAAATGTGAAAATTGGCTGATAAAAAGATATGTAAAAAAATATTATTTTCGTAGTTTAATGGACAATTTCATCTCAAATTTAGATATATTATTTAGATTTTTTGTACTTGGCTCAAAATTTTTATCGTGACACCTTGACTTTCCCGAAAATGCCCTGAAAAATTCTGATTTCCCGAAATTTTAAACAAGGCTGATACCCCCTCTCCAACCCTTCTTGCGCAGATCGCAATTTGTCATTGAACCAAAATATTAGGTTTATTCAAGTTCTAGAGTAGACTAGACTTGATTTCAGCTAAAAAAGTCCCTTTGTTTCATATGTTTTGTGTCTTTCTTATGTTATTGTTTCCACGGTACCGCTAATTTCAAGATAGGTATATACCTAGCAAGCATACATGATCTTGGAGGGTTTTTCAAGCCCAACCAGCAAAGAAATTTTCACATTCTAATGGAATTTTCGATTTTCCAAAAAACTTAGGAATACTTCTGTTTTAAGCGTTTTTAGTGATTTTTTTGACTCAAACGTCAAATTTTCGGCGTTTATATCGCCATATATTCATCTCCAGCTATGTTTTCTTCAATTTACTCGAATTTTTTCACGACAATTTTTTCGAATTTTTTTAGTTTTTAAAAGAAAGTATCACAAGAAACGTAAAAATTGTGTTTTGCATTATATCAATCGTTTTTGAGCCGGAAAAAGTCACTTTAGAATAAGTTTTCGGTATCACCGCCACCTGAATCCCCATTAAGTGCATCTGTGATACCTACATAGGTACCACATCTGAGCAACAGCCTAACCCAGCCCGTCCATGGATTGGGCTGATATAAAAGCTGGACTGGCTCAAGGGTCCATATTTAGAAAAGCTGATTTTGAAAGAATGTACATTTTGAAAGAATGTGAGAAAACGGTGGAAAATAAAACAAAATTGTCTTTTTAACCCACTCTCAGCCCATCGATAGGACCAGCCAACCTTTGAGAGCCTTTAGCTGGACGGGATGAAGCTTTTGCTATTTGCCAGCAGTTTTGCTACGCAGGTACCTATTTAAACATTTGTAAGATTTGCCAAAATTTTACGAATATTATTTCTAACCTTCGCCTCTATTTGTCGTAGTGCTCGCTTATCACATGGATATGTGCGGTTTTTCCTTTTGGTACGAAGTTGCTTTGATATATATGCTTGAGGTCAATTTTATGAACATGCCTAATGGAACTGGGAATCCTTATCTCCTATCGAGGAGTATGATCTTACGGTTGCCCTGCATGAGTGTCACTCGTCAAGAAAATGAATTAGACAGACATTAACCCTCTGCCTTTGGCAAAATAACTAACTATTTGTCACCTATACGCGATTAAACACGTATACACGTATGTATGTACTCAAATATCAAGTCAATAATAACCCACATTTAAGATTTATTTCATGTCAAGATTGTTTTTTGGAAATACTCCTTTCGCGATGCTACTTTACTATAGGTATGTAAAACGTTTTTACCTTGAGGTGCCGAAATTTTTATTTCCTATCGAGTGTACGATTCAGTAATGCAAAAAAATTCAGCAGGCATGCATTTTATTGTGAATTAGTGCGTTAATTAGATCATCGCTCATAACACGACGAATATCTAGTAAAAATGCTAGAAAGTTTCCTTGAAAGAAATTCATTTTCAAAGAGAGTCCCTCTAGGGAAAAAATCAAAATTTCTGCAAGTGCATGAGGAACGTCGCTAAAAGAGGTTTTCAGCACACTTTCGAGCTACTACACCCAGAATTGGATAAATTATTATTTCTGAAAAGCCCGGTTTGACAAACACATGGTCAACATGTCGAACGAAAGGTTTGGGCATTTCGCGCAGTTATTTTTTTAATTATTTGCAAAGCCCTATTGAGTGCAACGATAAAATTTTTAAAATTTTTCTGAGTCGCCGAAGATTGATAAATCAGTCATTTAGCTGATTTGAATGAATAACTTTCGTTATGGAACAAAATTCTATTCATTCTTCGGGATTCTTCCTCCATCGCTGGAAATGTTTGGGAAATGTTTAAATTGACACTTTTTTACTTACCTTCTAAACGGTTCTCAAGTTACGTGACTTCAAAAATCTGCGATTCCTGAGGCTTGAATTTAAGCCGTTGTTGGTTGGTACTAGTGATGAAACGGATCCTCAATTTCAATTTATCCGGATCCGGATCTGGATCCTAATTTTTACAACTTCCGGATCCGGATCCGGATCCTACTTTCTACAACTTCCGGATCCGGATCCGGATCCTATTTTCTACAACTTCCGGATCCGGATCCGGATCCAATATGAATGATCTTAAACTGTGCAGCGCATTAATGTACAGGTTAATAATTTGATATGCATTATCATCCTAAATTAAATATGTTCGCTATCATACTCGCCCATCTTTATCATTATAGACGTACCTCATTTGTCATTATCATTATCCCTCGCTATCATCATTATAATTGATTGTGATGAAACGGATTTTAAACAAAATCGGATATCTTCTGACACGTTAATAAAACCGTGGAGTGTGACAATTTGTAGTGAGTCGGGTGGACATTTTAAATAAGTCAATTTTTCATATTAATGTATTAGTGTAGTGATTTCTGCCTTCGTGTTTGCAGAGAAGTAAAATTTTTTGTTTGAAACTCGTTTTGTTTGAATATATCTATTGTTACAATCATAACTATCGTGTTATCATTTGCAAGTGATAGACTTCATATGCCTAATAAGTCGTTTCTGGGGGTAATAAAAATTCAAACATCCGGATCCGGATCCGAGTAGTGAAAATTTAAACTTCCGGATCCGGATCCGGGTACTTAAAATTCAAAGTTCCGGATCCGGATCCGGGTAGTTAAAATTCAAACTTCCGGATCCGGATCCAGATCCTGAAAACATACGGATAATACCGGATCCGGATCCGGGTATATACCCGTTTCATCACTAGTTGGTACGGTCTGCTTTTGCTGAAAAGTCAAAAGTGCTTACACACATAGAGGGGTTAATGTCCTCAGAGGAGATGGAATCTTAAAACGGTCGTTTTTACCATTTAAAATGCCACTGCGACCTTCATCCAGCTTATGTCACTTTTAAAAGTGAATTGAAATGAATTTTATTGATAATGTTTGTTTTTGTTCATCATTATGTAAACAGCTCACTGAGGGACGGCTTTTTAATAACGAGCGTCCAATTTTAGGGGAAAATTAATATTTTTTCAGTGTTAAATGTGGATTATTGAATCGGAATTTTCCTAGTACCATCAGAAAACTATTCCGCAATACCTTACATTTTTCTGAAATCGCGTTGGAAATTATAAAGAGAACCCCTCTTATCTTCCATTGTCCGAAATGGAAAATGCGCAACTATGTAGCAGAATTGAAGGATAAGCACGAAACATGATTCGAAATCGTGAAGTCTTAAGTTTGTAGTATCACTTTAAATCAATTAAATTTCAGTTCGAATCACTTCGTCGAATCAAATTCAGAGGATTTATGTTAATTGCTTAATGTATGCAAATTTTTTACTGCATTAATTTGATTTTTTGTTTTATGCCCACAGTACCGCCTGGTCCGCCTGCAATCAGCGGTCAGCCTTCAAGCCCGATCCACGAAAATACGGTAATCGAAATGGAATGCCGAACGCAGGGCGGCAATCCGGCGCCTTCGATTTCTTGGCACTTTGCAAACGGTTCACTTGTCAGCGCTCTTAGCGTTGGGCAGGAAAATGCAACTGATCCTGGTAGACCGACAATCGGTTTCATAAAATTTTTGGCAACGCCCAATGAAAACGGCGTTATTATACTGTGCAGAGTATGGAACGAGGCTCTAACGGGCCACGAAGCATTGAATGTCGCATCTGCTCCTCTGAACATTATTTGTTAGTTTTATTTGCATGTACTAAATGGCCTATAAAAGGGTACTCAATGTTTTAATCGTAACTATAGCTGCATTAGACCTTTTTCAAAAGTGTAAACATTCTTTAAAAGTATGAATATAGAAGACTAATTCTTGCAATCACACACCATTAGTTAAAGGTTTTGTATTCAAAATTTTTTTCTGCTAAATGATATAAGTTGCAATTATCTGAGTTAGACAGAAAAAATTTATATTGAGGAGTCTATGCACCCTTTTTGGGGATATCTAACAACATTTTTGTTGTAACTTTCGAAAAAGTTATGTTTACAAAAACCTTAATCAAAAACTGAATAACAAAGGCAGCTTATTGAAACTTTACAATTGTGCTACCTTGTATTTGTGTTTTCAGAAAAGTTTACAGTCTTGCAATATGTATAATGCAGCAATAATTATAATTAAAACGTTGATTACCCTGTTTTTGGGCCACCCTAAATAGATCCACAAAAGGCACTGTACAGTCTGCTAGTGCATACATGTAGTTTTGTCTATGAGATTGTGTTTTATATTTGTATCAATGGCAAAGTCATCTTATTCATCAGAAAATATAAAGTTCAGGATGCTCCATGGAATTCACTTTATAATTAAATAACTTTCAGTATGATAATAAAGCTTAAGAAAATGAAAAATTTTAAGATACTTGACTTGAGGAGTCTAATGCTTTGAATGCTTCTTGAGGCATAGATTTACCGAGAAAGTATCAGATCTGAGAAAGTGTCATTAAATGTAAAATTTTCTAGGTGCTAAATTGTAGAAATTTTTATCACAGTAACGACTGCCAGATTTACATAAAACTCAATGTTCCGTCGTGCACGTAACCATTTAACATTTTGGGTGAGAAGGAGTAAATCATTTGAAGAGTGGTCGTGAAGTGAACGGCCTTCTGTCTTTGGTCAAAACGCCTAAAATTGCATAAGAACGTAAATATCGTGCTAAAAACGTAGTCGAGAGGAGTATAAATGAAAGAAATCTCACTTTTTGGGAGGGTGTGTATGGGGATGTACATGTAAAGGGTAATGGAGATTCCCCACCTTAAATTGGCCGCCCCCCATCCCTCAAAGTCAGAAAAATTTTTACCCGGCCCGGTTTTGGAAGAAATTGCGTTTTTTTAGCAGTTTTTAGGGTTTTTGGCAGTTATTAACCTAAAATTGGAGATCGTTTACCTTCTCTTCTTCCCCCTGAAAATAGCCGGATACCCATCACCCACTTAAAATTTTAAGCCGTTACATACATTTATGGGGATGACTCATCTTAAGAATGGATAGATACCCTGCACAAGCCTACTTTGTTACATTTATGGCGGGGTCATTTCCTGTATTGCTTCGAGACGCTCACTTCAGCTGCTTGTGCTCAGTATTCAGGTTGAGAATCTATTGGACGTTCATTTCTCTATGGAAAATTTTGAAATGCTATACAAATCTAAGAAAAATGATGGAAATACATAAAAATGACTCTAGAATCAGTCAATCAATTGGAAAAAGGAACACAAATCAAGTTAAATTCGTGGAAATCATTTGAAAATCAACTAATCAATAACCCAATCAACCAAGACTATCCAAGTAGTAATCAATACTCAATCAAACAAGCAATGATTAACCAAATCTGTATACAACCAATCAACTAACCAAGCAATCAGTTTGTCAAAGGACAACCAACCAAATAATTGGGCAGCCGGTGTCAATGGAAAGACCGGTCTTAGTCCATGTATGATGTGAAGGAATATAACCACCCTTCAGGGTCCGAGCGAGACCTGAGTCTTTGTCAGACAATTTCGAGCTAAGAACATTTTGCATGATTTTCGGGAAAGAAGGTAGCAAAAATGTCAACAATTTTTCGGCGCTTCGCGTTTACCCTCAAAATGTCCTTAATGAAGTCAAAATGGTCTGAAAACATCAAAATTTTCGACTTATTTTTTTATTGATAAAGTTGACGAAGCGAGTCAAAATTGGCTAAAAAGTACGCACGTAGTATAAAATGCATTTTTTTACTATTTTGCCTCATTAAAGCATTTAATATAGGCTGCTTTGATCATTTTTTTGTTGCGTATTCTGGATTTTAATCAAAAATACGGGAAATTATACATACTTGCTAGGTCATTAGCGAAATGACTGGATAATTAATTATGCTGTGGTGCTCTTATGTCCGATTTACTTTTTTCGTTCCAGGTTTCATGTATTTATGTATTTGAATATGATTTTAGACGTCCCTCGGGTTTACGTTGGTCCGGGTTCACCTTACAACGTCGAAGAAGGCTCGCAGGTCTCGCTGACTTGTTCAGTCGATGCTAACCCGCCACCTAACTCAATAAATTGGCTTAAAAATGAGGACCCGCTGCCGGCCACTCAAGGACAACTGAGCCTAAATTTTACGGCGTTACGCAATAGCACCGGCGTCTATCACTGCGAAGCTGGTTCTCTGGGTGGCCAGGGTCGTGGGCGTGTAAAATTGAACGTCTTCTGTAAGAGATTTTTGCATCTTGAATGAATACAATAATGATAAATGGAAATACTCTTTCATTTAGCATTCAGGTAACGAGTAAATCAATCTAGTGTACTGCACATGTTTTTTTTGAAAATCAAAATAGAAAGATTGCTAACGTTTTCGGTTTTTCATAAATAAATTAAAGTTTTTAGTAGGTGCCTTAATGTTATTTAGGATTGATTCCAAAATAATCGTTGATTTTATTTGGGGTCTTTTTTATTTCCTTATTGGATTTTATATTGTGTGAAAAACAGTAGATTATGTTTGGTCAGAAGCGATACTCTCATGAGACGTGAGACAATCCGCTATATGTATAATTTTGAGGCAGCGTCCACATTAGTAGTCGTGTTTATGAATCTTTATTTCTAATTTTTGGCCGCTTATGTCGATAATTTTGTTATCGTGCACACTTTGCGAATATTTTACTATTTATATGAATTGAACTTCTTTTATCAGATGCACCCGAAATAAAACTAGACAAGGAATACAGAGGGGCCGTGCACAAATCAATCGTGCTGGTTTGTTCAGTTGACGCTTTTCCGCCTTTATCGACAATCAGTTGGTCCGGGCCAAATGGATATTCGTCGGAGAGTAACACTCTCGAACTTAAGTCGTTGAGTCTGAAAGATATGGGAAATTACACTTGCCAGGCGACCAACGAAATGACTCTGTTTGGCTTGGGTAGACAATTCTTTTGTTCCCCTTTTATGTTTTTATCTTTATACACGTTTTTTTGTATTCGGAAAAGATTTTTCTCGATGTACAAAGACTTTTTAGGACCGTCTCTGTACATGTACAATGATTTTTGGGAAGACAAAAACTGCAAAATGTACAAAGACTTCTGGGGACCATCTTTGTACGTGTACAAACGGACCTTGCCAAAAAATACTGCTTTACATACATGATCTTGAGTGGTTTATGGGGAATTTTCAGCCCCTCAGAAGAAATTACGCCCGCTACCCCAGAATTTTTTACCCTCCTAAAATTCGGTGTTTTTCAAAATCTTTGTAGAAAACGTGGAGTTTTAATCGTTTTTAGCTGTAGGTTTGTCCAAAACTGTGAAATTCCGGCGTTTTGCACCATATACTTACTCTTTTTTGACTATATTTTGTTCAATTATTCGAATGGTTTTGATATTGTTCTAATATTCTATGTCTTTAGGCTCTACAAAAATAGGGCTTAGTCAGAAACGTTGAAAAATGACGTTTGTGACGCGTATTTATCGTTTTTGGCTCAAAAAGGACACTTTAAAATTTCATGTCAACCCCTCTCCCAGAATCCCCATGATATGCTTGACTGTTTACTACTACGTGTGATTTAGTTCTCGATCTTTATTTTTCATAGACTCACATGTGATGACTCTTTAACATTCGCTTCACGCATTGCATTTTCGTTATTCTGGTCACTTTGGTTGCTTTTGCAATCCTTGCGATTTCCTGACCAATAATCCTTGTAAATAGGTGGCAACTCTGTAAAGTAATTTCAGAGCGCAAGTTTCAATTATCTACGCTAATCGTTGCGCGAAGTGTCCCTGGTAGATTTTTAGTTTTTTAATAAAACACTTTGGACCGTATTCACCAACTCCGATTAGGGTTAATCGGTGATTAAAATCTATATTTAATCAGGATTAGGCTTCAAGCGATGTTTTACCAACACTGAGCAAATTTGGCCGATTTAAAAAAGACGGTAATTTAGTCGAAGATTTCAATCGTACTAAGGGGCTGGTTTGAACAGGCACTGGGGGAAATGGAGGGGGTCGGACTTCCCCCTCTCAAAATTCAGGGAAAATGGGACTTTTTAAATGTTATTTTGTGCTATTTTTTGCCTTTTGGGCTTAGTCCCCCAAAATTGGTGTTGATCCCCCAAAATAGGACGACCGGCTACGTGCCTGGCTTTGAATGGCCGATTAAATCAATTTTCAACGGTTTCTCGGCCGAAATGTACCGGTTTGTGAGTCCTTTTCTTGTTACGGATGTTGTTAACTATTTGGATGACCTGGACGAAAATGGACAAGAAAATAATGCGTTACAACAGCGTATTCTTTGAGATCGAAGTAATACATTAGCGCTATACGATCAGTAGCGTGGCTGTGGGGGGCAGCCCTCCCGAAATTTTGAAAGTATGACTTTTTTACAAGGGCCTCCTGAAGAGCAAAAAATGGAAATTCATAAAGCTTATCTAAAAGACCGCTTGAATAGATTTTTGAACACTTCCAAGCTAATGAGCCAAGAAATTTTGGGCGCTTTGAATCTAATTTATTCATATACAACATATTCGTTTAATATAATTGAAATCAAATTTGATTTTTTTTCAAATTTTTATATTCTTCAACGCGTAGATCTCGTTGAGGAAAGCTCAAAAACATCATTATTTTGACCTTAGTTGCTAAGATATCCATTTTCAATAATTGCCCCGCCCCTCAAATTAGGAGGCCAACTGCGCCACTGTATACGATAACGAACTTTTTTGTTTTCGGTACAAAATTCGAAAGTAAACAGCTAGGGAATTAATTTTGCATATATACATATGTAAGATCGCCTTACTCAAATAAGTGGCCGAAATTGCCCGATTCCAGCTTATTAACAAGTATGAATGACAACAAATTTTATTCATAAATGAAACCACATAGCGAAAAGCTTTCCGCCGTATAAATTAAATGTTTCATTCATATATTTATATATTCATACGTGCCAAAATTTGAATCCAAAGCATATTCACTTCCATTCGTAAAAGAAAGCTGAGTCGGCCACTGCAACTGTTAAACTGCTTTTACATTGAATTCCCATTTAGCAAAACAACGCTTACAACACAAGAGAAAGTACAACAAACGTAAAAAATTATTAACCATGCGACGCGACAAATGTGTGCCCTTCCTTTGTCCATTCAACAGTTTGTTGTCATGTTTGATCACGATTAGGTAATCGGCGTTGGTGAATACGGAAATTTACTAATCGTGATTAGTCTTTAATCGTAGGTTTACTAATCATGATTAAACCTAGTAATCGGCGATTATGCAATCGCGATTAAACGTCTAGTCATGATTCAAATAATCGGCGTTGGTGAATCCGGCCCTTTATTTAATTTGGCACGTGACATTAGTGTTTATTGATTATTTTTCATTCGTTAATTCATTAATGCGTACAGAACTTTTCAGACTTTTAAGTACTATTTATAAACTACTTCAATCTTAGTTTCCCAAGGTCAAAAGTTCGGGGGGGGGGGTAAATCCCAAAATTAGGCAATAGGCGTACATGTTCTCATGGGGGTTTGGGGTTCTGACCTACCAGAATGACTACTTACCCCGGTAAATGACTGCGACCCCACAGAATTGTCGATTTTTAAAAAATCTCGTAAGTTTGCATTTTTAAGCGTTTTCCGCTCATCTTTGGCTCAAAGTCTCGAATTTTCAGCGCTTCGCGCCATATACATATTTTGTTGACTATATTCTGTCCAATTTACTATTTTATAAATTGTTCGAGATTTTTTTGTTTTGATGTTGTAGAAAGAGCAAGGTCCATCTGACCCCTCAGAATTACCATGCCGTACCTGTATGCGCATAGGTACTTCAAATCTCAAGAATTTCCACTACACAATATATTCCTCGCAAACTTAGTTGTATATAGGCACCGTAACCAGAACCAGCATCAAGTCAACTTTCCTAATCATTGATCACGCCCCTGGGCAAGCCATTATAACGCCCCCTGCACGCCCAGTTGTCGTCGGTTTTGACGCCAACATGACCTGCTTGGCGGACGACGTGGGCAGCCCTCCGGCGTCGTATCGCTGGCGCAAGCCGTCTCAGCCAAATTTTGACTCCGAAGCGTCGCCTCGCCCTTATCTTATCGTTCAAAACGCAAAACTTACGGATGCGGGCCAATACTTTTGCCAGCCTTACAACGATATTGGGCTTGGCGAAGTTGGCGCGTATTACTTAACCATTTATGGTATGCTAAATTTCGCGTTTAAATATGCTTCGGATGCGGAAACCCTCTTGCCAAATTCACTGAAATTTTACTCATCGGTTCTGATTTAAATCCTGTTTTGTGGAGTACTGATCAAGAAGCACGGTTTTTTCGCATTCGGCAAAGATTTTTCCCGATGTACAAAGACTTTTCATGACCGTCTTGTCTTTGTACATGTACATTGATTTTTGTGAAGACAAAAACTGTAAAAAGGTGTAAAATTCCAAAAAATTTTCGGGAGTAATTGTCCCATATCTCTTTAAAATGGCAGAATTTGCATCTAGAATGGAAAAAGGTCAAAGTTTTTGGCGCTTCGCGCCATTTTGAGAACAATTCTTAGTAATTTTTGGCGTCAGAGACCCAGAAATCAGCTAAATTACACTACCAAAGGTCGAAAAACCCTGTTTTACCACACTAAAATCGCTAATGGGCCATATTATTGTACACAAAAATATGCATGTACAAAATATACAAAGGCTTTTGGGGACCATCTTTGTACATGTAAAAACGGACCTTGTGTAAAAAACACTGTCGAGAAGTCGATTTTTCTGATCTAATTATCTGCCTAAATTTTAAAAGAGGAGTTGACTTTGGTCGTCCAAAAGTAGCAAGATCTATGTATGTAGATCGTAAATCTTTGAACCAATAATGGCGTGCTGGTGACTAAGATTTTTATACTTTTATACATCTATGTATTCAGCAATTCAAAATTTAAAGTAGGTGTTAATAGGCTATTCGGAGGAGGGGTAAATGGACGTATATTTTTGGTCAAAACTGGCAAAAATGCTAAAAATGGTCCTAAAACAGCTTTTTGTCGAAAAATTAGTGAAAGGTTTAAAAAAATTATTTTTCAGGTACCTATGTACGTTTAAAAGCGGAAGGAGGATCCTCCAACTAAAGTCGGTCATCCCTATCTCTGCTGCGTGCAAGCCCATATCCATGATTTTATTACGGGGGGGGTGAAAATGTTGAGTTCAGATATCTCAAGAAACGTTTAAGCGAAAATAGAGACAGTTTGTAGCGTATCTCCACAAGCTCTACGATGTTGGTGAAAAATAAGTGAAATTTCAACAAAAAAATTATTCCATTTCATACTGATATACACGAAATTTATCGTTTAAGCTATTTGCATAACTGATTCCTCATCATTCAATCGACCAATAATTTCTTATCTCCCGTCTTTGTATTTAATCACTTTGTTTTACAGAGAAAAACAGTACTACGTGTCTTTCTCAAATTTGAGCGGCTTTAGAGCGGATCAGAAGACAAAGAACATAGATAAACAATGGATTCGGCGCACAGCGCCGAATAAAATCTTATGTTTTCCATGTCATGACTCAAATTTGAGCTGTCTTGAGTGGGTTAGAAGGCAAAAGCTATAAGTTTACTAGCTAAAAAGTGCGCTAAAAGACTGTTTTAGCAATATTTTTTACTCTGGGGACATTTGGAAAAAACAAGAATTTATTTTTGAGGGAGGGGCGTCCCCTGAACACGGGCCTGGTTGAGTGTGTTATGTGATAATAATTGTCATTTAGTACCTGCGCTTATTGAACGTGGACCGATGATAAGCAAAGAGCCAAAATCGGAAGGTGACATGGGCTTTTCATTGACTTGTTCAGCGGCTGGTCATCCGGCTCCGAATGTCACGTGGTCGAAAGACGGTGAAGTAATCGATCCTTCGAATCCCAACGACGATGGTCATTGGCTTGTTACGCAATCCGTTGATTCGTCGCATTGCGAAAATAACGAAACTTGTATATTTAAAGTGAGTCGCCGAAATGGGTTTTCAATCATCAGTCAACTAATCGTGTGTAAAATAGAAAAAGTCTTAAATCAGTGTTTTTTCTTAAGTCGATATCCAGAATTCGGGAAAAGCGCCTACTGTTCCATTAGGCTTATTTATTTATTTAAGTATGTAACCATTGCTTATGTACTCGTAGTTTGATTTATACACAGACATGATCATGGGGTTTGGGGGGTTTCACGTCCCACCATAAATTTTAAAGCCCAGATTTCGCGATTTCTCAAAAGTTCTCAAAAATTTCCTGGAAATTAGCAGAAAAGGTGCTTTTTTAGGCGTTTTAGCTATCTTTTTGCTTAAAAGTGTCAAAACTAAACTTTATTCAATTTATTCGACTTTTTTTGTTTTTTTTTCTGAATTTTTTGTTTTTTATGCTCTAGAAAGATGTTTTTGACGTGTTTCTACTATTTTTAGGACCAAAAGGCACTTTAAAATTCCACCCCGACTCCCCCAGAATTCCCATGTTGTGCATGTATGTTAATACATATTTGTTTTTTTGCTTTATTTCCTGTGCCTTTATTGCCAACGCTCAATCTTTAGAATGAATCATAGATAGAAAGCGCAATTTTGAAAACAATATTTGAAGAATTGGATGATTATCTTGAAAGAAAGAAGATTAAGGAAGTTTTAGATATTAAGCTGAGCAGATGTTCGGAAAATATGTATCTATGTGCGCCATACAAGAGCATGGAGGTGTGAGAGGGGGGGGTACTACCCCCTGAGCTCTGAAAAAACTGATAGCTATACAGCCATTAAGGCCGAAAAAATCATTGCTGCATATGTTTTTTAGGCTCAGAAAATTAGCTACATATTAGAGCTGTGCCGGGGCCAGGCCCCGGGCCGGGGGCCAGGCTGGCCCCGGCACCGGGGCCGGGGCCAGTGTTATAATTGATTATAATGTAGAAAATTGATAATGTTTTGAGCAGATTTACCTTCAAGCTCAATTTCAAGCAACACCACACATCTTGCTAATTCAAATCTTTATTTTATTATGTCAGGTTGGTGCAAATTTCTAGTTAATAATCAAAATTGACATATTTTGAATTGCAATTCATATAGCCGAGCTTTCCAGCTTGCTTGGTAGCAGACAGCTACGTCTATCAGAACAAATAGAATAATAAGCCTAAAAAAGTGCGAAGTAAAGCTAATTGAAAAACGCGTCCAAGTCAGAGGAGTTAAATCCATACATGGGCCGCTCAAAAATTATAGGGTTCCAAAACTTTTCGA
Source organism: Mermis nigrescens (assembly GCA_036768485.1). Taxonomy (NCBI): domain Eukaryota; kingdom Metazoa; phylum Nematoda; class Enoplea; order Mermithida; family Mermithidae; genus Mermis; species Mermis nigrescens. The sequence continues at coordinate 6,573,645 of JAVLUZ010000160.1, forward strand.
AGTCAAAAAGCGCCTGATAATATATGGTAGGGCGAAAAAACACCGTTTTCTTGCGTTTCTCAATGAGAGCTATCCATTAGCATCAAAAAATCGCAGAAACACAAAAAATTCTGAAAATCAATTTCTGGGGCGTCTAGCGGATTTTTTTTGGGGGAGAGTGTGAATTCTGGGGTCTAGACCATAGGTGGGCAGCACCGAAATTTTGGGAGTGTGAAAAAATTTCTGGGGGTGGTGGTGAAAAACACCATTTTCCGACGTTTCTCGTCGAGCACTATCCCTTGGCATCAAAAAATCGCTAAAAAAGCAAAAAAATTTCAAAAATTGAATTCTGGGGGGTATTCCAACTTCTGGGGGGATGCATACCCCTAACCCCCCACGCCCACGTCCCAAGCCTCCCAATGCCCATGTTCTGTTATATCTTGTAATCCCAACAAATATTAACGCTTGACGCGCATATCTACTAGCAAGAATATATATGTACATAGGTATAAGGGGTAGGGTAGGGTCGTACTATGAACACGGTAAAGCACGCTTTACTTGGCCCGCCCCGGCCCCGGCAAAAAAGGCGGCCCCGGCACAGCTCTACTATATATATAGCATTTTTGGGCTCAGAAAACTAGCTATATAGCCTTTTTAGGACTCAGAAATTTACCTTGTGAGCTCAAAAATGCTATATATTTGTCTTTTCTTAGTTCAAAAGGATATATAGGTATTTCCTTGACTCAACAAAGGCTAAATAGCTATTTCAGTCCAAAAAGGCTATGCAGCTGTGTTCGTGAGTCCAAAAAGGCTGTAAAGCTAGTTTTCTGCGCCCAGCTACATAGCCTATTTTCTGAGCCCAGAAAGGCTATACAAAGTTCTTTCGAAGCACTTAGCTATCTACCAATTTTTGGTTTTCACCCCCTCTGGAAGTTTGACCTTGCGCATCTATGATGTGCGCCATTCCTACAGCAATACGTGCGTGTAATTCACAACAAAACTAAAGATATCTTGTTGGGAATTTGATTCTGTCTTTAATGAGCTACGTGGCAAATCATAATATTCATCAAAGAGTATTTTATTAGAAAAAGAGCAAAACCAAATCCAAAAAGTCAACTTCTAACATGTATGAAGCGCCTTAGCATAGAGTTCAGGCCGGGGCCTGACATATCCTCACTTCTTGTTTCATACATAAAGCAATACATTCGCGCTCAACTCGACTGAAACCTGTATTGTTATATATATATATATATATATATAAAAAAAAATATATATATATATATATATATATATATATATATATATATATATATATATATATATAAATATATATATATATATATATATATATATATATATATATATATATATATATATATATATATATATATATATATATATATATATATATATATATATATATACATATACATATATATATATATATATATATATATATATATATATATATATATATATATATATATATATATATATATATATATATATATATATATATATATATATATATATATATATATATATATATATATATATATATATATATATATATATATATATATATATATATATATATATATATATATATATATATATATATATATATATATATATATATATATATATATATATATATATATATATATATATATATATACATATCGCGCATCATACATCGACATGAAACCTGTATATGTATATATATATATATATATATATATATATATATATATATATATATATATATATATATATATATACAGGGGCGTAGGCAGGATTTTTCTAAGGGGGGGCGGTCCAAAATTGGTGACCCTATATTTTGGGATATGGTCGCCGGGGCGCCAAATAAAGTGCATTTTCTGACGTTTGCGAACATGCTCTATCCGTTAAGCTCATAACATTCAATTTTTTCGAAAAATTTTTATTTTCTCCTAATAAGCTATAAAAAATGACGTTTTTTGGCCGCGCTTGGGCCTAAATGAACGAAAATGATGATTATACGGCGAAGCGCTGAAATTTTGAGAATTTTCGATAAAATGATGCCAATTTTCACGCATTTCCTTACCTTTCCAAAATTATTTCTGGGCTAAGGGGGAGCAGCTATAAAAAATTACGTTTTTAGGCCGCGCTTGGGCCTAAGTGAACGAAAATAATGATTCTATGGCGCGAAGCGCCGAAAATTTTGAGAATTTTCGATAAAATTATGCCAATTTTCACGCATTTCCTTACCTTTCCAAAATTATTTCTGGGCTAAGGGGGAGCAGCTATAAAAAATGACGTTTTTTGGCCGCGCTTGGGCCTAAGTGAACGAAAATAATGATTCTACGGCGCGAAGCGCCGAAAATTTTGAGAATTTTCGATAAAATGATGCCAATTTTCACGCATTTCCTTACCTTTCCAAAATTATTTCTGGGCTAAGGGGGAGCAGCTATAAAAAATGACGTTTTTTTTGGCCGCGCTTGGGCCTGAATAAACTAAAATAATGATTCTACGGCGCGAAGCGCCGAAAATTTTGAGAATTTTCGATAAAATGATGCCAATTTTCATGCATTTCCTTACCTTTCCAAAATTATTTTTGGGCTAAGGGGGGGGCGGCCGCCCCCCGCCCCCCTGCCTACGCCCATGTATATATTTATATGTATATATATATATATATATATATATATATACATATATATATATATATATATATATATATATATATATATATATATATATATATATATATATATATATATATATATATATATATATATATATATATATATATATATATATATATATATATATATATATATATATATATACAGGGTGGGCCAAAAAAAGGCTTTTATTCCGATTCAACAGGGCATAACTTTGGCTGATGTGAACATGAGACGTTAGAACTGGCAACATTAGATAGATAAAAGTGTCTTCTTTCGAATCGTATAAAAAATTTTGGCCAGCTGCCAGCGTTTCGTGCACTACGGCTATTTGTTTACACCTCACTTTGATATTGTTCTAACCTCAGAGTTTACGCATTGTATCACATTACTGCGTATCTAGGAATCCTTTTTTGACCTGTTTGACAATAAATACCGTCACAAAAATTAGGTAGCTTATTTTTTAAATCCCAGAGTAGATACCCTTCCTACTGAGTGCAAAAATTTCAGGATATCGTGAAAATAGGATGCAAATTGACGGCAGGACCAATGACGCTATTGGCCTTTAAACAATATTAAAGTAGGGTGTAAACTAATTGCTATAGCGCTCGAAGCATTGATATCTGGCCAAAATTTTTTACACGATTCGAAAGAGACACTTTTATCTATCTAATGTTGCCAGTTCTAACGTCTCATGTTCACATCAGCTGAAGTTATGACCTGTTGAATTGGAATGTAGCCTTTTTTTGGCCCACCCTGTATATATATATATATATATATATATATATATATATATATATATATATATATATATATATATATATATATATATATATATATATATATATATATATATATATATATATATATATATATATATATATATATATATATATATATATATATATATATATATATATATATATATATTAGAGATGTGCCGGGGCCGGGGCCTCGGCCCGGCGCCGGGGCCGGGGCCTGGCCGAGGCCTGTACAAAACATATACCCTATACTTACTAAGCTATACCAAGCATCCACATTATTTCTATACTGACCTAACATCTTAGTATTACTATTGTTAAGCAATTACATATTGCTTTAATGAATTAAAGACTTAAAAATAAGCAGATAAAAGAGAAATAAACAAAAAATTAATAAATAATTGTGAATATAGCTGTTAGGCATAGAAAACAATAAGCTAAGCTGAACAGAATATGACTTTTCTATAGTATTTATGCTGATTCGATGAAAGAAATAGACGAGCAAAACAGTACAATACAAAAGATTACGATTACATTGCACGAGAAATAAGTAACCCAGAGATTAACTACACGCTTGAAAAACTTATCTCTAGAATATCAACAAAATCATAGGGGCGAAAAATGCTTGTACGACGAAAAATCATTTACCAAGATTAGGGAACATGCATAATCAAATTAAAATAATATTTAAAAAATTAATTGAAAACCACACAAAAATGAAGACATTTGCTCTATTATTTGGCGCACAGCGCCCGAAATTAGTGAAAAATCGCATATATTAAAGCAAACGAATTCTATCTGGATGATAAAATAAGTTGCCGTACCCTAGCATTTTTTTAAGGTACATAAGTACATACATCGATTTATAAAACAATTTTACAGACACTGGTGAAAGTCCCTTGCATTTTAAACTTTATTGTCTAAGAATTATCGGTCAAACGTGCTTATTTTCGCAATAAAAATTGTTAATTGAGCTAAGCTATTCAAGAATGTATCGAATTGTTTCAATGCTCACTCAAATCTTGATTATTAGATTACCTGAAGCGAAGCACAACAGTAGCCTTAGCTTAATTTTAACGAAATTTAGCTTATTTTTGCGAATAAATAAATATTATGTTGCGTGATTCGGCGAAAAAGATTAATTTTGTTCGATTTTCATTAATTTTTCATCGTTTTTACAGGCCCCGGCCCCGGCGCCGGGGCGGGGCCAGGGCCTGGCACATCTCTAATATATATATATATATATATATATATATATATATATATATATATATATATATATATATATATATATATATATATATATATATATATATATATATATATATATATATATATATATATATATATATTAGTGATGTCCTGGGCACGGCACCGGCACCGGCACGGTGCCTAAGCACCGGCACCGGGCCGGTGCTAGGCTGGTACCGGCGCCGGTGCCGGTGCTAGATAAAAAGAGAAAAAATTAGTGTAAAAAGAATAATTGAAGCTCATTTATCACCAATTTAATGAATAAAGGCGCAAAAAGGTAGCATTTTGTTAATAAAATCTTCTGATTAGCATAGTGAAGCATTTTGACTGAACTTCAGAACAAGTCTTCGAGCTTTAAAGATGAATTATTCATTCAACGAAACACATCTTATCGAAAACATCAATTAACAGCAAGAAGCGTGGACTGGACTAATAAATAATGTAAATTAAAATGAAAAAACATCGACATATAGAGTGGAAAGTTCTTCTTAATTCTACCATCTGTAGGCAAGAAGGATGAGTACTACAGAGTAGTTTTCAACTTAATTTCATCAAATCCATTTTTATTTTTCCACTTCGTGAGCAGAAGACCGTAAAACGCAGCTAGAATTTTAAAATAGTTTTTATGCAAAACTTTTTCCTGCAAATTATTCAGAAAAAGCTTGTTAAAACTTTGTAAATGAACTTCTATGTAAGTCTTTTGCATTACTAATATATCCCATGTTTGTTTTCAGAGGCTTTTGAAAATGTGAAATGATAAACTCAAATAATTTAACCTCAAAAAGTTTTTGTGGCTATTTTCATGTTTGTTTCTTACTAGTTGAATATTTAACTAATGCACTAAAACCAAATTTCGATTTGACTAAAGAATCAACTACTGCACAAGCCAATCTTGATTGCGCTACACTTAAACTTATAATACACTATTTAACTTTTATTTTTCTTCGAATTTCAATTTGATTACAACTTTTTGTTTGTTTAATGCTTAAGTGAGAAAATTAATATGTATTCATAAATTAAAAATAATGAAGTCGTTACTAGCCAAATGAAATTTTGCCCTTAATATGTATATCCGGTGAAAAATAGGTACAAATTTAACCCTTTTTGAAGAAGCATAGTACACTATATAATATGCTAATGTAGCACCGGCACCGGCACCGGTAAAAAAAGCGGCACCGGGACATCACTAATATATATATATATATATATATATATATATATATATATATATATATATATATATATATATATATATATATGTATTAGGGATGCAGCGGATACCCGCACCCGCACCCGCACCCGCTATTACCCGCTTCTTTTTTGGTACCCGCACCCGCACCCGCACCCGCTATTCCGAAATTTTTCTACCCGCACCCGCACCCGCACCCGCTAAAAATATTATGATAAAACAGCGGGTGGCGGATAATAATAATGAGAATTTACGAAAAGACAAAACGATTCTGTGGCAGTGGCACGTTAATGAAAAAACCAAAATGTATAACAGTGTGTTCTAACGTACCAGTACAAATTGGAAAAGCGAACATCTACTTGTAATGAGTCATATTTTTAGGTACCCTCTGGACTGCAGATACATGTTCAAGCTCTCTTATGGTTAATTCCAATTATGCGAATTATGCTTTTTAAAAAGAGAAGGGTCTAGGTGCCAGTCTTTACATGCATCAGTTCAACCACTCTAGCGTGCGTAGAGATATTATGCAGCAATGTATTGTACATTGCTTTTTTAAGACGAAGTAGGACGTTTTGGCACTGCCGTTTTGGCGCCATACTCGTTGTAATATTATTAATTATTTACATTTAATTTATGAATAAAGTATAATACAGATTCTGAGAGCTCATTCAATTCTCTACGTGATGGTACAAATTACTTTTAAAATATCTTTGACTTTAATGAGATAATTAAACGCATCTAAAAATACACTGGATTTTCTACAGTTTTTCAGTCGTACACAAATGAATACTCGTCGATTCTGAATATATAATTTACTTAAAAATCGCTTCAAAATTAATGTACTTAGAATATTTTTTAAGTTGCTGGCGCGAAAACGTCGTAGACCCTTTTTAAGAAGAGAATGACAACAACAAGTGTCTAAACATTGTATTCTGCAAAGTGCAAATATATTACTCATATTGGTCAATGGTTCAATCATTGACAATTTACTTATCTTTAGTTTGCAAATTTAATTCATTGAGAGAGTAGTCTGCAAAGAAAAAGACAATCAGCTTGAAGATTAATATGAATTTTGCACACAGTAAATAACTGCATTAAGCGGAAAAAAATGGAGCATTTTTAGCCCTATTTATATTATGCTATATCTCACTGCTAAACCCGCCACCCGCCACCCGTACCCGCTATTTTTAAGGTGCGACACCCGCACCCGCACCCGCACCCGCTAAAGCAAAATTTTGGTACCCGCACCCGCACCCGCACCCGCTATTCCAAAAAATGTGCACCCGCTGCATCCCTAATATATATATATATATATATATATATATATATATATATATATATATATATATATATATATATATATATATATATATATATATATATATATATATATATATATATATATATATAAAGATATACATATATATATATATATATATATATATATATATATATATATATATATATATATATATATATATATATATATATATATATATATATATATATATATATATATATATATATATATATATATATATATATATATATATATATATATATATATATATATATATATATATATATATATATATATATATATATATATATATATATATATATATATATATATATATTAGGGATGCAGCGGATACCCGCACCCACCCGCTATAACCCGCTTCTTTTTTGGTACCCGCACCCGCACCCGCACCCGCTAAAAATATTATGATAAAACAGCGGGTGGCGGATAATAATAATTAGAATTTACGAAAAGACAAAACGATTCTGTGGCAGTGGCACGTTAATGAAAAAACCAAAATGTATAACAGTGTGTTCTAACGTACCAGTACAAATTGGAAAAGCGAACATCTACTTGTAATGAGTCATATTTTTAGGTACCCTCTGGACTGCAGATACATGTTCAAGCTCTCTTATGGTTAATTCCAATTATGCGAATTATGCTTTTTAAAAAGAGAAGGGTCTAGGTGCCAGTCTTTATATGCATCAGTTCAACCACTCTAGCGTGCGTAGAGATATTATGCAGCAATGTATTGTACATTGCTTTTTTAAGACGAAGTAGGACGTTTTGGCACTGCCGTTTTGGCGCCATACTCGTTGTAATATTATTAATTATTTACATTTAATTTATGATTAAAGTAGAATACAGATTCTGAAAGCTCATTCAATTCTCTACGTGATGGTACAAATTACTTTTAAAATATCTTTGACTTGAATGAGATAATTAAACGCATTTAAAAATACACTGGATTTTCTACAGTTTTTCAGTCGTACACAAATGAATACTCGTCGATTCTGAATATATAATTTACTTAAAAATTGCTTCAAAATTAATGTACTTAGAATATTTTTTAAGTTGCTGGCGCGAAAACGTCGTAGACCCTTTTTAAGAAGAGAATGACAACAACAAGTGTCTAAACATTGTATTCTGCAAAGTGCAAATATATTACTCATATTGGTCAATGGTTTAATCATTGACAATTTACTTATCTTTAGTTTGCAAATTTAATTCATTGAGAGAGTAGTCTGCAAAGAAAAAGACAATCAGCTTGAAGATTAATATGAATTTTGCACACAGTAAACAACTGCATTAAGCGGACAAAAAAATGACATTTTAGCCCTATTTATATTATGCTATATCTCACTGCTAAACCCGCCACCCGCCACCCGTACCTGCTATTTTTAAGGTGCGACACCCGCACCCGCACCCGCTAAAGCAAAATTTTGGTACCTGCACCTGCACCCGCACCCGCTATTCCAAAAAATAGTAAGCACCCGCTGCATCCCCTAATATATATATATATATATATATATATATATATATATATATATATATATATATATATATATATATATATATATTTATTTATTTATATATATATATATATAGTGTGCCGGGGCCGCTCTTTTTGCCGGGCCAGGGGCCGGGGCCCTGGGCCCCGGCGCCGGGGCCTGGCCGGGAGCCTGTACATATACATATACCCTATATTTACTATAGCTATACCAAGCATCCACATTATTTCTATACTGACTAACATCTTATATACTATATGTAAGCAATTACATATTGCTTTAATGAATTATAGACTTATATATAAGCAGATATAAGAGATATATACATATATATAATAATATGTGAATATAGCTGTATAGGCATAGAATACAATAGCTAAGCTGAACAGAATATGACTTTATCTATAGTATTTATTAGGGATGCAGCGGATACCCGCACCCGCACCCGCTATTACCCGCTTCTTTTTGGTACCCGCACCCGCACCCGCACCCGCTATTCCGAAATTTTGCTACCCGCACCCGCACCCGCACCCGCTAAAAATATTATGATAAAACAGCGGGTGGCGGATAATAATAATTAGAATTTACGAAAAAGACAAAACGATTCTGTGGCAGTGGCACGTTAATGAAAAAACCAAAATGTATAACAGTGTGTTCTAACGTACCAGTACAAATTGGAAAAGCGAACATCTACTTGTAATGAGTCATATTTTTAGGTACCCTCTGGACTGCAGATACATGTTCAAGCTCTCTTATGGTTAATTCCAATTATGCGAATTATGCTTTTTAAAAAGAGAAGGGCCTAGGTGCCAGTCTTTACATGCATCAGTTCAACCACTCTCAGCGTGCGTAGAGATATTATGCAGCAATGTATTGTACATTGCTTTTTTAAGACGAAGTAGGACGTTTTGGCACTCGCCGTTTTGGCGCCATACTCGTTGTAATATTATTAATTATTTACATTTAATTTATGATTAAAGCAGAATACAGATTCTTGAAAGCTCATTCAATCCTCTACGTGATGGTACAAATTACTTTTAGAATATCTTTTGACTTGAATGAGATAATTAAACGCGTCTAAAAATACACTGGATTTTCGACAGTTGCTCAGTCGTACCACAAAATGACCACTCGCCGATTTCTGCAACATATAATCGACTTGAAAATTGCTTCAAAATTTCAATGTAGATGAATATTTTTTAGGTGTGCATGGCAAGGAAACGCCGCAGACCCTGCTTTTATGAAGAGAATGACAAACAACAAGTGTTCAAAACATTTGTATTCTTGCAAAGTGCAAATATATTAATTATATTGGTCAATGGTTCAATCATTGGCAATTTACTTATCTTTAGTTCGCAAATTTAATCTCATTGAGAGAGTAGTCTGCAAAGAAAAAGACAATCAGCTTGAAGATTAATATGAATTTTGCACACAGTAAATAACTGCATTGAGCGGACAAAAAATGGAGCATTTTTAGCCCTATTTATATTATGCTATATTCTCACTGCTAAACCCGCCACCCGCCACCCGTACCCGCTATTTTTAAGGTGCGACACCCGCACCCGCACCCGCACCCGCTAAAGCAAAAATTCTTGGTACCG